>JBBBDQ010000954.1:2097500-2697500 GCA_037127315.1 Ascarosepion bandense | reverse complement strand
GTTCTCACCAGTGCCCAGTTATCAAGGCTATATACCTTTTTTCAACAGCAATGGTTTTACTGGTCTGGGCATGTATACCAGATGGAAGGATTTCAAATGTCCTTCTGCATGGAGAACTTCCCACTGGCAACAAGGGCAAACAGCAAACACATTTTGTTTCAAGAACATCTGTAAAAAAGACATGAGGCTGAGGGTCATGGGCATAAAGAGGTGAGAAGATGCCACCAACAAGCACTCATGTTGGAGACAAAAATTTCACTGAGGGCTGGAATGACAAGAAGAGAAACGAAGATATGCTGCTGTGGAGAAGTGTGCCTGACAACAAGGTGACATCAGAAGAGAGAGTCTTCACATGCATTCATTACAATCAAGGCTTTCACCCTCATGTGGGCCTGTACAGCCATAACAGATGCAGGACCACCATCAGAAGTTAATGCATAATTCTTTGAGTGCAGATCTAAGGTTTTGTGAGATCAACAGTTGCCACGCATAAGTGCCAAATAAATTATACCTCTATACTTTGGTGTTGTGATTTTCTATAAAATAATCACAGTAATGATTTTAATCAGATCTTTTGCTTTTAATAAAAAGTAACAATGTAATTAAATATTTAAAATCACTGGGAATAAATCATTCTACTGCTTTGGTGATTCTCTCAGTTAATACTCACCAGTCGTATTCACCTTTGTGTCACTTGTTTGTTTCTTCTATTGAATCAAGGGATGTAATTTTTCTGCATTACCAGATGCAGTAGAATAAACACACAACTCTCAAGAATCCCAGAATATTGTAATTAATACTTTAATCCACCAGGTCTCTTTGACAATCTTGTATTTAAATTCTTAAAACTAATATCTGTACTAAGATGTTAGAAATATATGAGCATTCTGACTCAGCTAGTCAGATTTTGTTGAGTGGCTTTTCTGCACCTGTGAATTTAATAAATAGTTCAATTTTCAGAGTAAAAAAAAAAATCTGAAGAAGGCTAGAGAGAACAACATCTGAAGCAATTTGAGTATGAGTATACTATTCCAAATAGCAAAGCACATAATAATATTACTTCATCACCTAACAAAATTTTATAAAAAATTAATAATAAATATTGTCTGAAATTTTGATTTATTCATGGAATAATAATATTTGACTTTGATTACATAAACAAATGGTAAGAGCACAAATCAAAGGTAAGTTTAGAGAACAAAAAGAATAAAATAATTTTTTAACTTTAATATCCAAGCTCATCACCTGACGCTAGTGATAAGACTAAATTTGAGAGTTGTAGACAAAGAAGAAAATACCTGTCAGATTATAGATGTGATCGTGCCAGTGGACCACAGGCTTTCTAATAAAAGTAGCTGATAAAATACCAGGAACTTGCTTGAGAATTAAAATATACAAAAAATGTAATGTAGTTCCTTAAATAATCATTGGGCTTGAAACAAGCAGAAGCACTAGAAATGTCTTGAGATGAATGAGAAATTCAAAGAAGAACTGGATATTTGTCCATATCTGTAGTCAGTGATGACTCAATATGTAGCCCCCTTTTTATCTCTTCTAGTTCATGTTCCACTAAGGGCAGATAATCTTTCCTTTATCCAGGTAGGGAGTCACCAAAATATAAAACGGATTTTCCAGATAATTGTTTTGCTGGGGTATGTAAGGATTCTGAGAAAGCTGTTGGGGATTTAAGAAAACTTGCTCTCAATCAATATCCTGCAAGAACCACCAGATATCTGGTCTGAATATGCATATGCATAAAAATAAATAAATACAGTTATATCTTGTGTCCTTATTTCACATAAATTCTATGTTATTAATACAAATGCATACAGATATAAGAACAAATAAGATTAGAAACTTGTTTATATATCACTGATTTGCTACTATCGTTAGGTGCTTAAATCTTTTTATATACATATCCGTTTATATATTTCTGTATCAGATAATGATATACATTTTAATATATCAAGTACAATATTGAGAAAAAGTGTATGACAAAGTAGAAAAGTTTTCTTGTGATGCGTTTGATCCATTAAGACTTTGTTGGACAAAATTTATATTGGTGTAACAACATATGCGCACGAATGAGGGATGCTTTTTCTTTTTCTTTCCATCACTTTTGTTAGTCGATATCGCACACTGTGATAATAGAAGTTTTACAAAGAATGATGAAATGTTGTGAGAGCCAGAGCACAAATTTATGTAGATCAAAGAGTGTTTTGGTCACAGTGTCATCTACAGTCATTTTTACCCTGGCTTTTGCCATAGTTCACCATTCCTGGCAGAACTTCTATTATCACAAAGTTGGATATCTACTAACCAAAAAAAGAAAAAGAATTTAAATGAAATCAGCTAGATATGAAAAATAAAAATGCAAAATTCCCAGCATCCCTCATTCATATGCATGTGTTGGGGCACCAACATAAGAAATATGAAGTCCTAAAAGATGAAAAGTGTCAGAAGAAAACTTTTTCCACTTTGTCATATATTTCTGTATATATATCTCGCAAAGGATGTGCATTGTGGTGCAGCAGATATCGGCTCGGAATGAGAAATCAGGGAGCTGAGTTCAAATTCCAGTTGAATTCATTGCATTCACTTATGCGCAAATACCCTTAGGAAAGGTATTAATCCGTCTCTTTCTTATGGGTTAAATAACAGGACAGATTGGGTTCTATAGCCTTGGCTGGCAACCAGTCTACCACAGAAATCTCCTGTGGGATAATCTTCTGCCCAGTCAGTCATGTCTCTTTCGAGACATGATCGCCCAAGCGTGTTACACGTATGGCACTTAACTGATATCTCACAAATCAGTCAATATTTTTTATCTAATATTATTTCAATATTTTTTATCTAATATTATTTCAAACTCCTCCAAATGTTATTGAGTGCATGCCCTGATTATTTTTTTTAGTGTGAATTATATCTACCATTCAAGAGACTTAATAAACTGAATTTACTTTCCAGCAGGATTCTCATCTGTGTCCTCCTTTGTAAGAGAAACTATCATTTGATCCTGCTTGCTTTAGACTGCACAGTGAAAGAGAGACCATTGCTGTGTTTGAGCAGTTTAAAAAATTCACGTTGTTTAATAATGTTCATAGTATTAAGAAATACATGTATATACCACTAATAACTAGAGCATGAATTAATTACACAACATTTGGTATAAAGATAAGTAAAAATTAGAAAAATGACAGTCAATTGCTGAAATCTTCAGATGGGTAAAGTGAATTTTGTCTACAAAAGTCTGGATTCAAGGTGCTGAATATAACATCAATCAGTGAAAAATTTTTAAGTAATAATCTTACCCACCCTCACACACATATATATTTATATAAAATTTTAGAGTATAAATAAAACTTATCTTAGCTGACATGTTTTACCCTCTGAAGTAAATGATATCATCCTCTGAGGGATTTTATCAAGACAAATAATATGTGTGTGTGTGTACTTTGAAAACGAGCAAGTTGAAAGAATTACTAAATTCCTATGCCTTTATATTTGAACTAGAAAAATCATTTTGGCTATTATCTTCACAATATCTTAGCTATCATACACACCAGCTTCCTTCAAGAGCCTGTCATATTTATTAACACTTAATTAATATTGAGTAGTTTTTTTTTAATTATTTCGCCCCAAGCAAGGAAATTTTACTGCCACTGTTGTGCAGGAGGTTACATAGGAGGAATGTTATGAAGAGTGAGAGGTTGTAGAGGGTGTCAAGAAGAGAGCAGGAGAGCAAAGAGAGTACTGATGAGAGTGGGGTGGATGTAGAAAAACATGAGAGAGATGTAAGTTAGTGAGACAGATGACTATTGACTTTACATTTAAATTCTTGGAGATTGTAACTGTCAGGAAAGCAAGTATGCGGAAGAGAATTCCACAGGCAGGAAGTGTGAGAAAAGAAGCTGATGGAGTAGAATTTGAATTTACAATTTATTGGTTTTACAGTAAAAGGGTGGGACCTAGTTGCTAATCTTGTGGCTCGAGGAAATTCATATATAGGGGGTACCAGTGAGCTAAGTTCATTGGAGCAGAAGCCGTGATAGTATTTGTAGAAGAGACACAGGAAAGCCACACTGTGTTGGTGAGAAAGCGACTGTATCCTAGCTACCAAGTCGGGATCAATCACATTACAGATTCTCCATTGGATTTGGTCGAGGACATCTAAGTGGATAGCAGGAGCACCGGATCAGATATGGCAGCAATACTCAATGCACGGGCGGATGGTAGTCTTGTATATATGCAGGATTGTTTGGGACGGGAAAAACTTCCTGGCCCTACACAGAAAACCAACTTTTTCAGTAGCGGATTTAGCTATGGATTCTATATAGTTATTCCACTTGAGGTCTGGTGTGAGAGTTAACCCAAGGAGGCACAGTGTTTCGCTTTCAGGGAGAGGAGTATCTTAATACTTTCTCATCTATTTTGCCTTTTGGATTGCTTGGCTGTTTTTTTACTGAACTAGATTATATGACATTTTGAAACTCTGACCCAGTGATTAAGCTAGTTATATGTTAACCAACACTGTAATTCACTCGGCCATATATATCCCAGATAGTTTAATAGTGAACCTCTGGAGCTTTAAATCAAAGCTTTCTACTCAGGTGGTGGAAATTTTTATTCATTAATTCCCAATGTTTTTGTTTTCTCTCTATAATAAAATTCTCTTCTAATATTTTCTCAGTGTCTTAGTGGCTTTATTGCCATGTGTGCTATGAAATTACTAAAAAACAGTAGAGATTATGCAAAGGCATTTGTTAGAGTACATCAAAAAGTTCTGTTAGAACTGCTTTACAATCATATACATTTGGGAAAGATATAAGAATAATCAAGAACCTATACAGACAGCAAATGATCTGTAAACAGAAAGAAAACTAGTTTAGCAAATACTCCTAATCAAAAATTTAAGACCACTTAAAAATCTTTAAAAAGAAATTTTTTTTACGGATAGATTTTAAACTTCTCCCACTTAAGGTTACCAATACTACAATCTAAAAGATTATGGAAACAAAAAGCTACATTCCAAACATTTTATTTAGAAATTTACATTTTTATAAAATGAGGCAATTTACACATGATCAAAGTTATAAGACCAGGGGTATAAATTGCTAGATCTATGGTAATTCCAATGTTTTTAGTTCAGTTAGAGATTAGCAATCACTGCATAAAGGTGTTACCATGCCTAAAGCAAGCAAACTTACCGAAGTTGCACGTTCTCAAATTCTAGAATTTCATAAGCAAGGTTTGTCACAGCGGGCGATCGCAGCTAAGGTAAATCGCAGTAAAACTGTGATTTGCAACTTTCTAAAGAACAGTGAGAATTATGTAAAAGCAAAATTCTCTGGTAGGCCCCCAAAAATTTCTCCTGCATTGAGTAGGAGAATAAGACGGGTTGTTATGAAAGACAAAGGACTTTCTTCTAGTCAAATTAAGGTAGTCACAGATGCTGATTGCAGTCCCGTAAACCATCTGATGACACTTATGACAAAAAGGCATGTTAAATAAAAAGCGTAAACAAATTCCTCAGCTGCTTCTACATCACAAGGTGTACACTTAAAGTTTGGTTGTAAATACCAAACATGGGACATTGAGAAGTGGAAGAAAGTCCTGTTTTCTGATGAGAAAAAATTCAGTCTAGATGGTCCTGATGGCTTCCAACAATATTGGTATAACAAAAACATGCCTCCTTAAATTTTCTCCTAATGGTATGGGGTGCCTTTTCTTACAGAGGGACGATGGAGCTCCAGGTGGTGCAGGGTTGTTAAACAGTGGCTGGTTATGTTAGCATGCTACAAAAAGCATCTTTGATGATGGATGGCCATCATTTGTGTAGGGATGGATGGTTATTCCAACAGGATAATGCTGCAATCCACACTGCAAGACAGACCTTGACCTTTCTACAAGAAAATGGTGTCCATCTCTTGGGACATCCTGCATGCTCACCAGACTTGAACCCAATTGAAAATGTTGGAGGATGGATGACAAGAGATGTTTATCGAAATGGCAAACAATATTCAACAAAAAATGAACTTATTGGTAACCTTAAGTGGGAGGAGTTTAAAATCTATCCGTAAAAAAAAAATTTATTTTTAAAGATTTTTAAGTGGTCTTAAATTTTTGATTGGGAATGTATACAAATATAGAAAGGGATGTAAGACAAGGATGTATCTTCTCACTAGACTTATTCAACCTATACAGCAAGGTTATTCTGAGAAAACTAGAAGTCTTACCAGGATTTATTATTGACAGCCACAATCTTAACAACATAACATATGAAGATGACACAGTGTTGATAGCAGACAGAAAGAAAGCTGAAAATCTCCTACAGAAGGTAGTGAAGGAAAGTGAAAAGAAAGGATTAAGCATTTACTGTAAAGAAAACAGAATTCATGGTTGTTAGTAAGAGGATGAGCCTAAAGTGTGAATTGAAATCAAAGATACCAAAATTAAACAAGTGCATAAATTTAAATATCTGGGAAGTGTTTTAACAGAGGATAAAAAAGTGAATCTGAGATCTGAAAGTGTATTTGGATAGCCAAGGAAGCATTCTAAAAGTTATGCAGAATACTAGGAAAATCTCATTAGAAACAAGAAAAAGAACAGTAAACTACTATATGCTGTCTATTCTCCTGTATGGCAGTGAGAGCTGGATGATCTCTTCAGCGATGAAGAGGTTACTTGAAGCAAAAGAAATGTGGTTCTACAGAAGGATACTGAGAATAGCGTTGATCAAACAAAGATTAATGATAAAGTTTTGGGGGAAAATGAAAATAAAAAAGAAACTAATACTTAACATTAGGAAGATACAGTTACAGATTCTTGGGCATATAAAAAGGAAGGAGGGCTTGGAAAATCTGATACTTATGGGACAAATAAATGGCAAGAAGGACAGAGGAAGACAGTGCATGACCTACTTAATGAGCTTGAGTAAATGGATGGCAGAACAGGGTTTAGGAAAAATAACAGAAAGACAAAGTTCATTAAGTGCTACAAGGGATAGGAAGTCGAGAAGGACAATGGTCGACATGTCACATAAAGAAGAAAAAAGAGATACTCTTGAAAAATTCAAAGAATGCAATGGCACAACAAAATTGTGAGTAAAACACCTGAGATGTTTTTAGCTTGAATATAAAGACATATAATAATAGTAATAATAATAATTCCTAATTTCAAAAAGTCAGACAGAAGAAATGATTAACTTGTAATGATGATCAAGATGAACATTAAGAAATAATAAGATTATCAAACATTAATTTCAAAGTGATTTGTTGTTAAAATGTTTAACTATAATTAAATTTTAGATTGCTTGTATCAAAAAGTAATTTTAATTTTCTTCACCAAGCAGTAAATAATTAATAGCTTAATAGTTTTTTGAGCAAATTACCTTTAAACAAAATATGTTCAGCAGAAGAAAAACATGTTGCATTGACATTAACTGCAGTCAACATTTTAGAGAGATATTTGCTGGTACTTTTTTCTTCATTCCTATAAAATTTTAATTTAATAAAAATTGCATGTAAGAATATCAACTCTATAGCATAATAATAGAAAAGGTATTTATTTTCCACATCAAATATTTTTTTCAATATAACCTCATTTTCACTACCCTCACCCCAATATTTCATCATGAATCACACACTTTCGGTCCTATACAGTGAATATTTCAGGTCAAAATATGCAAAAAACTGTACTAGACTGTGAACTTTTTGATCTACCTTGCACAAGGTGGTACTGAAAGACTGGTTAGGTGTTAAAATTCAATGGCACACTGCAAGCACTACTCAGTGGTAAAGTTTGGACCATTTGAATCATTTATGGAAATATTTTTAAATTCAGTTTCAGAATCTTCTGAAATGATGATCTGGCAATACTTAGTTGTGCAGAGTGGTGATGAGTAGAAGCTTAAGGTTCCTCAAAGATGCTCTGCCATACAGCTTCCAACACTGTGTCAATGTACACAGTACACTTAGGACCTTTTCCTGGAATATCATCGGTTCTTTCAAATCCAGCGATTAGGTTCTGAATCATGTTACCACTAGTAGATACTCTGACATTAAAATGTCGCTGGTATTTTCTATGAGTTTTAATAATTGAACTTTCACTGTAATTGAAAAACTAAATAACTTTTACTTATTGCTGGACATCATACATAGTTATTTTAATCTTCAAGAGATGCTCTGTAAACCTGCAAAAAAAATAAAATAAAAAAAAAGATTGAAAACAAAAAGTTATGGCTTTTTCAGATCTTTCAGTTTTTCAGTGCCTACCCTATATAAGAAATTTCAAAACTTTTTCTCCTATAACATGTTTTGGCAACTAAAGATAAACATGCCTGCAATAAGGGACAAAAAGACAGTCTTTCTTATGACGCCAGTTTTTTAAACTACCATAACTCTTTGGCAATGTGTATTGTTTTACCAAGTAA
Organism: Ascarosepion bandense; assembly: GCA_037127315.1. Lineage (NCBI taxonomy): Eukaryota > Metazoa > Mollusca > Cephalopoda > Sepiida > Sepiidae > Ascarosepion > Ascarosepion bandense. Next base: position 2,689,069 of record JBBBDQ010000954.1, on the reverse strand, counting down.
TGATTAGAATTGCAATAAAACTTAAACATATGACAGTGACTTTATACATTTTCTTTATTCTTGAGAGGTAACAAAAATAATAGACATTAATTTATTAGATTGTTTATTTACACTATTTATTTATTATATTATTTATTGGAAAGGCTGGCAAAATATTGTCTAATTATCAATTGAGTCAAAGTTTTTAAGAAGATAAATTATAAGGATTTTCATTTGTTAATAATTTAGTAAATGTTTATATATTTATGAATAAAAAAACTGTTTTCATATTTATTTCCTTATAAATTGGTAAAGGATAAATATTGCATTAGTTGTAATTGTATTGGTTCTAATATAGAATTATTTTTGTAGATAAACAATCTGATCAATAAATAGTGTTTAATATTTTTAATGTCAATTCTGAAGAATGAAAAATATATTTTAATTCTGTTCCATCATATGTACCAGTTTTATTCCAATTCTAATCATCGTTTTAAAGAGTGAATGGTGTTGAAAATCTGTGTCATGGGAAAACTGTCCTTTTGATGTTATGCCTTATTGTGGAAGCGTTTATCCATGTTTGCCAATTTTTTTTATGTAAACTCGATCCAAAAATACTGATGCTTAATTTCCATTAAGACAAGATTTAATTTAACTTTAATGTTTTCCATTCCAATAAATAAGCTACAAAATTCCATAATGCGAATCAATAGCAAACATTAAGTATTAATAATTTTCCATTATGCTTACTTTTAACTAAAATAATATAAATATTTTACCACACAAACTTGTTTTATAACTTTAGCCTCAGTTATGTCTTATTCCACAAAGAGGTTGAAAAACACTGTCAACGTCTTTCTTTACTAGTTAATACACCTACCTGCTTAAAATATTTAACTGTACTATGTGACATATGCAAGACACAATTTTCTTCTGTTAAGAGAGTGTCACAATGTTGCCAACTTATTCTATTGCAATGAGTACATGTGTTTACGTGTAACATTTGCAATATCATGAAGCATTAACTTCTTGATCTGTTATAAATTGAGCTTGTGAATCTCTCCACAGAATCTGCCATTTTCTGGTCAATTAATTTGGGTGATGCACATTTAGTTTGAAGATTGATGAGATTTTGATACGGGCTGATTACCTCTCATTTTATTTTTTCTTTATCAGAAAACTATTATTAGATAAATGATCATTAAGTGAGAGAAAGAGTTCACTTGTTATCTAATGCTCAGTAACTGTCTAAACTTTTTATGCTCATATATTTACTATTTTCTATGGCAGTAATGATTAATCTAAAGTTGAAAATCAGTCATATATATTTTAAATGTCTTAAAGTATCATTTTCAACTTATTAATCATACTAATAAAACATAAGAAAAAATATGTTAATGTGCAAATTTTTAGTCCTAATTATATATTCCTTATGCCACTCTCTGTCTTTATATATATATATATATATATATATATATATATATATATATATGAGAGAGAAATAATGATATATAAGAAATATGGACATATATTTTTATATTTTATATCCACTTGGCCATATATCTTCAAGGATACATGGCCCAGTGAATATAGATGTTGATTTGTTCAAGTGATATGATTCAAAGCATTGGTTGTTCAATACTAGGATACAGCAGTGGTAAACAAATAACTTAGAGAGATAAGTTAAAAAGAGATAACTACATGGCTGCAAGAAGTGGCATTGCATGAGAATGCTCTACCCCAGTGATTAAAAAAAAAGGGTTTGATTTGAAATTCCTAGCACCTGAAGAAGGTCAGTGTGCAACAATCAAAACGTTGTAGCAATGGCAATAAAGATGAGGACAATAGTCTAAACATAATTTATATATTCTTATATATCAAAAATAATATTGGGGAAAATATATGAGAAAGTAGGAAAATTTTCTTGTGACATAATTTGCCCTTTAGAACATTATTGAAATAGATTTGTTATATTTTGCAACTAAATATGTTTATGAACAAGTGATGCTGGGAATTTTAAATTATTTATTTAAAAGTAGCCAATTTCACTTGTATTCTTTTTATTTCCATCACTTTTGTTAGTCAGTCAGTCAATTAAGTGCCATGCGCGATACACGCTTGGGCAATCATGTCTCAAAAGAGACATGACTGACTGGGCAGAAGATTATCCCGCAGTAGGTTGCCATTGCTTTCTGCGGTAGACTGGTTGCTGACCAAGGCTATAGAACCCAATCTGTCCTGTTATTTAACCCATAACTGGAAGAAAGAGACCGATTAATACCTTTCCCAAGGGTATTTGTGCGTAAGTGAATGCAAGGAATTCAACTCGGTTCCCTAATTTCTCGTTCCAAGCCGATATCCACTGTGCCACAATGCACATCCACATTTATTAGTAGATATCACAAACTTTTTCCACTTTGTCATATATATATATCTATATATATATATTTATAAGGTGCACAAATTCATGTATAGTAAAGAATTCTACAGTATTTTATATTGTCAGAACAACCTGGCATGCATTTAGTTAAGAGTTACTCATATATATGCAATTTTATACAATAAAATATCTGTAAATGTTTATTTATAAAAATTGTTGGAAAATGAATCATATGGATTCTTAAAATACAGAATGCTAATAAAAATCAAGCAAATATATATGTACATTATGTCCCCTGGAAATGTCAGCACTGTTCTGTAATTAACTTGAATGGATAGTTTATATATAGTGATCATTTAGTTTTGCACTAATTATTTTTAAATTGCAATATATTTGTCACATTTCTTTGATAAACATTTACCAAATTTAGCTAACATTGATTTAATAAAAATATGAAGTCCAAATTTGAGCCACTGAAAAATCATTAAAATATTCTAAAATAAAACCTACTTTCAAATCCTCTAAAATCTTCTATCATAAGCTAAACCCTTAATATTTTCTGTTTGGAATTATGTGGAACTAGCACTCAGCCAATGACCTTGTTTTTCATGAATTAAAAAAATTCAGAAGTAGTATACATGCAAGCATAGAAATGATTTAATTTTTGCAATGTTGTTTCATTTTAAAGATTTATTAAAATCTTTATTATGTTTTTGCTTTGGATCTCAAAGTGAAATATTTTAGGACCTCAAAATGTGAAAAAAAAGTGATAAACTTATTGATTCAATCTTAGCTTTCTTTGTAGTATGATAAACGATGAAGACACAATCTTTTATCAAGTAAACAGGAAAAATTGCCAAAATACATAACAAATGAAAATAAAGTGTTTTGTTTCTGGAGAAAGTGAGATTTAAGTGATTACTTGTTAAAAAGAAGCTTCTGCTCATCATGGTATTTCACAAACAAGCATGTTTCAGGATAAGGAATCGTAATTTGTAAAATTGATGTAACCTCCAAAAAAAACATAAAAACCCTCAATACAGGAGGATATTAACCTTTTGTTGCATATCGGTTACAATTGTAACTGATATGCAACAAAGGTTTAATAAAATTCCTAAATAATAACAAAATAAGTTATTCAAAGTTTCTTCCATTTTTTTTTTTTTAATTATAATTTCAGCATGATCTTAAAAAGCTGTGCAACTCTTAAGCATGGCATAGTTTTCCCCTTCCTTGATTGATGCTTTGAGAGCATTTTTTTTTAGATAGGAGGTTTTATTGGTAACCTGTTTCAATATGCCTCATGAAACTCAATTGAGTGGGTCCATGTTCATTATCTACTAGTCAGAAATTAGCAGAACTTCTTTACTTTTTGGCAGTGTGACTGGAAACACTGTATTGGGTCTACATATAACTGTTTTCTCTAATTAGTTGGCTTTGAGCCAAATCAGGAATCTTATTGGCATCAGTATTCCCCATTTGTTCAATCTTGTAGAAAAATGAGAAAATCATTTTATTGTTTAAGGTCACATAACCAAAACCATGCTCATGCTGGATATTTGTTCCAGAAGGTGCCCATATCATCAACTCTTGACTCCACAAAGTGCCAAATAGTGTTGACTGTGAAGATTTTCATACCACAGAATATTTTATCAGTAAACTCCTGATTCTTGAGGATTCTGAACTATTTCCAGGTTTCTTGAATTCATAAACTCCATAAAGAATTGCCTTCATATCCTAATATGCTTAAGTCAATATGCATAGCTGGTTTTGATAGTCTTTAGGTTCATTTTCAACCAGACATGCAGGCAATATAATGGCGTAATCAGAGAGTTAATTGTTTTCATTACATTTATGAGCCTTGAGAAAGGTATGAATCTATCCTCTTCCTATCTCCTTCTCTATGGATTAAATAATATGGCTTTTATCTGAACAAAATCATAGTTATTGTCTATGTTATATTAGTTGATGGGAAATTTTAGTTTAAATTTTGTTTACCTGTAAACCACCTTGTGTCAGTATCAATGTTTATTTTTCATAAACTTGTACTTTAAAATCATAAATCTTTCTTTATTTACTGCTAACATAGTAGGAAATAGAACTATATTATTGGTTATATTCTTTTCAGAATTTCTTAGACACATTGTGAAAATCATTATATTTGCATGCAAGTGTCAATGAGTTTGTTACATAATTAAGAACATAATATAATATAGTTCTTTACTCCAGTGCTAGCTTGGTAACATTCCTTAACTCAAACTAACAGTAAGATCTGACTTTTACTTTAAAAAAGTCCCTTTCTCAATATAAACTATCATTATAATTTACATATAAGGAACAGTAGTCCTTTTCTGTTTGTTTCTTTGTTTTTGGATCTAATTTCTACCATGTGAAAGCAAGCAGAGAGATAAAGTTAACAAGTGAATGCTAGTTTAATCTGAATGCCCAATCAACTGCTTGAAAATTATGCTAAAATTAACATACAGATACGACACTCCTGATCCTCAATAGAATGATGGAAAGTGAGACTTGAAGAACAAACTTTGACAGAGTTCACAAGTGCTCTGAACTTAGAATTGTTAATCCATATATATATATATATATAATTATATTCTTTCTGACAAGTTTCATGCTAGTAAACATATATATATATATATATATATATATATATATATATATATATATAATGTAGTTCTGATGTTGCTTAGTAGCAAGTTCTTTTTTCCAGGTTTTACTGATAAAAGGTATTTTTGCAAGCAATTTTTTTGCTGTCAAATGTTTGATATCAAGATAGGAATACAGTGTTAATAGTATTAATGTGGAGAAGTGTGTCACTTAACTGAGAAGAATCATGCTAGCTTCAAAGTTTTGTGAAGAAACCATTATGCTGTTGCATATATATAGTTAGCAATGATATAACAGTGAATTATATTTGTAATGAATTTTCCATCATGTTTATAATTAATTACAATAAAATTATTCAATGATTGTTTATATCCAGATTATTGCTAATGTTATTTTTTCTAAATTTATTTTAAGCAATTTTTATTTCTTCATCAACAACATGAATTTGGTAATTATTTTTCTTTTTATTAAGTGTTCAATTTATTTATCTTAATTTTTTATAAAATAATATGTCTGAAGAAGAAATCACTTTCACATTGTTAAACATGTTTTTTTTTTAAGAAATATAAAGTATTGTACATCAGGACTTGAAAGAAAGCTGACATGAACTGAAAAAGCTATCCAGAAACATCACAATATTAATGACTATGTAAAGTGATATATATATATATATATATATATATATAGGAAAATTTTAATTAATATCTCCAATTAATTATTCAAAATAGACAAATCAGAGAAGTGTGAGTCAATTCTTTTGTTTGACAAAGGCATAATTCAAAAGCACGCTTCATCAGAAGGCTAAATAGCTTGTATACTCAGGTAATGTGAATGCAGAAGAGTGATTCTGATTGAATTGCTTCTCTGATTATTACAGTCTTGTACAAAATTCTTGTTTCACACATGATTTCCCATGCAAACAAACTCATAGCAGGAGAGAAGATGGTGTTGCATGGCTAGTTAGAGAGATTCTGGTTGTGGGTGCTGACAACAATAGACATCAGATAACTTATTTGCCACTGTGTGACAAGGTTTGTGTTTAGCTATAATGTATGAAGTGATGATTATAAGTGAGAGTGAAAGTATCAGTGTTGTGGCTGGGAGTATCCAATTACTGGAAAGGAGAATAACCACTGTTATCTTACTACTTATTTCCACACCTACCTTTTGCCCACACCAAACCAGTTGCCCTACTTGAGATTACCTTGGTTGTGCCACCCACCTTCCCATTTTGCTGATGTTCTGCTCTTCTTACTCTTCATTCTTATGCCCTGGACACGCCACCCCTACAGAAGCAATTGCAGCCAAAGATGGTTTGTGACTGTGCCAAAACTTTTTGCCAAAGTTGAAATGCAGATTTCGTTTGCCTCTTGTGTGTGGCATGAAACACTGCCAGAACTTAGGAACAGAAAAGTAAAAACTATATGTATAAATAAAAAAAAATGTAATTTATAAATAATAATAATAACAGTAGTAGTAATAATGATATATTTTTCAAATCAAGATATTTATATTCCCTTTCTAAATATTTCTATATCACCAAAGTATTGAGCTTTTTCATAAGCATATTAATAAATGTTAGGCTTTTGATATTTAAAAAAATCAACAGTGAAACTTTACTATAAAAATTTTTTTCTATGTGGTTAATCATTACCACAGCTTCCTATACTTTGTAACTCTAACAATATTTGTCTCTTAGTATCTTGTTTAATTCCTATCCTGCTATGTATTCACACAAGCACACTATTTGGGTCACTCAATGTTTCACTCTTCTCTCTTGTTTGTTTTGTGAGTATTAAATTCTCTTATTCCTCTTTTCTCATTATATATCCTAGAAATTTCAATTGCCTTTCTTTGGTTCTAAGGAGATTCCTTTTTGTTTCCCATTTTCCTTAAGACTTTCTAATTGCTTACATGGTATTCTTAACATCTCCTATAGGATCATATCTCTTTTTGCCTCTCATCTCTTCTTCATTTGTGAGGACATTATCCAGCATTCCTTCTCATATAGGAAAACTGATATTACATAACTGTTCAAAAATCTTGTCTTCATTTCTAACAAAATTTTCTTGTTTCATAATACCTTTACAAAATGTACCGATATTTAAAATGTACTTTTTTTCTGGAAAAAATTGCCAGACACTCTCTGTGTAAAAATATGATTAAATTAATAAAAATATTTTTTTCTTTTTTGAGAAATTTAGTTTCAAATGATATACAAATTAATATTATGTATTTTTGTTTTCTTTTTTGTGTGCCATATCTATTCAGAATATAAGCACCCATAGCTATCCAAAATTCCTTTCCTATTTCCAGCTTAATTTTGCTCTACACTGTATTCAGAATTTGGATGTTAAGTTATTTTTATGTGACTCATTAAGCTGCTTGTCCAGTGATGCTAATATACATTTTGAGCTGGTTTTTTAGCAGTACTATGAAAATAAATCTAGTGTGGTCTTATGGTACATCACCACTGTTGAATATTTAATTTATTATTTCTGTAATTTTTCAATGCTGAAATTGTCTAAACCTGAGTAAATGTATAACAGTTCCCTTTGATCCTGGCCAATGCCTATTTTATTGTGGAAGAGTTCTCTAATATATTTTTCATCTTTATAGTATTTTTGATTTCTCAGTATTTCTTGATTTAATGCATCCTGCTAATGAGTGTTTTGTCCCATTATTAAATGGTTTCTTTGAGGCATATCTGCCTTAACAGTGATGCTCATTCTTTCTACTTCTGCTTACTTTATTTAAGCCATTCCTCTTTCACCCACTTGTATTTGCTTCTAATTTCTTTGTGCATTGTCCTATATTCTGTACCATACCTTGGCATGGTTTACTGTCTCTTTTATTTGACATCCAGTTCGTTTTCCCCTGTTTAGTTTTCTCTGGTATTATCTCATTTGCTGATGACACCAACACATTTCTTAATGTGGCCCATTTTGAATTTCCATTGTCCTTTAGTTCATTGTATGCATCTTTAGTTCTCAGTATGCATCTCTTGTAATTTGCAGGATTCAGAAGTCTGTTGTATTGCAATTTGTGTGCTGTTTTGGCTTTTTTAAAAATCTTGTTTTATTTTGAGATAATATATCATTGGGAGATGTTTGCTCTCACAAGCAGCATTTAAATATGTTTTACAGTGTAGAATTGTATTCATGAATATCTTATTGATCATTATGTAGTTGATCTTTGTTTTTATTTTTTCTCATGAGCTTTTTCATGTACAGAAGCTTTTTAGTTGTTTTTGAAACCTTGTGTTGGCTATACTGGTCATTTACCTTGCACCATTGAAGCCATTTTTCTCTCTGTTTATTACAGGTTTCTAGTCTGAATTTGCTATTTCACAATTTTGCTCTTTGGCATTCAGGTTTCTCATGACAATTGGAATTTTTTATAATTTACTTTGAGACTTGGCATTGTCAATTGATCAGTACAATTTTTCAATTTCTTTCTCTGTGCTTTGTATTTTTTTAGAATTTGAAAATTAGTCTAAATTTTATGATGAAAAGAATAATGAAAAATGTGGCTTTGTTGTTTACTCATGTTAGTAAGAAATACAGGGCTTTGAAACATATCAAACTTACCATGATAAAATATTGTACATATTAAAAACAAATATGATTTAAAAGCTCTTTACCCAATTGTCCCTAATGTGTATGTGTGAAAGAGCAAAATAAACTCAAGCTTAAACATTTGGCTGCATTGTTGACTTATATAAAAAATTAATGTTAAAGTTCACTCCTTAAGAAAAATTGTAATAGTTTTAATAAATAGAAACAAGTTGGTAATTTTGAATACAGCTTTCCTTTGAAGGACTTTATCACTAGACCTGTGTTATTTCAAATGATTTTGAGAAAGTTTTTCTGAGTCTCATACAAAACCTTCAACTTCTTTTTAAATTAATTTCACTATTTACATTGTTTGGACTGTTGCTATCATCTTTATTACCATATTCACAACATTTTGGCTGTTCTACACACTGGCCTTCTTCAGTTGATATATGTTGGAATATTAAACCAAACCTTTTGTGTTGTGCATCAGGATATATTGTTCTGTTCTACATGCCATACCATTTCTGGATATCTCAGTTTCAGTTATTTCCTATTAGTAACTTAACACCCCAAGTTTTTGTTCAAGGTCAGATCGTACACGAGCTGAAATATTGTGAATATGACAATAAGTATGAGTCAAAAGTCTGAACAATGTAAATATTGTAAATAGTTACAATACTTGTCTGAGAAATATAGACAGATATTCTTTTTTAATATATATCTGAGCCAAAAGAACATGGCAATCGCTTTCATTAATAATCAGTTTCAATCTTACCAAAGCATATAATTACCAAGCAGAAAACAGCCCTTGAAAGTTTCAATAAATGTTGTTAAATAATTTTAGCTGAAAATTTAGAATACATCAATTTAGTTTTCTTCTTCTTATCACTATTTCATAGGAATGATCTTTAGTAAAACTCTTGTTGCCGGTCATAAACAGTGGTTACATGGATAGACATGAAAACAAAGGTACATTCTTCATTGGGATTAACTCAATCAGAGAGAAAGTTAAAGAAAGTATGAATTTGTCAGTCAAATTTCAAGGTAATGCTAATTACTTTTCAAATCACAAGGGAATTTTGCATAATGAACTTGCTTAAACAGGTGTGGGGAGGAATGCAAACTTTTACTTGGAGCCTTTAAAGTACTTTGATAAGGTGAATTAAAAATTGCATGGCCTACAAAAAAAACAAACTAAGTTTTGTTGCTGCATTGAAACAATGTGTATTCATTGTTTATTTATTGCAGTGACTAGCAAGAAACATAATTGTTAGTTGTAACATAGCCACTATACTTGGTGACTGACTTTTTCTTTCTATGAATGATATTTGAATAGATAATGTTTTCAATTACTAGATGTTATAAAAAATATTGGTAAAGAGTTTGAAAAATATCATGCCTTCTATAAGATCCAATCACTGGGCAAAGAAGAAATCAGTATTCTTATATTCTTATATTCTTATAATCTTATTATAGAAAGAGATTAATTAGAAAAGGATGAATAAATAGTCATATATTTTATATTGAAATTAACCAGTTCATAAATAATTTTCTTCCACCCTATTCATTGAATTCACTTATGATTTTAAGAAATACCAAATTAGTACTATTTTTTATATGACAATAAATTCCAGAAATAAAAAATACAGACCTCTGATTCCAGTATATTGAATTTAAAGATGTATATTGAGGCACAGTGAAGTAATGGATTGAGCAATTGGAGAGCCATATTCAACTTCTAGTTGGGTTCTTTACGTTCACTTATGTGCTAATAAATAACTTTGGGAAAGGTATGACTCATTCTCTTCTCCCCCAGCTATGGGTTATTTACTCATAGCTGGAAGAGAAGAGATGCATTAGAAAAGAATTTATGAATTTGCAAGTCATGGAAAAAAAAAATCAGGATAGACTAGGTTATATAGACTTAGATGTCGACCAGTCTAGGAGAAAGAAAACTCTGAATCCAAACAAGACTGAAGGTGTTTTAGGCTCCATCAAGGTTATCTTGCCCAAGACAAAACCACTTCTACTGTGGCAGCAGTACATGTGATCCCCCTGTGACTCAAAAGAGTTATGAAATTCATGACAATGATCCTGACTGTAAAACTGAAACCAGACAATTTTCATGTTTTCAATAAAGGCAGACAAATTTTAATCTTTAATTTTATTGATGATTTTCTTCTTCTCTTCAGTGTTATTAGGTTCCTTGGTAGAGTATAGGGACACAATGTCACCTTACCATGTGGTTTCTGTAGCAAGTAAGTTTTTACCAGTTGAAGTTGCTAGCCTCACATCCAAATAGTTTTGAATTCAGAGTTTTCCTTCTTCTAGACTGGTTACAAATCAAGGCATTAGAACCTTGTCTGACCTGCTATATAACCAATAAGCACACTAATTCCACTGCTATGCCATGTACACATCTATGAAGCTTTAGCTTTAGTTTGTTCAGTCATTTTAGCCACTTTAGGCTCTGAGTTGTGGTTCTTACCACCCTTCTGTATACTTTGGAGACCTGGACTTTGTAATGTTGTAATATCAAATGTTTGGAGCAGTTCCAGCAAACAAATCTCCAATGAATTCTTTGTTGTGAAGACCACATCACAAACAAGGTTTTCTCAGACATCTCTCCTCATTGTTAAGGCTACCATCTTTCAACATCATCTCTACTGGATGGGTCACATGTCCAAAATGCTTCCCACTCAATTCCCATGTATTATTCTGTTTAGACTTTTTGCTGCTAGTGAGTTCTCTATCTGGAAGCCTAAAATGATGTTTCAAGGATCAGTTGAAGACACACCTGACATAGGCCAAAATTGACACTGAGATCTGGGAAACCATTGCTACAGTCTAACTATCAAAATAAAGAAAATATGATATGCTTTTTTCTCCTTTTTTTTCTCTGTCTTTATCACTCTTTATACTTAAAAGTTTATCATAATTCAAAAGAAGACATTACTATTATAATTTATCCATTGATCTCTTTAGTTTTTAACACTCTGCAATATTCATAAGTATTTCATCCTCATTCATTAGGTATGAGTGGCTACACAGCTGCAGTAACAACATGTTTGATTTTCAGTTAGCAATTCTCCTGTTGCCATAGTAGGATATGACAACACTAGCACAAAATTCAACCACACTACTGTCTGATGATCAAAGTTGCATGCAGTAGCTGTGCAAATATTTTGTTTGACAAATGAGGTCACCTACATACAGTGTGCTAAATGTTAATGCTTTAAAGCAAAGTTTGCAAATATTTATAAGATTGTTATCTGTATATGCTTTTATATGATAAAACTTAAACCAATTATTTTCACTTTTTCTCCAAGTAAGGAATTAAGAAAATAGCCAAACTTAAATCGAAACTTTTTTTTATATTAGATAAACAATTTTTATATTTGACTATTGTCTTCAGCTTTGTTACTATCACAATGTTTCAGCTGCTGTATTGTTCAAACTTTATCATTTGTATATCAATCTGAGTAAGCTACATAGAATTCTGATTTAAACCCTTTATTTAATCTATGAGATAGATTGTTCTGCTTCCACAGCCAACTGGATATCATTTAGTTCTTATTTTTAGTACTGCTCAGTTTTTGCTTAGTTTCCTGTGAATCCAAATACACAATTTCTATTTATTTTAATCCCCAAGGCGTTTACCTCTTAGGACAATTCTCTATAGTGAACTTTGAGTCTGCTGATTAGTGCTGCTGTGCTTGCCATCTTTTGACTGCTGCTGCTACTGTTGCAGACTTGCTGTCCTTTATCTTTCTTTCTTTATTATTGGCTCCCATATTGTATTTATTTTATGCTAAGCCTGCTAAGGAGGTCCACATAGCCGAGCATATGCACTGATTTTTTAAAATGCCAAACACTCCAATGTTCTTTTTATCCAGTATTTTCACTTCATTTCCTAGCATCTGATGACTACCCTTTTCTTTCTATACATGGTCAGTCATGCCTGATTTCATTGTCTCACTTTTCACAACAGCTGAAACATTGTGATAACAACCACAAAGATGTAGGACAATAATCTGAAATTCACAGTGAAAAAAGTTATAATTTTGTTAAATTACAAATACATTTTAATAATTAAGTAACAAATGAATTTCAGCTTCACCTAAAAAAGAATTAACAATAGAAATGTTATGCCTTTGTAATTGCTATCATATTCATTATAAATCATCCTCTTATATTTTTTTATCAAGGAAACCTTCTTTAAATATTTTGATTTTGTATAAATTCTAATGAAATTGAACACGTGAGCAACAACAAGGTTTTGGAGAGAATAGTGACAAAAAGGAAAGTTATACTTAACATCAGAAAGAGACAGTTAAAGTTTCTGGGACATGGAATGAGATAGGAGAGCTTGGACAACCTGATACTCATAAAGTGAATAGTAGGAAAGAGAGACAAAGGAAAAGCAATGTGTGACATACTTGATAGGCTTAAGTAAATGGATGGCAGAGAAGAGGTTGGGAGATATAACAACACAAAATATATTAAGAGCTACAAAGAACAAAATGATGTGAAGGGTCATGATCACCTATGTCTTGAAAGAACAAGGCACAAAAAAAGAAAAAAAATTATATTCAACATCTAATGATCAAACAACTAGAAAAAACTTTTCAGCTCATCGATTTCATTGTCTCAACAGATCCTAATAAACATGGAAAATGAAGAGTTGAATGAATATGCAATCTCTGTAAGAAAATGGAAAATATTAGGGAATATGAAGATAAGAGTTTTGTCCTTCATTGTTGAAGCACTTGGAATGATTCTAAAAAGCTTAGAAAAAGAGTAAAAGAACTGTAAATAAAAAATAATTCCCAGTTGAAACCATTATTGAAAACAGCTAGAATATTAAGGAGATTGTTGAATTATCAAGGAGACTTGCTGTCACTTAATTCCCTAATATAAGCTACCAATTAGCTACTACTATGAGAACTCAATGAATTAAATATAATAATAATAATAATCATTTGGTGTTTTCAGATTTTCAAAATAGTTTTTCTGAAATTTTTTACTCTGCCTCTATTTCAATTGTGCTGTCAAGTATAATCTTTTTTATGATAAGTTTGCAATTCATAGAAAAACAGTCAAGGCAAAATTCAGTTCAATCACTTTACATGATTACAGGATCATTTATGTAGAACAACTAAACTAATCTAAAAAAGAAGTAGATGTATGTGAGATGATGAAAGTCATACTGTTCATGTCTGGAATCACTTGCAAAATAATATAATCATAAAAGAAACAAAGAAAAACTGGTTCATGTAAACGAACTGTTTTTTCTTACAAGACACAATAATTTGCCAATTTGCAAATTACTGTGAGCAAGACCATGAAAAGTTTATTGCACTCATCTCTGAAATTTGGATCTGTGAACTTAAAAAAAATTACAAAATCAATAATAGTAGTTAAGATAATTAACCCACTTAGATAAAACACCACACACACACACACATGTATATTATGAGAACATTTTTGTCTTATTTATCTATTTAAAGCATTTTTCACACTTGTGTGATTTTCAAAATAGATGACTGTTTTTAATAGCATTACTTTATTTATTTATTTGATTTATTGTCTTTTGCATGTTTTTAAAAAAATGTTAAGTAAATAAAACAATGGTATTTTTATTTGTATTAAAAACTATTTTAAAAGAATTAGGCATAGACATGTAAGTAAAAGAATATATATATAATCCCAAAAGGCACCTCCAAGCAATAAGCTATTGGGTCCATTTGAGGCTGATTTACTGAATTAGAAAGAAAAAAATCAGCTTTAAAAGATCTTAGAAAAGGTGAAACAAAACATGAGTAAAATTAAAAAATAGCATGATTTATGGATCAAGGTAGACAAATCAAAAAATATCTATAATGTTAATCCATCCTGTTATCATAAACTTATCCTAAATATTATTACCAGTAATTATAAAATTGCTAAATATCAAAGAACTGTCTCTAAAATTAATCATAAAGCTGCTGCAATTGCTAGTATATTTAAAATGAGTAAAATCCACCTTAAAAATATTTATGAACTTTTAAAAGCTCATAAACCTAACTTCAAGAATAAACTACAAGCCAGATTAACCCTCCAAAACTGAGCTAGGACTTACTTTCAAAACTATAATAAAAAAATAACTGGCACTATCTAAAAATCATCATCTAATAATCTGTGGAAAGATTCTTCTAATATTATGAAATGGTTCAATAACATTAAAAACAAAGATAAAGCTATTTTTATTCAATTCAATATTATAAATTTCTACCCTTCTATTCCTAAAGATCTATTGCTGAATAGTTTGAAGTTTTTAAGAACTATGTAGATATTACAGATGAAGAATATAAAGTTATTTTAGCATCTAGAATATTGGTATTATCTAATACGAATTTTACATAGATAAAAAGTTGCTATGATAATTTTGATGTCCCTATGGGTGCTTTTGACTCTGCTGATTGCTGATTTAGTTGACATTTATACTCTGAACACTCTTAGTAGGATTATTGACTCCAGACAAATTGGACTATACAAGGATGATAAGCTTATTGTCATACCTAAGGGTGATGATCCTCTATCTTCTAAAATACAAAAGAAAATAATCAAGGTTTTGACATTATTTGGATTTAAAATATAAATTTCTTCAAACCTTTCAAAAAATAAAAAATAATGAAATTTAGTGAAACTATCCAGTTATTGAACTAGAGAAATGAAGTGGTTTTTAAATGCCATCAAAAAAACAAATTTAAATTTTCTATTTAATAGCATTTGTTTTTTTTTCTTACTAATAATTTTTTCTAGCAAATTCAGCTTCATCTTTTGTGGATTTTCTTATTTTTTTGTTTTTCATTATTATATTTTTATATGTTTTTTTGTTGTTGACGATTTGTTCTTATATTCAGCTATATATGCACATTTTATATTTATTTTTACATTTGTATTTGAAATTTGTCCCTTTTTGTCTTTATATAGTTATTTTATGGTTTTGTGCATATTGCATGTATGTATAGATTTCTTAGGTGTGTGTTTGTGTGTAATTTGTGTGTGGTAATAGCTATTTATTTGTGTTGTTTTTGTATGTTTGATTGTTTTTCATTTATCATTTATTTATGTATATGTGTGTACTGGTGTACGCTTATTTCTAACTAGCTGTATAACCTGGCATTGCTCGGGTTTTTTAGTGGTTATGTTGAAATGGTAAGGTCAAGTGCTTATTCAAAAAGCTCCAGTATGAGGTTGCCATGATGCATAAGTTACAAAAAAATGTGAAGAGTAAGTATTGGTCTTTGTTGTATTTGTAAAACAGGATTCATGCTTGGTCAATTTTGTCAGTAAATGGTAATGATGTATGTACAATTAGAAGTAATGTGGGAGGCATTATGGGAGCCTGTAATGTGATACAATGCTGTAATGTGACATTGTGACACAGAAAAAAGGAATGCATTGTCCCTGCAACTTTGGATGGGTTGGCACCTTGTAGAAAACACGAAATTGTTATAGCATATGATAAGGTAGAAGTTACAAAAAAAACGCACAGATATTTGTTGGCATACAACTAAGCATTTTGGAGACATAAATGATAGCAAAACACAATATTTTCTATTAATTTTTGCCATACCCTGTGTGTCAATGGAAATTTTTGTTTACACCAGACCTTGATTTACCAGTGATTCAATTTTGGTTGAGTTTGATTGAAGTGTCTTGGAGAAATGCATAAAAGTGCACAAAAGACCACTTGAAATTACGTTTGTCATTGATTTTTGACAAACTCTCTAGATTGATTCAAAACATTGTTGTATACATCAAAGGGTTGGAGCTTAATCTACAAGTTAGCCAATTTTAGTTGAATTCACATAAGGCATTTGTAAATTCTAAGTGTTTTTGTATACATCAAAGATTCATGACCTGATGAACAAGTTACTCAATTTTGGTTGAAATAAGACCAAGGCTTTCAGAGTAGTAGGGTTTGTTAGAATAGAAACACACACACAGACAGAGAGACAAACAGACATATATATATATATATATATATATATATATATATATATATATAGTCACACACGTATGTATATATATATATATATATATATGTGACAATTTTTGTAAGATTGGTACATTTTAATGCTAAGCTGTATATTTCTCAACTCTACACTTAATCTCAATAGTAATAAATTTCTTCTCTGAGCTAATTCATTTTTTTTTATATTCTGAATTAAATTAAACTATCTGAATTTTTAGAATCTGATGAAACAGACATTTACCTGCCTGTCAAAGTAAGGATTTACAATCATTTTAATTATGTGTTGGATTTTCTTTTCTGCGTGTAGAAATATGTATATATGTATGTGTGTCTGTGTATGACACAATTTATACAACATGCAGATACACTACACTATACCCATAGGCAGAGAGCTGTGAAGTGATATGTTCAGCCTAGGCAGGGTGTACAGAAGCTCTGATCCAAGGCAGAAACACCAGCCATTTTGAAAATAAGAAATTTTTATGGGTATTGTGCTAGTCCTAAGAATAATAACCTAAATATGTTTGGAGCCATGTGATCAAATAACAAGCCTCCACTCAATTTTCACTGATTTACTTGAAGAAATCAATTGCAGGTTTCAGCGAATGTTGTAAATGAAAGTCAAACCAATTTTGAAGTAAGACTGACAAAGCTAAATTAGGGTTACCACAAAGAAAGGATATCTCATCAACAATTCTCTGAGTAGCTGATCAATGACACCAACATTTGTACTGTTTTATTGATTTCAAAAATGATAAAATCAAATTGTTTGAAGACGAGCTTTTCTGTATTTTCCCTTTTAGCCAGTTTTATATTTTTTAAAGATTTTTTCATTAGCATTTTTTCCAGAGTCTGTCTTTCCTTTTGCAAATCATCGATTGAAACTCTTAAATTCTTTCAAAGATCTTATCACCATAAGAAAAACAAAAGAAAAAAGACTATTTCAAACTTATTTGAAAAACCTTTATTCTTATTCTCTATTTATAAAGTTTTGTTTTTCTGTTTTATTGAATTTCCTTTGGCTTGGGCATTTGTAAAAGAAGAAGCAATTGTTTGAAAAGTTTTCATTTAGACAATTTCATATAGCCTTTCATGTTAACTTTTGTAGCATTTTAAGCAGATCATATAACATACACATTGTTTAAAAACTGAATAACTTGGAGTATCAGATGTTAAATCATTCATCAGATATTTTATCAAGAAATTATTATTTTTGAATGTATTTAAATAACATTTTTGAAAATACTTTTCAAAAAGTCTGTACTGAAAAAAATAATTATTCTTTCAAAATTCTTCAGTTTGTTTATTTAATCACACAAAATAACCAAATGTTATAGAATCATTTGGTAGTTGCTACAAGCAAACTTCAATCTTATTGAATATATATATATATATATATATATATATATATATATATATATATATGAACAAAAAATATGGTGATAAGAAACTAGTTAATAGAATGTTAATAATATTTGATTTCAGAATTACAAACAACATAAAAGAATTCATTTTTTCTTTTAGTTAAATGATGATTGTGCATTATAAAATGTAGAATCAACTACTAAAATATAAAGTATTTTAAAATTTAAATATCATATTTTTTCTAATTATGCCATATCAAACAATAGAAAATGGAACAAACAAATGAATATTTTTCAACTTAAGGATGATAAACTCATTCAAACATTAAAATCAATTTGCAAAGTAACCATTTATTTTGTATCCTATAAAAATTGATATCCATGATGCAAAACTAGAAAAGAATTACTAAGAAAATTAGGAATAATATCTTTATTGTTTGCGAATTTGATTTTTATGAAATAGATAATAAATATTGCTTTTAATTCAGTTTCTAAATTTATTATTGATTGTTCTTCATTCAAAAATGATAAATCTTATATTTGCAAGGTGGGTTATTTTTTGGTACTATTGTAAGACTATCATTCTTGGAATTCTCATATAATCTATTACTTGGGTATCTGAATAAACAACTTGATCTTTGTGGTTCAAATACTATTATGTAAGCCTTAAATTAATAAATAACTGCTGGTTCTATTAAAAATAGGAAAAATATATGGTGTTAATATAGTTCAATGTTCATGAGATGAAATACTGTGAACATTTGTCACTTTATTTGGATAAAGGTCTTCTTTATTTTTATAACCACATTATTTCAATCAGTTGAAATGGTTTGAGTCAAGTTATTCATGTGCCAATAGTTGGGAGCAATTGGGTTGCAAACAATAAAAATTTTATTGAAGACCTGTCATAAGAACTGTTCAATGAAATCTTGAGCTCTTCTGAGGCTTCTTTATTATGAGCTGGCATCTGATTGAACCTTTAGAGGCAATCAGTATAAACAGTCTTTATTCTGATTAACCTCTGTTCTTTCACCCATGAATAAAGAACAAGATGGAGGAAATCAATGATCATCAAATGTGCCCACTTCACACCAATGTAGCTTGATTATTTGCCAGGAGGCTTTGTAGGGTCTGCAAAACCATATTAACTTCAAGAGCTGGTATAAATTTTGAACATAAATATAACATTTACTTAATTTATGACCATTGCATAGATGAAATTCTGATGCAATTTCAATGATTCAATCATCTTGAACAGTGAAGATCAAGGAAGAAGAATTAAATTCATTGATGTATTTTAATCTATTGTGCATATATTACTAGTTTACCATTACAGTGCTCTGGTATCTAATCCCTAAAAAAGAATTATACAGCCTAAAATGTATGTAGAATAAAACAAAATATATGAGCAAATTTGATACTCTTCACTGCTGATCTGTTTCTTAGACATTTCTAAAAACAACAAATTTATACAAAAATACCAAGGAGAGTGTGTTGGCAAGTGGTTCACTTTCAGTGTTCACAATATTAAACTTGGAAAAGGCATTTTTATAAAAGTTTTTTAAGGAACCAAAAATTTGTAAAATATCCTGATAAAAAAATAAAAATATTATTACAAATGTGTTTATAAACTATAATATAATATATAATAATACCATATATAAGTATATTATAACTAGCAGTATAGCCTGGTGTTGCTCGGGTGTAATGAAAGCTTTAAAACTAATCTATGATCCTGGAGCTCAGACTCAGCCTAAAGAATATTTGTGTGAAGTTTGGTGAGAATTGGATAAAAATTGTGGATTTGTATAAAGGACATAGACAGATAAACAAACACACACAAACATCTTGCCTTATATATATATATATATATATATATATATATATATATATATATATATTATCGATTTTCTGCACTATTGTAAGAACTGCAACCTTGAAACTTCTGAATATCGTTTCTTATGTCTTTGGCTATGAGTGTATCAAATTTGATTAAAATCAGACCACCCCTTCTATAACCTGGTTTTTTTCGATTTCCGATTTTTGATATTTATCGGGGGTACTTTGACACAAAACCTAGCTAAGAACACTCACAGATACTTATAGTACAACTGTGTTAATTTTCAAGAAAATCGGTTCAGCCGTTTCAGAGTTTATAGGTAATGGATATGCACAAAGATGCACACACACACACACACACACACACACACACACAAAGTTCTATTTATAAATAAGTTTAGATATATAATTATAATATATATATATATGATTATATAATATAACAATAGCAAAATATATAGAAACTATGTTTAATTTTATATATAGACTATTGTATAATATGTATATTTTTATTGAATGTTGCATATTTCAGGGTGTCTATTCAGTTCATATGTCAAATATTTACATTGATTTAATTTTTAAATTCAATTCAAAAGTGTAATACATGCATATCTGGTTGGTTGCTTCTGCTATTCATCATAAGGTTCTCAAAAAAATCCAAAGAAAGATCTGCAATGTAATCGGTCCAGACTTGACATCTTGAGTTCAGTCATTTTCTCTTCAACATGATGTGGCTTCTCTCTATCTTTTCTATAAATATTTTCATGCCAGTCGCTCTGATGAGCTTTTTTTTACCTTGTATCCTGACCACGTGAATTTAAGTGTGCTACTAGATTGACATCTAGGTCTCACCCTTTTACCATTGAAATAGTTAAATGTAACCACCATTTCTACTTGAAAAGATTCATTTTTTGCACTTCCCACCTGTGGAACTCCCTTCTGTTTACTTGCTTCCCTGATAGCTACAATCATCAAAAATTTAAATGCAATGACAATTGCCATCTTCTGTCAACTTGAATCCCATTCATCTTTTATCCTTTCTTTAATATCACTTGTCTTTTCTTTCAATGTAACCCCCTGCACACTAGTGGTGGTCTTTCCTTGCTTGGGATGAAATGATTAAAACAATGACTTGTAACAATGACTAATTCAAAATTCTTGAACAGAAAAGATAATTCAGTAATTCAAAATTCTTAGAAATATTAATTAATTGATTAATTTTCCATAGCTTATCAAATTTTTGTGGAAGGAAATAATGATTTAGTGATACAAGTCTTACTAATTAACCCATAGCTGGAGAGATAAGATATGGATTCATACCTTTCCCAAGGATATTTGGATATGTGTATATAACAAACCCAACTAGAATTGGAATTTTGCTTTCTGATTAACAATTCTGAGTGTTTACCCATTACACCACCTACACATCCAAATTTACAGCATCTGTTATTCCCCAACAGTCACTCATCTAGGTATTGACCATGTTCAGTGTTGCTTAACTTCAGTCATCATATGGGAACCTGTGTTCCAACATGATATATCTGTAAGTCTTCTCAGAAAGAGAAGAAAGATAAAAAAAAGGCAGATATGCACAATATACAACTCTTATAATTCTACAGAATTATTTTAAATTTAATTATACATTTAGGCAGATGCTCACTTTGGTGCATTTTAATCTGTTTATATTATAATATTATTATTTTTCTTAGATCGCAACAATATACTAAATTAGCAGCAAATAAAAATCAAGTAGATTACATTTATATTTAATTTATGTCATTAAATATACATCTGTTATAATAAAGACATTTGCCTTGTAGATATTTATGTGAATGCTTTTAAAAAATTGCGTATTGATTAATCAGTAGAAGTCTGAGAAGCAAAAATTTGTTTGAGGTGTAAATGTCAGGTATTCTTGTGAGTTTTTAAAGAACTGACATCTTTATCTAATATTCAGCAACTTCTGTACAGATGCTTACCTATGTGCCTACAATTGAGAGAAAGAAGTAAATCCTAAATGACATCTTCAATGTTGATACAAATATAAGATCATTTTCAATAAAAATTTATATACTATCAAGCAACATTTTTTATTTACCCAGCAAGAAATAATCTTTCGTCATTGACATTATAAATATTTAATGATTTAAAGAAACATTTAATCCTTTAATTCTCTAATTATCAAAAGCCCTATATATAACAATTAACTATATCTGGCAGCAAAGCCTTTGATCGGGAATTTATTTTACCAGTAATACATTTTTTGAATTATCAACAATACATTTTATCATCATATTTAAAAGACATATGTTTGCCCTTAAAGTATAAAATTTTATACAAAATATCTTTAGTCGTAGGCATAAAATTGCATTCAAAATATATCTAGATGAAGTCATAAAATTGCATAAAAAATATTCATATTTCAGCATTATATATGCCATAGAGGTTTACAAGCTTCTAAACAAAAACAACCATCTATTAAATTATTAAGATTATATTTTCAGCATATATCAAATATTGCATAAGCTTCAAACAAAACTGATTACATTCATTATTCTTTTTAGCCTAGTGATAAAAAAAACAAAAATTTTTAAATATATCTTTCCTGATCATTTCACTTTATTCATTGCTTCTATTCATATACAGTGAAAAACTGAGATCAAAATTCAGGTAATAATTGTATAAGGTTACACACTAATCCACCGTCACACATATGAGGTCTTCTGAAAAATTTGTAAATTTAATTCTACATCTAAACAAAAGAGAAAACTCAACATAAGGAAAGCACTTTACAAATTCTTCAAACAAATAGATTTTGAGATAATTGTCAAAACAAATAAAAAATAGTTCAATATTTAGATGTAGAATTGAATTTACAAACTGGCAATGTCACTCCATAAGCAAACACAAATTAAAGTATAAAAGCACAAGATCTAAGCATCCCAAAAGCATAATCAAGCATATTCACAAAGGCTATCAAAAAGATTTCTCAAATAAAACAATATTTGATGAAAAGAAAAGAAACTATGAAAGATGTACTAAGAAAACCTGACCAGAAAACATTTTAGAATACAATCCCCCCAACCAAACAGACAAATAAGAAAAGTTATCTGGTTCAACCCATCATTTAACTTAGAAGTATAAAACAAAATAAAATAAATATTTTTTAAACTAATTGATAAACATATTCCAAAAAGCTCAGAACAAAACAAAATTTTCAATAGGAATACAATCAAACTGAGTTATAGCTGTACTAGTAATTTAGAAAATTTCATAAAGAAACAAAACACCAGAAACTTAAATAGCAATGTACAAAACAAGATCATTAATAAGGAATGTAACTACAGGGACAAAAATAAATGTCCACTTCAATGGCTTTGTGATACAAAAAAAAAGTAATTTACAAAGCAAAAGTACATGATTGAAATGATCAAAACAAAACAGATTTGGAAACAACCAAAGATACCTTTAAGACCAGATTGTTTAATCACAGGTCTACATTTAAGTCAGAAAACTTTAAAAATTGTAAAAAACTGGCTAGCACCATGTGGAAATTGAAATTAAAATATGGAAAGGACTCAGACATAAAGTCGAGTATAGTGAAAACAACCAAGCCTTACAATGGTGGCAAAATATGTAGAGTGTGCCAGGAAGAAAAGTTAGCTATTATGTTATTCTCAAACAAAAATGAATTACTGAATGAAAGAACAGAAATTATGACTAAGTGTAACTATACCATAAAATACCTATTAGAGCAATACAACCATGGTTGACAATATATTAATTTCTTCTAATTTTAAAAATTAAAATATGGAAAAGACCCAGGCATAACGTGGAGTATAGTGAAAACAGCTAAGTCTTACAATGGTGGCAAAAATGCCAGGAAGAAAAGTTAGCTATTATGTTATTCCCAAACAAAAATGAATTACTGAATGAAAAAACAGAAATTATGACTAAGTGCATCAATACCTAAAAATACCTATACAACCATGAGTGAAAACATTATAACTTCTAATTTTGAAAATCGCTCATTCATAAAAAATACCTATTACATGAGTGTTTTTGAAAAGTCAGTAAAATCAGTTATTGTAAATTGCCTGAAGACACTAAATGGTAGAAACCTGGGTTGCATAATAACTCATTTACAAATGAAGATATATATATATATATATATATATATACACACACAATTGAAAATGTGCTATATTTATGAAGTAAGTGTTTGATATTGAAAATACAATATAGATATAAGAATCCCAATTTATGATGACTGTTAAATGATATTCAGATTTTGTCATTACTCCTTGGCTAGATAAAGAGGTCATTGGGGGAATAAGGGAAGTTGAGGAAGAAGGAAACTGACCCCTCTTAATTTCTTTGTTTAGGGCTAATAATTTAGGCTATCTATAGTCATGACTTTTAGTTTTCTTATTTTATTTATATTAAACTTTTTAATTCATGTATAATTTATTTGTTCAGGATAATTTCTTTAGTTCAAAACCTTTAGTATTTAAATTAAATAAAAAATACTGCAATTTACTTATCAATTGCTGATCTTAATGATCTACTGCTATTTTCATTGAAAGTATTAACAAACCTTTTTTGCAGATTCTAACCTTCATGGCTAAGGCACACATTGTAATGAATCACCCTTATTCCCTTCGTATTTTATTATTAAGATGTAAATTCCACTTGAATAGCTTCTTCCCCTCAAGCCACTTTTTGTGGAACCAACTCCCAAGAAGATGCTTCCAGAATCACTACAATCTTAAGATGTTCAAGTCTATTGTTAACTGCTATCTTCCTCCCATAGCACTATAAACTGTATCTTACTCTGTAACCCTCCTACCATGAGTGGCTCTTTGGCCTTGAATAGGTGACTTCATAAAATAAACTTTCTTAAATCACTTGAGATATAAAATTTGCAGTCACCATACTGTATTGATTCCTGTGTCTATGATCTTGATAGAAATGTGTGTGTATATGTGTAAAGCTAAAGAAATAATGGATTTTTATTTATTAATCCAACAGATTTACTTAAACATTATTTTTAGTGGATATCTATATTTGAGTAGACCTTCCATTTATTTATGAAACTTTATATTTATTTATTTTCATCTAGTGATCTCAATATTCAAGAAATCTTATTGAAGAAAAATATGACCTATCTTCAGGCCAGTAGATGAAACTAGATATTATACTCTTTAATAAGTAAATATAGTGTTAATTAAACAAATATGAGTATCCACTAAAAATAATGTTTAACTAATAAAGCAATAGGATGTGTAAATTTATAAAATGTTACCAGTATTTGTATGCATAAGTAAAATAATGTAAATTCATATTTATTATACTTTTGTCTGACAATAGCATGTTCTTTATATGAAAAACCTTTTATCCCTCATAATACTCCATTGATAATGTAGTGATCAAAATATCTCTTTACCTAAATGACAAATTTTTATCTTTAGTACATTTTTGTAATTGCATTTGTTCATCAATTTGCTGTTACATTTTCTCCTTATTGTTATTCAAATTTTATCTAAGATGCAATCTATGAACTTAAATTCTATACTCTTTCTTTCTGAATTTATTTAACCTACAAACATATTATGTCTATACATTATTAAGTCACTCAGCCTTTGTTGTTTTTACAACTACTAATAATTATTTTATGTTGTAGACAAGTCTTTAGCCAGGATTTAATATTTCAAGAAGTTGTAAATAGATCTTATCTGTAATGGAGAGTTTTATACCATAAATATATTTCTGAAAAAACTGAATAGCCAGCCCTCATTCCCCACTGAATGCACTGCAGCAATGGCCCACTGCAACCACAACTTCAATATCTATCAAAAAGAGCAATGTAATTGGACACTTATTGCATTAAGAACTGCCTGCAATCGCTGCAAGAAAGTTCTGGAAAATGTGAAGCATAGCTATGCACAAGCAGTCCAGGCCAAGGTTAAAAAAAAAACAAAAATTGGATCCCTAGAGTACTGCAAGGTCTTCAACCAAATTCTGAATAGAGGCAAAGCATAAGTGCCCATAAATGTCCCCAAGTTAATTTCTTCCTTTTCAGATAAGGCAAATTTCTTCAGCTGAATCTTTGCCTCTAACTCATCATTGGATGAAATAAGACATCTCCTTCTTGACTTCCATCTTACTGAACACAATGTCAGTCGTACTTTTATTACAGCTCAGGATATCTTAAGACTTATCAAAAGTCTTGATCATAAGAAAGCCACTGGTCAAGGAAAATCTCAGTGGTTGTCCTTAAGAATACCAAGACAGAATTATTCACAATCTTAGCAAAATTATTTAACCACTGCTTGAAGGCAAAATTATTCATAAGTCTGTGGAAGATGTCAAACATATGCCCAGTTTTCAAGAATCAGGGTGATCCCTCACCCCTGTCTCAGTATAGACCCATCAGTCTTCGCAGAGTCATAAACAAAATTTCTACAGCTTTAATCCCCAAGAAGGTTGTTGATCATGTAAATACAGAAAACTTCTTGAGCAACAAGTAGTACGGGTTTCAATCAGCCCAGTCCACTGCTGATGTTCTAACAACCATTTCTCACAAAATCAGTGGGTATAAAACAATAAATACATCTCAAAGTCCATAGCAGTAGATATTTCAAATGATTGACATAGTAGAGCAAAAAGAATT
Organism: Ascarosepion bandense; assembly: GCA_037127315.1. Classification (NCBI taxonomy): domain Eukaryota; kingdom Metazoa; phylum Mollusca; class Cephalopoda; order Sepiida; family Sepiidae; genus Ascarosepion; species Ascarosepion bandense. Next base: position 2,662,629 of record JBBBDQ010000954.1, on the reverse strand, counting down.
GTTTCACAAGTTTTCTGTCTATTTGAATCACTGAAGGAGTTTGTTCAGTTATAAAAGTAGTTGTTAATGGCCAGTCCTCTGGTACTCTAGCAATCAATACCGGTATCCGCTAGGGTCACTTCTTAGGCAAATCCTCTTTTTACTTCATATAAATGATCTGCCTAAGAGTATACTCCAATCATTTGTGAGTCTCTATACTAATGATCCACCAGTATATGTGTGCACCATATAAATTTGAAATGACCAGAGATTAGCAACTGATCTCTATTCTGATCTAGCTCTGACATCTCAATGGAGGTTGAACTTGCTGGTTACATTTGGTGTCTTGAAAACCAATGAGTTCCATTCTATCATTGCTGACTGGACATTGAATTATCACCAACCACAATGAATGGATGTCTCCTCAGGGAGGGCTCATATCTTGAGCACCTAATGGGCTTTACACAATTCAGACCATGTAGCTTGTACATACTGATCCATTGCTAAAGATGCTGGAAAGATGATCAGTTCTCTTTATTGTTCTAATAAATACCTGACTTCTTGTGCTATCCTTTACCTTTACAAGCGCCAGATCAGGCCTAAAATTAAGTACTGCTGCCATATGTGGGCAGGAGCAACCTAATCTTTACTCTCTATTCTTCATAGAGTCTAAAAATATCTTCACATCTTTTTGGGTGACAAATTATGTTCCACTCTACAACCCCTTTTTTCACAGATGAAATGCTGCAAACCTCTCACAGCTGTATTGCAATTTCCATGTAAACATCTTAGATGAACTACATACCTTAGTTCAACCAGTTTTAACATTCATGGTTAAAACCTACCATGCTATTCACATTGTAGGGGACCACTCTCTTTGTATTTCGTTTGTGAGATGTAAGTTCCACTGAAGCAGCAGCTTCTTGTGAACCACTGCTCTGTAGAATCAACATATAAGAGGGTGTTTTCCTCATAACTACAATCTTAATCTGTTCAAATGTAGGATTAACAGTTATCTTCCCCACATATGTGTAAACTGTACTTCTTACTCTGTAACACTCTATCTTGAGTGGTTCCCAGGACTTGAACAGTGTAAATATAACTGTAAAGAAAAAACGTCATCATTAATAGCAAAGTTCTCTAAGACATGAAAGTAAGACATATAAAGTCAAGTCTCGGGTTAACCTTTATCTTCTCTGTATATTCACATAAATTGTACCTTTAATTCTGTAACCCTCTAGCTTAAGTGGATCTTGGGTCTTGTACAGGGTGAATTTTACTGCAAAAAAACAAAAAAGGGAAATATTTGATACTTCTTAAACCATATAGATGTCAGTATGTCAAAAACGTTTTTGATATTCACATTCGTCAGTGCTAAAATGAGACATTCTTTGCTCAATTTGTGCTTGATAACAGCACATTTCTGCTAAAAAGTGTAATGTAAAAGTGAAAGAAAAATAGGAAGAAATAAATGTTTCTTGAGCCACAGACAAACTAACGAGATTGATGCTTTGGTTTTGTGCCCTCTCTAAAATGGAAACCAAGAAAACATTCAGAAGACATCAAAGAATTGATTGTGTGTAGTAAAATCTGTTGCAGGCTTTTCTTACCCAATCCTGATTAACATCAGCTCTGATGATAGGTGCATTCAGGAATCAATAGACACTAGCAAACATTGGATGCACTAACACTCACTTGCCAATGATAGACAAATCAGAATAATTATTTTAATCTTATTTGCATAATAATATGAATTTTCTTCCTAATTATTTTTACAAAATTTTGTTGGCACTTAAGTAGCAGCTGTCATTGTAAGTATCAGAATATCAATGAGATTAATCCTATTGTTGATTATAATTGTAGTGCTAATGATATCTGTTAGGCAAAATTGAAAAGATAGACAATCTGCATTTAACCAAATATCTGGGGAAAACTCTGGAAATAATAAAATAAATGGCAGAAGAAGGTTTAGAAACATAACCAAAAAGATAAAATTTATTTAGAGCTAAGAGCGACAGGAAATTGTTGAGAGCCATGACTATTGTTGTCCTGAAAGGAAATGGCACATAGAATAGTAATAATAATTTTTTTTATTCTTTTCAACTTCAATGTATGACTTATTGACACTTGATTGGTTAATTTGTTTGTAAGTGCTTTTTGTAGGTTATTTAAAGCCACAAAATATTTTAGATTGTCAAAATTCTTTTGAGACAAAAATTATTTGCTGATATAAGTTTTACTAATAAAGTCATAACTGGGTGGGGGGAGAAGAGGTAGATTCATACTTTTCCTAAAGATATTTGTATGTAAGTGAATTTTATGAACCCAACTGGAATTGGAACTCAGCTCTAAGATTTCTTATTTTGGGACATTATCTATTATACCATCTACAGAACCAAGCTTATAGCACTTAATATTCTCAAGTGGTCAACCAACTAGGTACTGACTAAACTCAACTTTGTATAATTTTGGTGATCATACAGGAACTGGTGTTTCAATGTCAAATGGTTATAAGCCTGGAAATTAAGGATAGTTAAAAATAATGCTATAAAAATCTAATGACTGTAATCAGACAGTCTTATTAACATTCAAAACAGTAGCAGAAATGATAATAATTAGTGATGCTTACAAAAATTGGAATAGAAATAACACTCAAAGCATATATGGACTATTAATAGTTCAGTAACTGTAATATTATATTTATCTCAATACAAACAGATGCTAAAAAATTCTTGGTCTGGCCAAGAATCTTTTCTATTCAAGATTCTGCTGTTGATACACTCCCAATCAAAAATTTAAGACCACTTAAAAATCTTTAAAAAAAAATTTTTTTACAGATAGATTTTAAACTCCTCCCACTTAAGGTTACCAATACTATAATCTAAAAGGTTATGGAAACAAAAAGCTACATTCCAAACATTTTATTTAGAAATTTACATTTTTATAAAATGAGGAGATTTACACATGATCAAAATTATAAGACCAGAGACAAAAATTCTACGGAATTGTACAAAAAGTGTACGAAAACATTCAACAACAAAATTTAATAATGAAGTCTACCTCCACTGCTTTTGATGACTGCAAAAATTCTGTCGGGTATGCTAGAAATAAGCATTTCCATTAAGGTGCGGGGGATGTTGCTCCAGCTTCTGAAGATGGCTTTACGAAGATCATTTTTTGTTGAATATTGTTTGCCATTTCGATAAATATCTCTTGTCATCCATCTCGAAACATTTTCAATTGGGTTCATGTCCAGTGAGCATGCAGGATGTTTCAAGAGATGGACACGATTTTCTTGTAGAAAGGTCAAGGTCCGTCTTGCAGTGTGGATTGCAGTTATCCTGTTGGAATAACCATCCATCCCCGCACAAATGATGGCCCTCCATCATCATAGATGCTTTTTATTATCATGTTAACACAACCAGCCACTCTCTGACGACCCTGCATCACCTGGAGCTCCATCATCCCTCTGTAAGAAAAGGCACCCCAAATCATTAGGGATCCTCCACCACTATGATGTGTGGAGAAAATTTCAGGAGGCATGTTTTTGTTATACCAATATTGTTGGAAGCCATCAGGACCATCTAGATTGAATTTTTTCTCATCAGAAAACAGGACTTTTTTCCACTTCTCAACGTCCCACGTTTGGTATTCACGACCAAACTTTAAGCAGTCCACCTTGTCATGTGGAAGCAGCCAAGGAATTTGTTTACGCTTTTTATTTACCATGCCTTTTTGTCTTAAGTGTCGTCTGATGGTTATGGGACTGCAATCAGCATCTGTGACTGCCTTAGTTTGACTAGAAGAAAGTCCCCCATCTTTCATAACAACCTGTCTTATTCTCCTACTCAATGCAGGAAAAAGTTTTGGGGCCTACCAGAGAATTTTGCTTTTCCATAATTCTCACTGTTCTTTAGAAAGTTGCAAATCACAGTTTTACTGCGATTTACCTTAGCTGCGATTGCCCACTGTGACAAACTTTGCTTATGAAATTCTAGAATTCGAGAATGCTCAACTTTGGTAAGTTTGCTTGCTTTGGGCATGATAACACCTTTACACAGTGATTGCTAATCTCTAACTGAACTAAAAACATTGGAATTACCATAGATCTAACAATTTATACCCCTGGTCTTATAACTTTGATCATGTGTAAATCACCTCATTTTATAAAAATGTAAATTTCTAAATAAAATGTTTGGAATGTAGCTTTTTGTTTCCATAACCTTTTAGATTATAGTATTGGTAACCTTAAGTGGGAGGAGTTTAAAATCTATCCGTAAAAAAAAAATTATTTTTAAAGATTTTTAAGTGGTCTTAAATTTTTGATCAGGAGTGTACATTTGAACAGATTTAAGAAGTGTTTCAAATTGAGAAGAATCTGTATACTAGAATCCATATAACAAGAAAATAAGGCTTTGAGAATTTGACACTCACAGAACATTGAAGACAAGAGAGACAGAAGGAAATAATAAGTAACCTCCTTATTAAACCTAGGTAAATGATAATGGTAATATTAACAGTTTCTTTATAAGGAAATAAATACAATATATTTAGTATTTATTGTCTAAGCATCCAGTATTGTTTTAGGTTGAAATTAATAATTTTTTTTCTTTTCAGAAAAATATGTTTTTCAAGTTAAGTAGTTTTTATTGCTCTTTCCAGTATTGATGGGGGTTTCCTTCCTAACTTTTTTTAAGCAGTGACATATCTCAACATCTTGATTATGTCATTATATTTTTCTTTGAGTACATTTGCTATCAAGTTTAGATGTTGTTGCTGTTGGTAGTCCTCAAGTGATGAGGTTGTTGTTATTTAGTACAGTTCTTTCTGAATCTATAGTAGCCAATCCAAAATGTTCAAAGAAGAATGACTTTACTAAGACCTTCAGACTTCACTCACTCAAAGCATTAACCATTGATCTTAGAAATTATTTGTATATAGCTGATAATTTAGATATTCCTGAACAGGTTTTGTACCATATTTGATGTTTATGTGGAATTCTTGATTTGACAAGGCTATTGCAAAAAATAGCAGAAAAGAGTGTAGGAAGGATGGTGAAAAGACAAACCTTACTACAAAGGATAGGAAGTTATAGAGGACCATGATTGCCTACATTCTCAAGGGATATGGTACATCAAAGTAAAATTAGCATTAATGCAAAAATAGCTTTATCTGTGACAATATATTGAATGTTATTTTCACTAAATGATAAATTAATGATTAAAATGATGACCATAATAATATTTAGACTAATCATTTTGATAAAAGTAATGGTATCACTTCAGCCTATATACACTTGTGCTTGCTATTTCAGTCAGTCAGTCAGTTAAGTGACATACATGATACACACTTGAGCAATCATGTCTCAAAAGAGACATGGCTAACTGGGCAGATCTTTCCACAGTAGGTTGCAATTACTTTCTGCAGTAGACTGGTTGCCAACCAAGGCTATAGAATGCAATCTGTCCTGTTATTTGACCCATAGTTGGAGAAAAGAAATTACCACAACACACATTTTTGTTATTTATATATTTGTGTGTGTGTATATATATATATATATATATATATATATATATATATACATTTTTTTTTTTAATCACATCACCCCAAGCAAGGCGGTAAGGCCACTGGTGTGCAGGGGGCTATGTAAGAGTGAATAGATTGGAAGAGAGAAAACTGGAAACCACATCCTCAACAGGAAACAAGGGATGAGCCTCTACACCTGTTCAATAGATGTGGGTGGAGTGTGAACCGGGCGATAGTTCAGTCTATCTACTCCAATTGAAAAAAAAAAAAAAAGAAAAAAGAAAAGAAAAGTGAAAAGATTGGAAAAGAGAAAGCTGGAGACCACATCCCAAACAGGGAACAAGGGATCAGCCTCTACACCTGTTCAATAGACGTGGGTGGAGTGTGAACCGGGCGATAGTTCAGTCTATCTACTCCAATTGAAAAAAAATAAACAAAAAAGAAAGTGTGAAGATTGGAAACCACAACCAGTCGAAGGAAAATGTACCGGAAACCCCTTCCTAAACAGAAAACAGGGCAATCACCTCTACTCCTGTTCAAAAGAAGTGTGTAGAGTGTGAAACCAGGTGATGGTGGGTACTATCTACTCCAATAATAAAGAAAAAAAATTAAGTTTTAACTTAGTATAAGTCGAAACAAGATTTAAACGCAAAACTTATTTGCAATAGCAGAGTACTACCCCTGTTAAAAAATTCAGACAAATTAAAGACAAAAATTACACAGTCAAAAATTAAAATTAAAATAAAAAGTGGAAATCAACATTCCAGTTAGGTAAGACAGACTGAAAATGTTGAGCAGAAATACCGAACTAGGATTCCGTTCTTTAATTTTCCCAGAGAATTTACTGGTGATATCTACCATCTTAGGTTAGTTAAAATTGGAAGAGAGAGAGAGAAAGGAAGGGCCGCTGCGAAGAGGGGTTCGTAATGACCAATGTTACACGGGCCCTACCCTTAAAGAATTCCTACAAGCAGTGAAACCACTATGAAAACTTTCACCATTTACATTGAAATGAGATTTAAACGCAAAACTTATTTACAATAGCAGAGTACTACCCCTGTTAAAAAATTCAGACAAATTAAAGACAAAAATTACACAGTCAAAAATTAAAATTAAAATAAAAAGCGAAAATCAACATACCAGTTAGGTAAGACAGACTGAAAAAGTTGAGCAGAAATACCGATATCCCTCCTGTCATGCTCAGAGAGACACAATACCAAGGCACATCAACTCAGTTCATTAAAAAGACAATAAGAAGGCAGTGTCAGCTCAGTTAATTCTTTTTACTACCAGTTATGAAAGCATGTTTGCTCTTTAACAGTGCCTTATAATTTTATTTTTTTACAATAATTATGTCATCAAGTAATGAAGGATATATACATATAGTGAAGAAAATATATATATATATATATATATATATATATATATATAGGTAAGGAGGTATGATATGATAAGCGCCTGAAAATTGGTGAAATACACAAAACTAAGAGTTGTACCTAAAATGTAGGATAATGTTTATTTAATTATATATATATATATATATATATATATATATATATATCCTCTCTATTATAATAAAACTTGTTGTGTATTTGTATATATATATATATATATATATATATATACACACTAATGAATAAAAACGAAGGAAATAATTACAACATTCAAAATATTAATTTAAAACAATGCACAATATAAAAATAGAGCAATGAATATTTATTATTATTTATTACGTTAGAAACAATAAACTACTACAAAATTGTACATTCTGTTTTGATATTGAAAGAACAATGTCTCATCAGGTAGTTAACAATGATGGTAATAAACGTTTTATTTTAAAAAAAAAATTTCTCTTAAAAACAACACTCCCATTTGTTTTTGGATTTTTTTCCACATGAAGTCAAAAGATATTAAAAAGGGGAAAGAAAGAGGGAAGAAAAGATCAGAAATTAAGATAAGAAATCAAGAGATGGAAAAGAGAGGAAAAGGAAATATACAAAAGTCGAAAATGAAGAGGAAAAGAGAAAAAAGGTGAGAAAATGTAGTGACAAAATATAGAGAGAGAAGAAATAAAATATTTCCCTTCTGTCACTCAGGTTTAGATTACTTTTCTCTTATGTCTTAATGTAAGATACGCCAGAGTTGATACATCAATGTATATGTTGCCATCATTTTAGATGGCATATTAATATAAATATTTTGTTGTCATTTTTGACAGCATGTGCCCACATACAGAATAAAATATCACCTGAAACTATACACTTGTGCTCATTATTTATCATAGTATAATTAGTTATTACCAAAATATTAATGACAATAATATGACAGGAAGAGTACAGGTAAAACCTCATGATAATGTCAATGGAATTCATCAAAAGGTTTTTCAGGTCATTATCAATAATTAATAATATTAATATTGATAATAGAATTAGATGGATGATAAATTTATTAATAGAAATCACTTGTGAAATGTTATCTGCTTTTTGGATAAGTGGAAGCCTCAAGAGATACTGAATTCTGACAGCAAAGATCAAAGCACAGAAAGAAATTTTCTAAAAGCCAAATTTAATATACAGTGGAAAAAAATTGTCAGTCAAATGAACAACTCCAACATACAAACTACAAATTGCCGACACCAAAATAAAGCAAGCAGAAAAATTGAAGTATCTAGAAAGTGTTATAACAGATGACAATGAAAATGCAATGTGAATATCTGAAGAGGCATTGGAATCATGAAAAATACCTTCCAAAAGCCAAACAAAGTATTGAGAAACAGGAGATTTTGTTAGAAACAAGGAAAAGTGTACTGAACTCTTACATAATATTGGTTTTCACATATGGCAATGTTTTCTAGACAATTTGCATTTGAGTTTGAATTTTGTTTAACCGCATATCAACCTCTGTGGGTTATTCAATGCCAAAAAGGTTGGATTTTTAAGGTATTTTTTTTAATGTTCAGTTATAGTGAAAAGGTTGATTTAGTCAGATTTTGATGAAATTTTATATATATATATATATATTTATTTTATTTTAAAAAAACTGAAGATATCTTTTAGTTTTGTATGGTAATAATTTTTTCCTTCAAAAATGTATATTTTTCTATAAAAGTCTATTTTCATACTTTCATAATGTTTTGACCCCATTTTTGGGGTTAACTATTGGCTCATATCTGGGAACAACAGCAATTAAGAGGTGGTTCCATGCTCTTCACAGCCTCTCAATAAGAGACCTTGCTGCTAGCTGTAGTTTACCATCATTCCCAGGACCTCTAGACAATTTCTTCACATGAAAAGACTTGAGGCAACAGAAATGTGGCTCCACAGAATTATACTGAGAATACCATGGATAGAAGATTTTTGGAACAAGAAATTTTAAGGAAAATGGAAACAAAAAGGACACTTAAAATCAGAAAGAGATAGTTGAATTTTCTTATCATATAATGAAGAAAGAGGTGTTGGAGAATATGTTACTCACAGGACATACGATAGATGAGAGGAACAGAGGAAAGAAGCAGAGAATCTATATTATGACCTTATGTAAATAGTTTGTAGAGCAGATATTAGATTATTTAATTTTTTCCAAGAGCTAAGAACAGGAAATTGTGGAGAACCATGATCCCACATATCCTAAATGGACATGATATAGAAAAAGAAAGGGATAAAAAAACTTTGATGTAGAGAAAAACAAACCTTCTTTTATGCTACATACTCACAAAGTGTTACCAAAAAATTTAGGGATCATGAAAAATTAAAGAATTAGTTTCATTCATTTAGTTCAAAAACTCTCCTTAAATATCTTTAGAGTTATTGTGAAATGTCCATGTTATGTTTAGTTCATATCTTTAGTTTGCATTCCTAAAAACTTCATGGTAGCATTTTATAGATGCATGTGTTTAAAGTATACAAGGAAGTTATGGGTACATAGTTGGGTGATTTGAATGTTCATTTTCAGACCATGAAACCTCACAGAGCTTGAGAAGTGAGTCAGTTTTCACAATGCCTTGAAATTATGTTTTTGTGTTGCAAGGCACAAGTGGATTAAATTATCATGAACAAATAAATGTGTAATTGAATTTTTAAATAATTGTTGCCAGTCAGTTTAGAGTAAATACATTTGTTTTATCTGATTTAATTTTTTGAATTAAAAATATTACATGATTTGAAGAAGGAATTACTTTGTCAAATCATTACAATGAAATTTACCACATGATCCCTGTTGCATTTTTCCAAGTTTTGCCCATCAAAGTTTTCTTTTTTTCTACCAGAAAATAATCTTGAACAATTTTGATCTTTGTAGATTTTTTAAATAATAATTATATACTTTTTCTAGGAAATGGTGACTTGAAGTGCCATCATCTAAATGGAACAGAGATATTTATATTTTGATGTTATCCTGAGACATAAATTATGAATATAAAATTAGAAAGATAAAATCATAATAAAGATGATGTGTTCATAAATTTCTTCAGTGAAACAGTTCAGTCCTGTTATACTTTCAATAATGTATCTTAGACTTTTTTATACAGTCATCAAAAATTAATTATATCTTTGAGAATAGATTTGCAATTGTTGGTAGAAGAAGAGGATAAATAATTTTTCATATGCCAGAAAAATTTCATATGATGTGTTTTATCTTTTAAGACATCCTTAGACTAAAGTGACTTTAAACCATGAAAGGATGAAATGCATCACACAATACAAAAAAATGTTCACTTTGTCACAGATTTTCGTAAAACTTTTGGTATCTTCAGTAGTTTTGGTATTCTTAAGTATTTTAATAAACAGTCATTTCATCTCCCATGAATACAAAATATTAGATTGGTAGTAGTAAGCCTGCTGATGGATTTGAGATTATCTCTCTCAAGCCAATGGTAAATGCAAACGCATGAAAAATAATCTTCACAAATGTATTAATCTGATTTTGCTTTCTGTATTAAAAAAATGGTACAGATATCTTCCATAATTTCTTTTTAATTTGCAATATTCTGCTTGGCATAAAAATCTTTTAAGCAAAAAGACATTTTACTCGATATGTCAAAGTTGAATAAGAGAAGTCTTGATTGTCCAGTGTTTGGGAAGATATTTTTATTTAAAAATAGGAATGTAAGGATTTTATTCCAGATAAACTATTTTTGATCTAATTGAGCATTGATCCAAGTTTTGGTAAAATGTAGATCTTTACAAGTCTAAATTCAGGTAATTGTCCATAATAGGCAAATCCAGTTCAGGAAATACAAAAGGGACACATTATTCTGATTCAAGGACCAACACTTAGAAAATAGTCAGTCAGTTAAGTACCATATGTGAAACACGCTTCGGCGATCATGTCTCAAAAGAGACATGACTGACTGGGCAGAAGATTATCCTGCAGTAGGTTGCCATTGCTTTCTGCGGTAGATTGGTTGCCAGCCAAGGCTATAGAACCCAATCTGTCCTGTTAAAAGACGCACAGAGGATTATCATGGTAGAATAGGTGTTAAGAGCTTTAAAGGTTGACTGATTAGTCTAGTGAGTAATGACAAAGAATTTATATTTTTCAAGGAGGCTGGACATTCATGTTCCTTATTTTCAGAAAGAAAGAATTTCCTTCAGCCTATATAAATAATTATGCAATCCTACAGGAAAGAAAAAAGGAAATATTGGCCAATCCAGATTAAATCAGCATTTATTTGTCCTGATTAATATCTTAAATGACCCTCTATAAACTAATTGCGTTGTGATTGATAATGTTTAATGCAATTAATATATTCTTGAAATCAAAAAAGGTAAAAAAAGAAGCAATATAAATAAAAACTTGTAATTATTTAAAATTCTTTGCAAATCTATAATGAATTTTTTTTCTATTGTTTAGCACTAGTGCATTACAAGAAGAGTTGTCTTGTCTTGTCAAGAGTGGATGCCCTTGGGATATCCTTCAGACAGTGTGATGACATCTCTCATCATTCTTAAGTATTACTACAAAATAGTGTTTATTTAAATTTTTCTTATTTTTACCCATAATACTTTCCGTTTTGGAAATAAACAGTCATGTTGAGTTTTACAAGATATTTGCCTTTCTAATCTTATTGATCAGTTAATTTAAATGGTGACATTTATGAGTTGTACGAAGAAGCCTTTTAAGCTATGCTTCTCATTTGTGTGCCTTTACAAATCAAAATGAGATACAATGATGATCCGAATTGGAATTGCTAATGTCCAACATGATTGCTTTTAAAATAAAATTTACAATATTTTCTTTTTACTACTCACCTATCTCAGAAATATTGTTGATTTAACTCTTGTTATTTATTTTGTTGGTGATTTTTGCAAGAATATTTCCAACAGACTCTTTTATCAGAAATGTTTTTATAAGATCACAACTTACACATACATGGTGCGATGGGTAAATTGTCGTCTAAACTACTCAAAAATTAAAATAATGATGACACCTTGATTTAACAGATATCTTTATCAAAATTACACAAAAATAGTTTGAAAAACTAAATTTATTCAATAAAATTGCCATTAGCTTCAACCATGGTCTCCAGACAACATCAGAATCTTCTGCATATCTTTCAGATGATCTCTTTTTTTAAGTTGGTGTATACTGCCATAATCCTTGCCTTCAGTTCATCTTTGGAACTACAAGGTGTTTTGTTGATCTCTTGCTTAATTGTGCCCTATATATAATAATCAAGAAGTTTGCAGTCTGAGGAGTTATGTGGTTTCAAAAATTCTCTGACAGCTATGACTGGCTTTTCCCTACTTCTGGTGTGGTGCAGAGTCCTGTACCAGATATAGGGTCTTCCACCAGCTACCCTCTTGACCCAAAGCAGCCTTATCTCTTCAAAAGATTTGATGTAGGCCCCTGTAATTAGTCTGAGGCTCTGTGGAGAAAATGAATGGAAGTATAAAATTGTCATTATTAGTGCTCATTCAAAGCACCTTTGTAATAACCATTAAGACTCATCCAACTCTTTCTGAATCCTGTGCACTGTCTCAGATTGACACCAAAACACTCTGAAATGTTTGTTTTGAAGCTTCTAGTTCAAATGCTGAGCCATACAGCATGCTGTTTCCAAATTTCTGGTGGAGTGAATTGCATCATGGTGCTCTTTTTCACACAGACAGTGCACAATTGACCGACAATAGGGTGCAGTCAACAAACTCAAATCAATGTGCATGCACAAAATTTAAAATATAAAATGGTGACAGTTTATTATTGCACCATGTATGTTACATATTTTTGGATAAATTTGTAGTTTTGTCATGACTTAACACAGTTAAGTATTTAACCTTTAATTTTTATCCAAGCAATTTTCAATTATGCTCAAAGACATACACATATATATGTATTATTTAAACATATATTGTTAAATATAACAAACAATGACTTTCTATTATGTTTTATCATTAGCCATTCTAACCATCATATTTTAGCTTTAATTTCTGGTGAAAATAAAGACAAAAATTGTCCAGCATTTAGATATTTTTATCATGCTAGTCCTTGATCTAAGCTTTTGGCTCACATGAGCCATCTTCAGAGTGGTTGTAGAGGTATTAACATAAAGATATTCACCATCAAAGATGATATTCTGTTGTGTTAACATAGAACATTCTATGTCACGATAAGGGTCACGGAGCAGCAGACGCCGATCGTAAATTAGTGATGCAGTTCTATAATGCCATACCACATGAGAGACTGAAATATTAACAACAGAATGATATGTCTAGGTGTAATGTAATGTGCTATGACTAGTTTGAAATGTGATTTTATTGAGTGTGGTTTGCTTTTATTCAATGTAGATGGTTTCCAATATCTGAAGGTTCTTTTTACTGTTTGTATCTGTGAGTATTGTTAGATTATTGACCAATATCTGTCTAGTATTACACACATGGCTATGTTTTACTAAGAAATGTTGTTTAATAGAACTATGATCAGAAAGGTAACAGGTAAGTCCATGGGAGAGCGTGGTTGTCGTAAACTAATATATGTAGTAGATTTATGATTACTATCAGAGATACAAGCTCTGAATGGGCATGTAAACTGATACACTACATTAGTTTTCAGTAGAGAATTTAGGGTTATTAGAGACTATAAGGTCAATTGTTTTAAACTTTTTATAAGATATGATGAGCTTAATTTGTTTATTATTATTAATGGGTTTTACATTTTTACCTATTATGTTTTTGAGTGTTATTTCATCATGTTTGTAATTATTATGCATTTGGTTGGAATAGTATAAGTTAATAGTGTTATGCTTATTTTAATGTACACTATTATTATTATTATTATCAATTTTGTTAGAGGTATTATTAAGTTTATTGAGATACATTTTAATTTGTTGATAAATGATGGAGTTAGGAGATCCATTGTTAGCAAGTGCTTAATGTCGTGTAATCCATATAGAATGTGGCATTGGAAGAAGATATCATTTGTATGCATTGAATTAACTTTTTTATAAGGCTTTACTTATATTGTTGGGGGCATTCACTGTTATAATTAAAAAGACACACGTTTATGCTAGTTGGTTTTCTAAATAGAGAAGTAGTAAAGCTATGTGTGTTGGAATCAATAAACACATCAAGGAATGCCATTTTATTATTAATATTAAGTTCTAATGTAACTTTGAGGATGGAGTGACTTTCAAATTTGTTTTTAAGTTGTGTAATTTGATCAATATTTTTATCTAAAATGAAAATGTCATATATGTGTCTTACATATATAGAAGGTTTATTAGTGTTATTAAGTATTTTATTTTCTAAGTGTGAATAATTAGAAAAGAGGAGACCTAAAAGAGATTCTATTGCAATATCATCTATTTGAGTATAAATATTACCAAGGGGTTCATGAAAATTGAAATAAAGAAATAATGTTTATTATGTAAGAATCTTTAACAAGTATTAAAGGTTGCAAATGTTTCTCATTTCTTTAATATATGGCAATTGATAAATTAAGATCGTATTGATGTGTTTGATTTGACTTATTTTTTATCAAATGTTCTAAACATTGGGATTAATGATCTCAACCAATAGAATTCAAAATCTTTGAATAAATTATTCAATAAAATATATACAATGATGAGCAATATCATTGCAAAATACAAATTTTAATTTTTTTCATTTTTCATCTCACTTTACTGACATTGTTCCTTGACCATAAAATTAAGTTAGTTATCCTAAATATCCTTTTTCCATTACACATCTGTTTGTGTATATTTAAATATGTGTAAAGGTAATGAGATTTACCTTTTTAAATAAATTTGTTTTGGAGCCTCATTTTCAGCTACAATTTCTTCAAAGTGACTGTGAATAGCAATGATTGTGTATGTAAATGTATTGGTTTTGAGTAGCCATAAATGTATATTTAAAAGTGTTGACCAGAATTAGCAATGATTGTGTATGTAAATATATTGATTGTGTAGTAATAAATGCACATGTAAATGTCTTGGTTTTGAGTAGCATTGATTATGTATGCAAATGTGTTGATTGTGGGTAGCAATGGAAGTGTATATAAATGTGTTGATTGGCATTAGCATTGATTGTGGATATGTATGTTAATGTGTTCATTATAACTAGCAACATATATACATGTAAATGAGATGGAGGTAAGCAATTAATGCGTATGTAAATGTGCTTATGATTTATGGACATATGTATGCAGAAAACATGATGAAATAGTTAAACGCTCAGAAGAGGAAACTAGAAAATTAAGTTTGAATTCCAGTTGCAAATATTTCTATCAATTTTGCAGCCATGCTCATTGAGAAAGGTCATGCCTTTCTCATCGGGTATGACTACAAATGCAGCTTTCTTTCACCCTTTTCTCTTGCCAGAAATCTTGTCTTGCCACTTGAATGCCAAAATCATAACACAAATAAACTCAATATCTATAGACAAGCTGAACCAAGATTTTAAAATATTTGTGTTATTATTTTATCTTTAATTTCATTTTTTATATAATAATCAAATAATTTACAATCTTTATAAATTTCTTTTACTTTGCTCATAATTTAAGTGAAGTACTAGATTGTACACAGATGTGCTTTGTGGTGCGGTGGATATCAGCTCAGAATGAGAAATCGGGGAGCCGAGTTTGAATTCCAGCTGAATCTATTGCATTCACTTATGCACAAATACCCTTGGGAAAGGTATTAATCCATCTCTTCCCTCCAGTTATGGGTTAAATAGCAGGACAGATTGGGTTCTATAGCCTTGGCTGGCAACCAGTCTACCGCAGAAAGCAATGGCAATCACTGCGGGATAATCTTCTGCCCAATCAGTCATGTCTCTTTCGAGACATGATTGCCCAAGCATGTTTCATGTATGGCACTTAGCTGACTGACTAGATTGGTAGTTAGGTTTCATTATTTTAAAGTTGAAATGCTAAGATAATACAGTTTTTCCTTCCACTAATCACTTATAACTTATCACTTATAAAACTCTCTTCCAGTCTTTTGCTTTCCAGCCAACTTTGATCTTCATAAATTTAAATGAAAAATCAATTGTTATCTCTTGTCTTTTTGATTACAGATCTTTTATTGTTCTCTCTCCATAATAATAATAATAATAATAATAATAATAATAATAATAATAGAAGTTGATAGGTTCTGTCTTTTGAGATAATTTAAAAAATACCTCACCTTCTTTGACAGGAGCATCAAAATTGGCATTTGCCTATGTGATAACACAAGAGTGTTGACCCTATGCAAACCCCCTTTATCCTTCATCAAGGTAACAGTCAGTTAACTGTCATATGTAATACACATTTTGGCAGTCATGTCTCTTTTGATCCATGACTAACTATGCAGAAGATTTTCCTGCAGTAGGTTGCCATTTCTTTCTGTGGTAGACCGGTTGTCAACTAAGCTCAAGAACTCAATCTGTTTTGTTATTTAACCCATAGCTAGAGAGAGAAGAGACATTCCAAGCATATTTGTTTGTAAGTGAATACAACAAATGCAATTAGAGTTCGAACTTGGATCTTTGATTTCTCGTTCGATTTAATATCCACTGCACCACAATGCACATCCAACCTTGCTACTTATAAATACTGTCATTAAACTGAAAAGAATTTAGCAGTTGATAAAATTAAAATATAAATATCTGTAAACAAATATCTATCTATTATGTATATTTGTGGGAGCTATATTATCACTGATCTTAACAAAATGGCAATGTTTTGTAAGTGCTGTTTAGCAAAATATGGTACTATGGAAATACCATCTATGCAAAAAACTTTCTATGCTTTGACCTTCCTATTAAAGCATATACTTTTATATTTGTGATGCAACTGAAGAATTTTGGGAGTTATTACACTATTTTAATATTCTGGACTAAGACAAAAGTCATTCTATTGCATTAACACAGCAAAGTAATGGTGCTAATGATTTTATTTAACTATTTTATTGCTGTATTTAGCAAATTAAGTTCCTAAATTTTTGGAACAAAGATATTTTATTTTAGTCTTGTTACATAGTTAAATAGATGGATGTTTATCTCAGTCAAATCAATTCATTAGTGTTATTTGATCAAAATGAAAATTTCTTTAATGGAAAAATTGGCAAATTATATTTTCACTCTTCTTTTGGTTAAAGCTATTATGACTACTTTTTGTTATCTCATAAACCATTCAATTTATGAAAAGTCCTGTTGCATCTTTTTCATTGACCTTTTTCTGAAAGAATAGCTGAAAGAAAATTTTTTAATTCATTTTATTATTCAGTATTTAATTTTATATCTTTATAATAATCCCATTATTGGTCATTATGATAGATTTTATTATTCTTTTTCCATGTGCTTCTTAATGTTCATAATTTTAATTTATATTTTTGGATTTCTCAGTATTAATTCTGCAAAATAGGGAAATTTGGCAGATTTCACAATCAACCCAATTAACCTTGCCAATTTGGTTTTTTCCTTGAGGTATTTCTGAAAAAAGTCACTTGAATAGAGTTGCTCACTTTGACTGGAAACCTATTTTTGTGGCTGCCTGTGCTGGCATGTACATGAGTGCCTACTTGTAGAATTCTAAAGAGATTTGCATTGACTAATGGCTAGGCAACAAATGGTACAAGACGTGATCAGTGATAGATGTGGCTGGTTTCATCAGCACATTTGAATAAGACGGGCAAAGAGAGCAAGAAGTCATCCAATTGAAAAGCTCCTTAGTCATAAAGAAAATTCAGCAGCACTTTATCATGCCTATCTTATCAGTTGAGCTTCAACTCAGTCAGACATGATTTGGTGCAATCAGCAAGAGATTTTGTTTGCAATCCATCTGAGTTATAAAGCACCTTACTTCTTTCCCACCCATCTTCTCTTTCAGTTTTAGTTTTTCTCTCTTTTGACCAAATATTTTACCACATTTTTTTTTGTCATTTTCTCACTCACCCTTGTTGGTCTTTCAGTTTAAAATCTCATTTCATCTTCTCACTATTCTCTTCCTTCATTCTTCTTTTCATTCTTTCTATTTTCTTTTTATTTCTCCCTCTCTCTCTTCTTGCTGCTACCAGGTTTTCTGCAGGAATTACTGTTTTCTTTTCTCTTGAATTTTCTCACTTAGAATGCAATCTATACTACTATTTCTCCTTCTGTCATCCTTTCATTATCTTATTTTTCTTTCTATAACTTTCTTTCCTTTTTTTTCTTTTTACTCACCATTCATTGTTTCCCTGAAACATTCATCTTCATTTTTCTTCTTTTCAAATGCTAACACTGAAACAATCTTTCTATAGAATTTTTTTTTATTGATTGCTATGTGTTCACTTTTCTTCTCTTTCTGCTTTTTAATTTGTTTCATTTCTTTTTCTTCAATCTTTCTCTTTGTTCCTCTACATCTCATCATTCTGTTCATTTTTTGGATAATTTATTCCTTCATTTTAAGTTCATCTTCTTCTGTTTACCCTGCTTAAAACCTGCTTTTTATTTTCCACTTCATAGTGCTTTTTAAACCTTACTGTATAGACTGAACATGCCGCTCTTGAAAGCTATTGATAGTGGATTCAATACACACTGAATGATCCACAACTGCAATCTTTAAAGTACATTATTTGTTTGAGTGAAATTCCAAATCAGCTAGATTTTGTGCTAAAGGTGCTTCGTCTGACAAACATCTGTTTGATAATTTCTTTTCCTTTTTATCTCTGCTTTTTCGTTTCTTTTTGTCATAGCAACTTTGCTTTTTCATCACTGTTTACATTTATTTTTATTCATTCAGTTTTAATGTTCTTTAATCTTTCTTTCCAATTTTCTTCTTTCTTCTAGATTTGTTCTTCAAAGATTTGTGTTGTCTGTATCTATCCTTGCTATTTAGTTTTCTTTTATTTTGATGATTTTTCATCTACTTTACTTTAAATTGGTATCGCCCCATGCAAGGCAGTAAAGCCACTGAGACACAAGGGGTTATAGGGCGTGGAAGAATTAAAAATATTAATAATGAGCAGGAAAAGAAAAGTGTAATCAGGAGGACAGTAGATAGTGATTGACATTGCATTTACATTTTTTGCGATCAAAGTTAGCTAGAAAGCATGAAGCTGGAAGAGCGTTCCACAACAAGAAGTGTAAGAAAAGAAACTGTTACCATAGAAATTACGGGTAAATCTAGCCAGCTCAACTGAAAATTGGTGAGATCTCAACATCATAAATTCATAGTCTAGGTATCATAGCAAAGAGCTCATCCAAACAATTACCATTAAAGTATTTATAGAATAATTACAGGGAGGCAACCTAATAGCAGCAAGGAAAGTAACTGAAGCTTAACCATTAGATCAGGACCAATAATATTGCCAATTCTTCTTTGGATCTTATCAAGGAGCTCAAGATAAACAACAGAAGCAATGGATTATATTTGGCAGTAATATTCTTAGCATGGATCTTATCCATTTTGAAGTTTTAATTAATTTCTTTATCTTCACCATGATTTAGTCTCTTTAGACGTTACTTTCTTTTTCAGTCTTTTCCTTCATGTTTATTTCTTTTTCATTACCTTTAACCTCTTCCTACTTATTTGTTCTTTGTTTATTACTTTCTTCTTCTTTCTCTTTCTTCCCGACTGTCTATTGTCTTCATTTTGTTTCATCTCATTGTTTTTCATTCACGTTTTCTATTTTGTATTCCATTTTTTTCTCATTTTATTTTACTGTCCATACTGTATTCTTAATATTAATATCTCTTATTCTCCTTTTCTTTTCTCTTATTATCATAGCAGACATTTGATCATTGTTTTGCACATTCCTCCTTTAGATTTCCTCATAATTCATTCAGTTTTAGTAAACCTTTTGCTTCTCACACTTTTAATACTTTAGTCATATTTATTGATACCAGCCCAAGCAAGCATTTTGTTAAAACCACTGACCATAACAAACAAATTGGTGTGCATTGACCTGGTAGAAATTTGTAAATGAATGTAAAACCCAAACAGAATAAGATAAATTAAAGAGAAGTGAAGAATAAAGTCTTCTCAAATATAATTTGTCAATGTTAAAATCAAACTAATTCTAGATGCATGAGTTTTATTGCAGAAACTATATATATTATGTTGTAATTGTAAGTTCTATGCTAATAGTGTCTTCTATCACATGTCCTGCTTGTGAAACTTGCTTTCAGCTTTTTGCTTCTCAGTCAACTTTGATTTTCAAAAATTTAAATACCGTGTCAGTCATTATCTTGTCTTCCAATTCTTTTATTGTCCTCTCTTCTTAATAGTAATTTTTCTGATATTCTATAGCAGACAGTAATCTCTTGCATCCTAGTGGCTTTATTATATTGTTTGGGGTGAAATGATAAAAAATAAACTAAAAACTGTGTCAACATTTTCTAAATATTAATTGAGCTATCTTAACACAAAAAGAAATTTCAACATAAGTAATTGTTGTTCTAACCAATGAAAATGGATAAGAGAAAAGAGGATAATTTTGTCTGTGATTTTTAACTGTTCAAAATCATTTGATTTTAATAATATTTTTGATGGCTGTTGATCCTTTAAATATTTTGCACATTATATCCTTTAAAATAATCTGGAAAATAAATTAAATTTTTTTATAATGTGCAAAATTGAAGAAGGTAAGAAGAAAAAACTATCAAAGTATAAAAAGAAGAAAACATGCAAAAAGAAACTATGAATAAGAAATTACAAGTGAAGAAAGAAAAAAAGAAAAAGAAGTTTGTTGAACAAAAGAAGTTTGTTGAACAAGTATAACAGAAAAACCTATTAAAAATAAAGACTGATAGAAAAGAAAAAAGGAAAAACAAGAAAAAGAAAAGTAATTGTAGTGAGAAAACAAATGCAGACATAGCTTCACTGAAACTTTATTCAAATTCGAATTCCATATGTTTGACTGGACTTACTTCAATACAGAATATATATAAGGAGAGATAATCCATACCAAATTCACCCCCTTGGTTATTTGTAGGGGACAAATCATTCCACATGCCTGTGGGTCCTGTGAAAACGTAGTCATGGTTCACAGTTGACAGCCACCTCTGATATTGACTCATCTGAGCTTGTTGTCTCGTGTTTTTTTGCCTGAATGGTAGTCTGAAGTCATCCTGTAGACAGAGGTGGGTACAGATTGTTATCAGACTTGTTTTGTGTATTTGTTGGTGAGGGTGTTCCATTTATGGCTTTCTACACAGTTTTAGCACATTTAAATCTAATGGATCCGTTGCTCAGCTGTGGTATGATCAGGTTGACATCAAACCATTGTGGTCTCATGATACATTGTTTCATGTTGATTTCTAAGTTGAATAAATTCTAGTGAGAATTGAATGCAGATGTTCAACTTAAAATGTAGGACTTACTTAAGTATGGGGATACGTATCTACTTCTTCTTTTATGTGCTGTCTCCCTTCATGACATAGCCGATCATAGCCCTCCACCTCTTCCTGTATCTTGCAATTCTTAATATATGTTAAATATAAGTTTTCTTTTCATTTCCATTCTCTCCAAAACCTTTCCGTTTTACACATGTTCAGTCCATAGTATCCTCAACATCCTTCTAGAGA
Organism: Ascarosepion bandense; assembly: GCA_037127315.1. Classification (NCBI taxonomy): domain Eukaryota; kingdom Metazoa; phylum Mollusca; class Cephalopoda; order Sepiida; family Sepiidae; genus Ascarosepion; species Ascarosepion bandense. The sequence goes on along the minus strand of JBBBDQ010000954.1, from coordinate 2,641,141 downwards.
ACTGCATTTCTGTTGCTTCAAGTCTTTCCTTCATCTTTGAGGTAATTATCCACCATTCACTGCTGTATAGAAGGACAGACATCACATAAGAGTTCTGTACTCGTTTCTTTGAAACAAAGAAAAGAGAATACATGTAAGGGGATATAATTCATCTCACAGAAATATAGGAAGAAGAATCAAAACACAAAATACCAGCAGGTACTTTCTTAATCTGAAGAAATTCAGATCTCAAAATAAGTAAGTTGATGGAAGTCAAAAAAGCCTGATACATGAGGAACAATGCTGATTATATATGAAATTAAAAGAAAGACAACGACAATTTATCAGAATTAGGGATCGTGTCAACCCCACTGTCTTCAAGTGGAAGAGTAATAAAATATTAATTATGGCAGCCAGATATCACAACAGAACTGACAGAACAAGAGGAATTAAAAAAATCAAAAATAAGAGAGTAAACATGAAGGAAAAGAAATAAATACATGAACATTTCATGAGATAATCAGAAACAGTTGCAGGTGTGATGGCATGGATATGGTTGCAAAGGAATGTTTATAAAGAGACATTTATTCTGATATACAAACTAGTATAAGCCCTTTAAGAAGCTATAATAATGAATATGGATGTTCATTGTGGTTCAGTGGATATAGGCTTAGAATGAGAAATTGGAGAAGTGAGTTTGAATTCCAGTTGAATTTGTTGCATTCACTTATGTGCAAATAGCCTTAGGAAATGTGTTAATCGATCTCTTCTTCATTTAGCTATGGGTTGAATATCAGGACAAATTTGATTTTATATCCTTGGTTGGCAATCATTCTGCCACAGAAAGAAATGGCAACCTACTGCAGAAAAATCTTCAACCTAGTCAGACATAAATAAAAAGAGATGATCGCCTAAATGTGTGTCATGTAGGACACTTAGCTGACTGAATATTGAAGTCAAGATTGAAATCACACTGCAGAATACTAAATGTAGACAAAACCAGCAACATTATATTAAACCAATGCTGAGAATTAACAAGTACAGTACAAAAATAAACATGATGGGGTTAGAAAAGTAATATTTTTTTTTAACAAACCTTTACCCAATACTAAGCCAAAGAGTCACTCAAGACAGTGTGTTACTTAGTGAGATCAGTTTAACAGGATAAAGTAAGTGCTGATGATGTGGGTCTATAGGATTGGTTGCCCCTTGACTTAAAGAGGCTCAGATTGTAGTGATTGTGGAAATATATTCTGGAATTTAATGATTTTCTTTTTAGAACTAATCAACCTTTTGCCAGTTATTTACAGCCAAAACATATTTTAGATTGTAGAATTCCTTTTTATTTTATTAGCAAATATTGCATTAACAATTTGTTCAGATATAATTACGACTATTTAAACCATAACTATGTCAAGGAGATGGACTATTCCACAAGAAAATAGATCTTGGAAAGAATCTGCCTAATTAGAACTTTCTTCTTACTAATGAAATATGAAAAGAAATGAAAGTGATTTGATCCTTGGTACATGGCATTGGTGGTTCATAGTTTTAAAGGTCTGAACTGGTAGAACTAAGGTATATAACATGCCTAAACATTTGACATGGTAATGTCAATAGAGTAGCTTCAGTCTTGTAATAATTCATTTGTTGGAAAAAATAACACTGTAAAACAAATTTTAACTTTCAAAAAATGACTAGGCAAAGAGTAGGTGACTTTTAGTAATTAGGGTTGACTGATTACGAATCTGCAAACCATTTTTCTTTATTGGGTCTCAATGTTTTGAAAATCGCATACTAAAATTTTATATTTTTTTGTAAATTAAGGCTTTTTAGACCAAATACTATAGTTTCACTTAATTAATTTAAGTAATTTTAAATGAAAATTTTTATGATTGTTTACCATATTTTACAAATATATACAACTGTATGTAGATTTTCAAAGAAAATATACTATTTTAATTATTTATTTTTATGATTTCACATGATGAAATGTTTCAAAAATTTGTAAAATGAATTTAAATTGCAAGAAAAAGGCATGCACAAAACAAATATAAACTGTAAGCTATGTTTAACGGTACTTAGGATTCTTCTTATGCTTGCTACCAGGCTCATCACGTTGTAGACTCCAAATAAAATCTGCCAACATAGCTGGGCTCCACTTTCCTTTGTAATGAGTTTCTGTTGCTGTCTTGGTGAAATCATTCACGGTGTTCATTGCTTAGATCTGATGGATTTTCTAGAAAAAATCAAAGATGGGAGTGGAGAAAATGGAGTTTTAGTGACATGTTACATCCCAAACGCTGATATGATTTCATCAAATCAGTCACTAAAACTTCATAATCCGCAGACTTATGCTTTCCCAAAAAAACTATTGCACACTCTCTTGAAGCTAACCCCAGCTGCTAGTTCCAGTTCAGTCATAGTATCATCAAAAGCGTCATCAATTATAAGTTTTCTAATCTGTGGACCAACAAATACACCTTCCTTTACTTTTGCATCATATAATATGAGAAACTTTCCTCTCAGATACTTAAAAGCAAGTTTATCGTTGTCTAGGGTCTTTACAAATTGCTTGATTAACCCTAATTTAATATGCAAGGGAGGGAGAATGATTTTTTCTTTTTCCATGAGTGCTTCTCAAATGACGTTGTGGGAGCCAGGCGTACCGTCTCTTGGTTTCCTTTCTGAATGTATGTAATGTTCTTTTTTAGCGTGGCTATCTCAATTGTATAAGAAGCACATATATTTTGTGAAACCTAATTGAAGACCACTCAAAATTGCAACCACTTTTTAATCACAACAGTTTGCCATTTATGCTCTTCATACTTTATCTTTTCTAGAATAAATGCCAAATTTTCGTAATTCTCTCTTAAAACCATCGAATGGGTAACTGGAATTGATGGTAGGGTGTTTTCATTATGCAGAAGTACAGCTTTTGTACTGTAAAGTGCAGAATTAATAGTCTCCATTCAGTAGGGTTGTAGCTCAAATTCAAATCCATGAACAGTCGAAAAAGTTTATTACAATATAACAAATTATTTCCTAAAGAAAATCTATGTACAAAGTCATCAGAAAGTGATCTGAACTTGCTTACACAAACATTTTTATGCAACATATTCTTTTCTTGTAGCCGTGAAGCTAAAACTTCACTCCGATGTGTTGTTAAATTGAGATCTCTCATGAGATTGTTTAGCTTGGTTTGGGTGAAGAGACTTGGTTCTGATTTGGAAGCTTCAATCTCTAAAGATTTATCATGCTTAGGATGAAGATGCGCCTTCTGGTTCTGACTGTTCAGAATCGGAAAATTCCAATAAATCCTCAGCCTTTGCTCTTGGTGGAACAGGAATTTCTTCAGAATGGGGCACAGGATGGATCACTGATCTAAGATTTGGGTATTTGATAGATTTTTTAGTATATTCGTGATACCTGAAATAAAAATAACAAATGAATACCATTTTACTTTATTTAGAAGGCTAATGAGTACTAAGAGTAAGGGTAAAACTAGAATTTAATTAAAAATATGAAGTTAATATATATTTCCCTTGTGCATTAGTAAGACAGAAATAGCAATTTTCAGTGTGATTTCGCGGCTCTCTCCAGACCATAGGAACACTAAATTTGAGACCTTTTCCAGGACCATTTGCTCATTTTGATAGAGCAAGGAACAAAATGAACAGCATATATGTGGTGCCCATTTCTTGTCTTGATCTCCCACTTCAATTTCAAATATAGTTTATAAAGTTTTTTGACATAATTTGATATTTTTCACTTGTAAGCCTTTGTTGGTACACATCCACAAAAATAATAAGAATTATCTGGATTGTTCCTCTAGGCATTTTAATTTATTTAAGTATTATAGCTACCTGAAAAAAAAAAAAAAATATATATATATATATATATATATATATATATATATATATATTAAAATATATTAAGTAATTTTGAAACTTAGGTGTAAGCGCAAAATTTGCATAATAATGTAAAAATTTGAATCACAATTTACGAAAAAATGAGACCTGATAAGCAAAAACAGGTGTCATTTTTGTAATTTATGCAAAAAATTACCCTAGAAATGGACCTTCTCTGCTCAGTAATTTTGTGGTTGTTGGACAGTGTAATTTATTGCTCACAAGGGGCTGTGTATGCTTTTATACTCTACCGAAAGTTGGAAAGAGAGGATAGTGAAATTTTAGACTAGATATGGCTGTAATACTTCATTTTTTGGATTGATCTTGTAAAATTAAGTCAAAACAAATAACAAGACAAGGGAATCTACCAATAACTATAATTTAACAAACTAAACAAAAATCAGCTTTTGAGAAATTGTTATTGAATTCATTGTTAGGTCAACTGCTAAGAAGGTTGGTTAGACAATCTTTCTCTACAGAATATATTATGCATGTCTATAAGTTTACCATTTTCCCATGCTTAGAATATTGCTGCTACATATAGCTCAGTGCCTTAGCTACTTACCTTGAGCTTCTTGATAAAATCCAAAAAAGTATCAGCAATATTATTGGTCCTGATCTAGTGGCTCAGCTTAAGTTACTTTCCTACTGATGTAAGGTAGCCTCCCTGTGCCTTTTCTATAAATACTTTCATTATAATTCTTTGAATGTGCCATTCGCTATGGTACCTAGACATTTTAATTTATGTGCAGTGCTTGACTGACATTGAGATTTTAACAGTTTAGAGTCTAGCTGGCTAGATGTAGCTGCCAATTCTATGCTAAGAGTTTCTTGCACTTCTTGCTTGCAGAACTCCCTTCTGACTCCATGCTTTCCAGTTAACATTAACTCTAAAAGTTTAAATGCAATGTCAATTGCTATTTACTGTCCTTCTTTTACTTTTTCTGCTCCCTGCTTATTAGTAATGTTTCTGTTCTTAATTCTTTCATGAGGCTTTACAGCTTTACTTGGACTGAAATCAATAAAAAAAAAATTTTTAAAACATGAAATTCTGAAGGACTATGAAATTTTAATGACCAGACCAGTAGAAACTAAAATAAAGACAAATTTCCAGGGGGAGTTTTCACTGTGATCAGAACTCTTCTCTGAAACAAAAAAAAATCTGTCTTGCCTGGTCCTAGGTGTGACAAAAACTACATTCACCAGCAAGGCCACTGATTGGAAGGTTGTAAAGAACATGAAACTACCTTTTAATTGTCACTGTTCCCACATCCCCTCTGACCCAATGTAGTAGTGTCTGTTAGGATTCCAGCTATGAGTAAATATTTAATGCCCCAAACTGGGTCCAAAACATTATAAAAGTATACAAAAAATACATCAATGAAACCTGATCTACAAACTGATTTCTTTAAAATTAAAATGCATATTCTATTCATACAAATCTATTGTAAAAATTTTGTCATCATTAAATAGCTCATTGAGGTTGATATGATGCAAAACAAAACAAACCAAACTAAATCAATCTGTCTTGCCAGAGAACTGAAAAAAAGTATTATATGAAAGTGACAACTGCAGTCAATATTATTGAGATGCCTGGATGACATGATGAATTGGAAATCCAAGGGACAATGAAAGTCAGCTAGATGATAGCATTACTAAAATTCAAATATTGGACAAAGTGCTGTAGTGATAAGAAAACTTGCTCTCATTTGATCTCCTTTGAAAACCACCAGTTATGACTTGTGAGAAAATTGAAAGAGTCAAAATAATAATAACAAAATTGATTTATAAATTTAAAAGGTCACCCAATCCAGGAAAAACTAATCAACATCAACATATATTAATGGATTTTGATGTTCCAGTAGAAATGGAAAATCTGTGAATATATCTATGTCTTGTGATATTAGTAAAAACTATGATGAATATGTATGTGATAGCTGTAATTTTCATGACTGGAACATGGGGAATAGTCCTGTAGAATCTTGCTAAGAGATTTGAACAATTGGAAATCCAAAGATGAATTAAGAATATCAAGATAGTAATGATTCTAAGGATTTATTATTGGTTGATACAGTCTTAACAACATAATATATGTAGATGCCACCTTGTTGAGGACAAACAAAGATTGTAGGAACACCTAGACAATGTAGTAAAGGAAAGCAGGAAGAAAGTACTAACCATTTTTTATAAGACAAAATAAGGTCATTAGCAAAAAGATTATTAAGTATATGTTATATGTTTACTTTCTTCTAAGGGGAGATTATGAATTATGTTTCATACAACTTTATAATTCTGTGAGGAGATTATGAATTACATTTAAAACCTATTTTCTATGAAAAAATTCTTGTTTTACATTAAATGCTTCCATTCTCATCAATATTAAAATAATCTAGAATAATTACTGGAAGCAAGCATACTGTATATGGATAAAAAAATTGGAATTGAGCAAGTATAAAAGAATCATAGAGTCAAGATTGAATTCCAGTTGAATTTGTTGCATTCACTTACATGCAAATACCATCAAGAAATGTAATGATCCATTGCTTCTCCTTTCAGCTATTAGTTGAATAGCAGGGCACATTGTGTTCTATAGCCTTGGTTGGCCATCAGCCTACTGCAGAAAGAAATAGCGACCTATTGTGAGAAAATCTTCTGCCTAGTCAGTCATGTCTCTTTTGAGACATAATCACCTAAGCATGCATCACATATGAGAACTGACTGACTGATAAAACAATAGAAAAGTTAATCTTCTCACCAGATTTATTTAACCTTTAAAGTGAGGTGCTCATAAAAGAATTTGAAATCTTATAGGGCCTAGTACTGAGAAATGTAAGAACAAACATTATATATATGTATTCATGACAGATTTCATTCTGATTTATACAGTGACATCTGGAAATAGACCAGGTGACAACCAAGGAAAAGTATCAGTGACAAATGGAGAGGCAGTTAACTGCTGGAAAGACAGTACAAAGGGATATGTTGGATTGGTATTTCAACACGTATATTTCATGAGAAATAATCCTGTATTTGCCACAACTATGCATAACAATATACACCCCAAGGGAATCCTGGGAAGAGAAGAGAATGAGATTCCCGCAAGGACAGATATTATGATAACAACTCCTATGAACATCACAAAGACTACGACATTGATTTGTGACTGCAGAAAGGAATGCAAGAATCTGCACGGCCTTAGAATACATCAGGCTAGGATGAAATGTATGGATAAGGGTGGTCTAACACAACAGGTTAATCCCTTGGTGATACAGAGGAGGTACATGGCTGGGACTCACACCACAGTGCCCAGTTCCTCCAAGCAACTGACCAAACAAACCTGAGCAAAGTTATTCAAAAGTGGATCAAATGGCCTCCAGCTAATTGCCATAGTGAGTGGCAGTACTTCAACAAGGATGTAAGCGGAATCAAAAAGCACCACTGACATATGGTTGTGCATTCTGTCACCTATGATAGTTATGCCACAGAACAATTTGGCTTATGTGAAGAGAGGAAACAGAAACCTTACAGCAAGAATGACAAGGAAGAGAGGATACAAGGCTTAAGGCAGGAGTCAAAGATACTCAAGAAAAGGTATAAACACGCTAGTGAAGAAGAACACCACCCACTAATAGAGCTGTGACATATATTAAAAACAAGGCTAAAATTAATTTGTAAAGCTGAGTGGCATAGGCGGTGTAGGAGGAAAAGAGCGAGGAAGAGATAATTGTTCACTGGAGATCCCTTTGGCTTTACTAGGAAACTGTTTGGATTTAAGTAGAGTGGTCAGTTAGAATGCTGCCTATGGAGCACATTGAGTGACCCTGTAAGAGACAAGAATCTTGACCACATAGATGCAGCTATTAATCTATGACAACCACCAACTGATTTTGAATAAATGAGCCAAGCTGGAAGAAGATTAAAGAGGTAGTGAATCAGCTAGATTGGTCTGAGTTCCTGGTTTGAGTGAAGTTCCTTACAGCCTCTATAAATGCTGCTCGAGTCTTCTCCAGCTCTTTTGGAAGATACTCAAGGTGATATGGTATAGAGGTAGAGTTGCAGACCAATGAAGATTTGCAGAAGGTGTGTGGATTGCCAAGGAAGAAAACTTCAGAAATTTAGACCAAATCAGAAGTATCTCTTTCTTGTGCACCAAAAAAAATGATCTTTTTTTAATACTGTATTATAGTGACTAACAAGATTTCTTTTGGTTAATAGTTATATATTATTTTAATGCAGAATGGAAGAGTCTCAGTTTTTCTGGATGCCTCAAACATATTGGAGTAGTTAGGAAGATACTGAGAGAATTTAAAGAAAGCAAAAGCAACCTTGCCACATTGTGGCTAGACCTTGCCAATGCATACAGGTCCATTTCACATAAATTAGTAGAAGAAGCCCTAATGAGATACCATGTACCTGGTAAGATCAACTCATTAATTCTGGATTATTATAACAAATTTAGAATGAGAATCTCTTCCAGGATTATTGTTTCCAATTGGCAAGACAGGTGTGTGTCAACCACCAATCAGAGCATATATGAACATTCTGACCATTACAACATCTACAGTCACAGGAAGTAGGTGGATTCTTTGCAGACTTGTAAGACTTATAACTTGGACAAGAATGAGTTTCAAGTCTGCAAAGTTGAGATCATTTGTAATGAAGAAGGAAAAAGTAACGGATAATTTCAGGTTCTCAATATTGGGAACTACTATCCCCACATTGACAGAGGGACCTGTGAAGCACCTAGGAAAAGCTTCAATAGCTTCTTAAAGGATACTGCATCCAGGACTTCCAGACTATTTTAAAGCATGGAATGACATCAGTGGAGGCCATAGAAATGAAAATTAACAGTTACCTCTGCAGATGGCTAGGACTGTTGAGAAGTCTTAGTGCTGCATTATATTCAAACACACTTCAACTTCCATTTAAAAGGTTAGTGGAGAAATTTGTAATCTCTTGGAGAAGAGAATTACTATAGTATAGGAACTCTAAGGACCCAAAAGTGGTGGAAGCAGGCATTGAGATTCACACCGGAAGAAAATGGAGTGCAAAGAGTGAACTGGATATTGTGAAGGAGTGTTTAAGGCAGAGGACTCTTGTGGGGATGGTGGCATCAGGTTATGTAGGTTTGGGCTTCTTTCCTGGTACCAGAGTCAAAAAAGCTGTAGGTAAATAGAGAAGGAACATCATTCAAGAGGAAGTACAAACCAATATCGAGGAAAAAAGAATATGCAAAATAATAGAAGCTAAAAGGGTACATGGACATGATGGGAGAATATTTTCCAACAAAAATAAGCTGGTTGGAGATCTGGCACTCAAATGCCAGTCAGATAAAATTTATTGTACAACCCATGTATAATGTACCAGTGTGTCCTGCAAACTTGTATACTTGGAGGATGAGCAAAACACCATCATGTCCACTCTGTGCCAGAAAAGGAATGCTAAAGCATATCCTAAGTGCCTGTTTAAGAGTGGAGGTATGATCAGGTACTTTAAAAAATTGGCTGAAGTGGTGGCTGCAGCAGTCAACAGTTGTGGTTGCAAGCCTGAAATGAAGGCAATGTATTTTGTCAAGGCCACTAAATACTTATCTTTGCTGTATAAATTGTCAGATTGCATACTCTCTTCTGCCGGAGATTGGCAGTTGAGAGTAGACCTCAGGAGCCACTTGAAATTCTCAAGGCATCTTCCTTAGGCCTAGATTTAGTAATTTGGTCATTGAGCTCCAGGCAAGTTATAAAGCTCAAACTCATGGTACCTTGAGAGGAGAATTTGGAGGAAGCCTTTGAAAGAAAGCTTGAAAAATACCAGAAGCTGGTCATGAGTTGCAAGTCTAAGCAATAGCAGACTACTTCTCTTCCAGTTGAAGTTGGATGCTGTGGTTTTGCAGGAAGATCCTCATACAGAACTATGCAGAAGTCAGCTTGGAATCAGTGGAATTAAAAAAGAGAAAGGCCATCAGGACTATTTCAGCATCTGCAGAGAAGGTCTCAAAATGGATATGGATTAAAAGATCAGATCTGTTGAGATCTATGATGGAGATTGCTGTTTGAGGTGAAGTTCAAGGATGAGAAACAAAAAATAACATTTCTGATTATAATGTGAATGTGCATGTGTTGGTTTTTTTTTGCTTTTTTTTAAAGTAATGTTTGATGGGAGAAAATTGCTTGTTGAAATAACTTACCTGTTAGATCTGGTGGAAATCATTATGAGTGTGGGTCATTCCACATGTTGTTCCAAAAAGGAAAAGAAGAGAATTCAGTTTGTTCTCTTTTTTTGTCTCATCTTGGCTGAGGCAGAAGTAGTATATGGCATTTCTGATTGGTTGCTTGATATTTCATGACTGGTAGAGGCAGTTATAAGTCCATTGTTGTGTACTTGGTGATTACTGGATTGCCTGCTGGAATAGCATTGTTCTGGTAGGGTCACTTGGGTGAACAAGTAGGATGTTGAAAGACCCAAAACTTGTCATGACCCCAAAGCATGACATCAATGATGAGGCGATCTTGCATACTCATAAGAATGTATTCATGACAAAACAGATGAAACATGAAATAAGCACTTTATTCAAATTAAATATAAACCAAATTTTTATTTCACTTTTTAATTGGATGCCTTCCTGATATGGATGTCCAGGGTTGTTGCCCACTCTGCTCCTACTTTCTGTATTCTACTGGTTTGGGAGAATAAAAAGATGCTTTCCTGAAGATGAAGTATTAAAAAACAGAAAATGTTATTTAAAAACAAACAAAAAAAAGAGTGCTAAACTCCTTTGTAATATTAATCCTACTATATGGCAGTGAATTGTTCTTGGTATGATGATGATGGAAGATTTTGAGCAGCATAAAACCACATTTTAATTGCTGTTGTTCTCATGTCCACTTTGACCTAGGAGGATAGCACATGTTAGTGTCCTAGCTATGAGCAAATAGTGAACCCCAAACTGGAATCAAAACATTATAAAAGTATAAAAATACATTAGAAAAAATTACCAGCAATACATTTTCAGAGTAAAAAATTAAGAATTACCAACACTACATTATTGGGAAAAAATATCAAATTTCACAAGAAAATAAATGTTTGCATTAGAAGACCTATAAGGGGTTGATATGTCATTAAACAAACTAACCAACCAAACCATATAACAATAAATGCTGGACAATTTTCTTCACAGATAATTAGAAGAGGCATTAGATATGTGGTTCTACAGAAGGATGCAAAGACTATCATGGATGGATCATGATGGAATATGGCATATAAAAGTCTAAGATAAGAGCATTATAAAAGTCTTGTTGTAAGGAGATCTTGCTCTCATTTGATATTCAAGGAAAGCCCCCAGTTCCTGTTTGGTGTGAAAATGCAATGATCATGAAAAATAAAATAAACATGGAGATAAAACAAATGACAAAAAATAAAAATACTTTTTCAAGTAATTTCTGCAAGATATTAACTAGAACAAAAGCATGTTGTTTATAATTTAACTTCAAATTATTTTCACAAATTTCTGTCATCAATTTACTCAATACATACAAATCAAACTATATGTGTACATTTTGTCTGTGTGGTCAGAATGAGTTGACAGTTATCTTCAATCAATGCCTGCAAATATATCAAAGATTCTTTCAGAGAAAAACAAGAAGAAACTTTTGAATGAAGATAGAGAATATAAAAACCCCAGCAACAGTGATGCACACGATAAAATGAAAGGAAAAAAATATAATCAGTAATATTGGGAGACATGGTGCCACTTGGCATTCGATAATACCTACATAAAATATATTGACATAAAAAGGAATTATAAAATTAATGCAAAGAAGAAAAACGAAGAAAATAATCATTATTGAAACCTTTTTCTTTTTGTCTGATATTGTCTTTAAACTTAGGATTTGATTTCTGTCTCATTAAGATAAGCCAATGGCAGCACATTTTCTGTCTTTGTGCTATCTTGTGTTGTGTTTATATTGATATACACTGAAGCAGGATGGATGCTTTTTATGGATGAATCTTTCTTCAACTGATTGTCATTTTGCTTTTTCACAAGCACAATAAGAATAATAAGCAATCAGGTAATTCTTTTTTTTTTTTTTTTTGCAATGTTTGTTTTGATACGCACAGATTTACTTCATATCAATTCCTCTGTGTTTGTTGACATTGTGGCTGCCTGAGTTGGGTATTTAACCCTCTGTGAATGAAATCATCCAGCATCAACCAAAACAAACAAGTAACTGACAGCTTCCAGAAATATGTAAAGAGATAATATGTAAAAAGATTATATTTGTTGAAGACTGTTGTTAGAACTGAAAGCCATTTCCTGTTTATGTCACATTTATATTCCTGATGTTTTCACAGAGTAATTCTTTTTGACACAATTATAAAACTACAGTGATTAAAATATTTGGCTCAAAGCTATTTGCACTATAACGTACAGATTAATAAAATGGTCTTTATATTTTAACTGCAAATATTGTCTAGAACATAATGTTAGTGCTAAATGTCATCTCGACTTAATATTATATCCTTTGTTGAATGACTCTTTAAATATTAACATTTTAACGAGACGTATATATGTTTTTCTGCCTCTTTTCGCCTTGATTAATATTTACAAAAATTTGATTCACGTTGGTTATTTGATGTAATCTGAAGTTCCTCAGGCAAGTTCCATGTATGTAAGTTTCATAAGATGATCTTTATTTTAATTATTAATTCTACAAGAAAAATACTTGTTCTGATGAAAAAATGTTTTCAGGTCATAAAATTTTTAGATGCTGATTTTCTGCATTGTTGTTCTGTTGTTTTGCATTGTAAATTAATTTTTCTGTACAACAATGAACTTAGCTTTTATATTGTTGTGTACTGAGGCTTGTTCATTTCAGTCAGTCAGTTAAATGCCATGTGTGATACACACTTGGGTGATCATGCCTCAAAAGAGACATGACTAAGCAAGAGATTTTCCCACAGTAGGTTACCATTTCTTTCTGTGGCAGACTGGTAGAAACCAATCTATCCTGCTATTTAGCCTGTATTTGGACAGAGAAGGCATGATTCCATGCCTTTCCCAAAGGTATTTATGCATAAATGAATGCAACATATTCAACTAGAATTCAAACTTGGCTCTACCGATTTCTCATTTCTATTACACTACAAAGCTTATTCTTGTTCATTTATGCAGTGCAAAAAATTATTTAACATGAAGTATTAATTTTATATCTTATAAATTAAGAACTCAATGTTAGGAGCTCATTTCATTTAACAAACAAAATAAAATATATCTTTTCTTTCCTGCAAATTATTCTAAGCCTGAGTTAAAGCCACTGAAATGTTAGTTTGAGCTACCTAATCAAGACCTCCTACAAACATGGCTAAGGAAAGCAGAAAAAAAGACTCCATATAAACTACAAGAAAACTGAATGCATGGTCATCAGTAAAAAGAGGAGCCTAAATTGCCAATTACAATTCTGGGATACTGAAATCAAGCAGGTAGAGAAATTTAAATACCTTGGAAGTGTTTTAACAGAGAACAGAAAGATCTGAAGGTGAAATTGCATGACCAAAGAGCATTCCAGAAACTGAGTAGAGTATTAAGTGATAGGAAAATTTCACTAGAAACAAAGAAGAGAGTATTGGATTGTTATGTGATGTCTGTCCTTCAACATGGCAGCAAATGCTAGATAATCTCATCAAAGATGCCGGAGAAACTTGAAGCAACCAAAATGTAGCTGAGGATACAGAAGGATGCTGAGGATACCATGGACCAAACATATAAGCAATGACAAAGTTTTGGAGAGGATGGAAATGAAACGTAAACTGATACTTAACCTCAGGAAAAGACAGCTGAAGTTTCTGGGGACATGTAATGAGGAAGAAGGGCTTGGAGAATCTGATATTCACAGGACTTAAAAAGGGAAAGAGAAACAGGAGAAAGTAATGTGTGACATATTTGATGGGCCTGACCAAATAGATAGCAGAGCAGGATTGTGGGGGGGGGGCATCACCTCGGAGCGAGAAATTGGAGAATTTCAGTTGAATTTGTTGCATTGGGTTCTGTAGCCTTTGTCTATCGCAGAAAGTAATGGCAACTTACTGCGGGAAAATCTTCTGTCCAGTCAATCACTTTCAAGACATGATTGCCCATGCATGTATCAGGTATGGCATTTAATTGACTGAACAAGAGAAAGTATGTTAAGAGCTACAAGAGATAGGTGACCATGACCTTCTATATCTCCCTATGTCCTGAAGGAACATGAAACATAGAAGAAGAATCATTGAAATTTCTCTTATGTAATAACTCAGATATTTAATTTAGAATGCCATGGACAGAAAAGGCAAATAGCAAGAAGCTTCTAAGGAAAATAAGAACAAAAATGAAATGTTTATTTATAATTAATAAAAGACTGCTGAAATTTCTTGGATACATAGTGAGGAAAGAGGACTTGGCAAAATTGACACTCACAGGACATACTAAAGGAGTAGGTGGAAACATTTAGTAAACTTCCTAATGAGTAAATGGATACCAGAACAGGGACTAGGAGTGGATAGTAAGCAGACAATTATTGCTTAGAGATACAGAAGATAGGAAGTTGTGGAGAGGCATGATCATCTACAACCAATTAGGACACGACAAATGAAAAAAAGATCCAAAGTATAGAAGTTACAGTTCTTGAGAATGTTTCTTCAGTCTCAGACAAGCTTAAGTTAATAAAAGTTATTAATTGACCAAAGACTAAACACTTAATGGCATTCATTTAAGTAATAACCATTAAAGATTTCACTTTGTGACCGCTGTTCTAGTAATCTTAACTAGAAATAATAAAAAAAAAACTAGCTTGTATCATTTTGAAGGTTGATATAGGAAAGCAATTTTTAATTTTTTCCATCTTTCCAATTACTAAATTGTCAAATATTCTAATTAATACATCAATTTTTTGTGAGTTAATTTTTTTTCTCTTTGAAACTGATGGTGCCATCAGGATGCTTATATACACACAGCCACTGAGCATAAAGTGCTCAAGAACAGACACTTATACTTTGATGTAAAAAGCACTTGACCATCATAAACTTTTGATTGATTTTTGACTTTGCTTGTCTTATTAATTAATTGTAAGTGAAAGTGCCAATGAGTGAATAAAGTCTAAATTACTGCAGATAATTTTTTTTATTTGTTAATTTAAGGGAAAAATTAGCAGGAAAATATGAAGTTTAGCAAGACAATAAATTTATTTCTTCTAAAAAAAAAAAATGGGATAATTTTATCAATAGAATAAAATAGATCATTTTTTTTAGATTTATATTAAGGCTTTTTAACTGGATCCTATATATCTATCTGAATCTAAACTTATTTATTAATGGAACTTTGTCTGTGTGTGTGTCTGTTACCTATAGACTCCAAAACGGCTGAACCGATTTTCTTGAAAATTTACACAGTTGTACTATAAACATCTGCGAGTGTTCTTAGCTAGGTTTTGTGTCAAAGTATCCCCGATAAATATCAAAAATCGATAATCGAAAAAAATCGGGTTATAGAAGGAGTGGTTCGATTTTAATCAAATTTTATACACTTATAGACAAAGACATACGAAACGATATTCAGAAGTTTCAAGGTTGCAGTTTTTACAATAGTGCAGAAAATCGATAATATATATATATATAAAAGGCAAGATGTTTGTGTGCGTGTCTGTTTATCTGCCTGTATATCTGTATTTTTTTTAGCTCTTTTATTTTAGTTTTTGCTTCAGGTTTGGCTCTAAGTAGGTATAATTGTAGTTCTTAGTCTCAGCCATGATACCATTTACTCAGAGGACTTATTTAGCCTTTGAAATTCAGTTTACAACGAAAAAAACTTATTTGATATTGATACCAGGAAATCAAAATTTGACTTACATCCATTCATTTTTCTTTCAGTTTATGGTTTCGCTTTCACTAACAACTATTGCTTTTTAGTCTTTTGTGCCAACGTCCAAAGAGTCTGATCTCCAGAACCATGGATTAGTTTTAAAGCTTTCATTACACCCGAGCAACGCCGGACTATACTGCTAGTATATATATATATATATATATATATATATATATATATATATGCATAGATTTAATTTATTTGTTTAAACATTATTTTTAATGAATACTCATATTTGAGAAGATAATCTGTTGTTTTTTTATAAAGACAATTTATCTTTGTTTATCTACTGGCCTGAATAATCAAGAAATCTTGTTAAGAAAATATGCATCCTCCGGCAGGATTTGAACCTGCATCCCCAAGGGGAACTGTCAACTGATCTTATGTGACTTAGACTGCTCAACCATGGAGGATGTATATTTTCCTAAGAAGATTTCTCAATTTCTATCGATTTTTTTTCAATGTTTTCTCCTATGGTTGCTTGGCTCCATGAATTTAAGTGCAGTAATGGATTGGCAGCTAGTGGAGTCATGGATTAGCAGTTGAAATGGAATAATGTAACAATACTTTCTAAACTAGCATTTTCTAAGTTGTCATACATCTTTTCTTTCAAAACTGTCTATAATATATAAAAATTTGTATAAACATTGATATATTGCTATCCTATACATGTGTGTGTGTTTTTTGAGTACTATAATAAACTACCTCCAACAACATGGCCTCCAATTAAAAGTTTTTGATGAGCATGGAACCGTCTTTTCATTTTATCAAACTTTTAATTTGTGGAACTCTCTTCCAGCTCCTTGCTTTCCAGTTAATATTGATCTTTCTATATTTATATAAAAATTGTGCTCAATATCAGAGATAGTTTATTGATACAGACTTTTTGCACATAGAAAGTAACACTGTATTTTAACTGAAGGTTTCATGTTAAATAAAATGTAGTAATTTGTTTTAAGTTATTTTTCTTCACAGATAAATGGGTAGTAATTTTGTAATTATACTGTACTCATAAAATATAAAAACATTAAATATCTCAGTCATTGTTTGATTGTATGTTTAAACTAGTTATGAATAACTTTGAGATTAAAAGCCCTATGTATGTCTGTGTGTACCATAAACTATTAACACATTTAACACAGTTCGGGCATTACCAAATAAATGAAGCTGTCAGTTTTTATTTTCATAGGTAATCATGTGATAATGAAACTCATCAGCCTGTCAGATTTGATCTATTTCAGGTTTCTTAGATCTCTATCCTATTCTAACCAATCAACTGGTGCTCAATCAACTTCAACAAAATTGTATGTCTGGAGTTTCAACATAAAATAAAAGGTTCTTTCATAACAGAATTTACATGAATTCTAGTTTTATAGAAATAAAACATTTAAAAATAAATTTTTGTTCAATAGAAGAATATTTAAACTAAAAATATTAACATTGTATTTTTCTAGAATATTTCCTTTCAAAGTATATTTCCATCACTTTAAAACTTTGAGATTTTTAGAACATTAACCAGAAAAGACAGAGACCTCAGTATCCATTAAAATCAAATGTCCACAAAAAGAGCAAACAACATTTCTTTTCCTTTTTTGTTTGTGCGACGTATAAGTACAAGGTAGAAGTAGAGGCTAAAAAAAAATGGAGAAGAAAAATATTTTCCTCGTTATTTCTTTGAGCAAGATGCAATTTGGGTGCAAAGATTTCAGTCCAAAAATGTTTATGTTTTTGGATTAATTTTTATCCTTGATCTTCAGGAATCAATGACAACAATTTTTCTTTTATTTATATACCAGCAGATTTAGGTCACAAGTTTTTTTTTGTTTCTTTACTTTTTTACTATTCCAATAATCTTATTTTGCTAAAGTACTCCTTTATCAAAACTTAATGTGTCTTCTCTTTTCAACAAAGGGACATTTATAAATAGAAGTTTTATAGATTATTATAAGGTAATTTTTAGATGAAGAGTTCTCAGTCATTCTTAGAAGTTTGTTTTTCTAGACTACATAGACTTATAACTGGAGATTCTATTTTACCAATATTTTGCTTTTCATACCAAAGTTAAATGTCCTTTCACTTTTAATACAGAATGATAACAGAAGTTTTGATTCATTTTGCAAAGATAATTTTGATTGTTACATTTATATTTATTTTTATATATTTATATTTATTTTTTATTGTTTTTATATATTTATATTTATTTTTGATTGTTACATTTACATATATATATATATATATATATATATATATACATTTTATTTCTGCATTACAGTCTAATTTGTATCTTTATTTTTTTATATTTAAAACAACATACATAATTAAAAGAAAAGATATTGTTAGCAACAACTTGAAAGTAAGCAACATCTTGTGGTACATTGTGAAATTTTGCTATTTTTAGTTAAAGTAAAAGTTAAATTTTACTTTTACTTAATTTTTATTCTCTGTGTGTGTGTGTGTGTGTGTGTGTGTGTGTGTATGCCTATGTTTGGAAAATGTGTTTGTAAAATTATATTTTATATATATATATATATATATATATATATATATACACACAATTTTCCAAACAATAATCCATTAAGCAAGATTTTTAATAAAAATACAATAATCCATTAAGCAAAATATTTTATAAAAATACACTAAAATTAAGTTATAGTTGTACTGATAATCCTTAAAAAATTATAAAAAAAAAACATAATATTAACATTTTAAATAAAAATTATACCTGAACAAAAATAAGAATAATTCCAAAATTTGAAATCAATTATTTTGACAATGAAAAATGTAATTGTAGAAACCCTATAGAGTGTCTGTTGGGAAAGAAATACCTTACATAAGCTATTGTTTATCAATGTACTATTTCTTCTATGGAAAACCCTAGTAATAAAAACAAAATATGTAGGAAATAATAATAATTAGTTTAAACAAAGGTTTTATCAGTATATTTCTTCCTTTAATAGGTATGTAAATTGAACATCCCTAACCAAATATTTTTGATACTTAAAGAATGTCAATAAACTCCTACAGTAAAATGGAAAATTTTAAAAAACGAAAATATGTAAGTCTTTAAATGACCCATACTGCTTGTGCCTATATGAAAACCTATACATTATTAAATTTCTTAAAAATAATGATCTATTAAATAAGTGTAATGAAATTACTGCCATACATAACATTGCAAAACGTTCACCCTAGAATATAGTTGAAAATTATTCATACAAGCATATTAATTAACTTATATATATTCTTTACTTTATTTTGTATTATGATATAAATAATATTAATTTAAAAGATTTTAGGATAGATATAAGTTAAAAATATATGATGAATTAATAAAGAAAAGTACTCTGAACCAAAAATAATATAAAAATATTTTAATCATACCAAAAGTCCCTTTAAGAATGGTCTAAAATAATTTTTTTTTATTTTTAAAAGAGCAAGGATATATATAATTCTAAGAATATTTCTTTGTAACTAAAATGTATACTAGAAGAAAGCTGTCTAACCAAAAAATGACAGTTTTTCTCAGACATGTATGAATGCCCCACATCCCCTAAAATTTCACCTATATTTTAAATTTTCAATGTCGACCTTCATTCTGATTAGTTAAATTAAACGCACCCATAATGTCTAAATTTTCTGTCTTCCTCTCTCCAAATTAACTTTTTAATAAGCAAATGTATTGTTTTCTGTGTTCAAACATAAATCATTTTCACCAAAGTTATTGAACATTGCTTGATGTCAAGATAAAAGCTTTAAATCACGAAACACAGAAATTTCTGTGTCACAATGTAAATTAAATTAATTTTAAATAAAAAACAAATTTAATAGTATTACACTCAGTGAGCTATGTTGTATTGAGCACTTTTTTAAAAGTATATACCATAGAACGCTGGATTCTAAGCATATTGGTTCTCTTTATTTAGACATATATATATACAGTATACTAAATCTAAAAATGAGCCAATACTGACCACGGTTTCACACAACGGATCGTCAGGGCCAGGCTAGCAATTTAGATAAAAAACGGCAAATATATAGAGCTCAAAAGAAGAACCCAAATTAAATCAGAGTAAAACAACCTTTATTACAACCTTTATTTTTTTAAATTTTTTTTTTTTGTTGGTTTGAAATAAAGGTTGTTTTACCCTGATTTAATTTGGTTTCTTCTTTTGAGCTCTATATATTTGGCGTTTTTTATCTAAATTGCTAGCCTGGCCCTGACGATCCGTTGTGTGAAACTGCGGTCGGTGTTGGCTCATTTTTAGATTTAGTGTACTGTATTTTCTGCTCTACTTTCATACTTTCGTATAGAGCACTTTACTGTTAAGGTTTCGTCTTGGGTTTTTTCTTTCAAACAAGCACTTGACGCATTGTTCTTGTGCTTGGTTTGTTTCTTTTTTTCTTCCCCTTTATTTAACCTATGAGGTAGTCCCCGTTGGGTTATTGACAATTTAAGTTACTGATAGGTTAGCATTGGTTTTTCGGACAATATAGTCTATAATAATTAGTGCTGCTTTATTGTAATTACGTATATTAATATATATATATATATATATATATATAAATTTGTCTAGACTACAAAAGAATTCTTTCTAAATTTTGAAGCTTTCACTGACATTCATGCACATATATACTTGTAGTCACAACAATGTACACAAACCTAGTCCGATAAATTCCTAATGGATGAAATGCACCACAAAAACATTTTCAAGGTTGTCATGCATTTTTCAAAACTGTTCTTGATATATAAAAATTTATATAAGCATTTATATATTGTCATCTACATACATACATACATACATACATACATATATGTCCTGAGTATGATAATAAACTACATCTGGCAGCAAGGTCTCTGATCAGGAGTTTTTGAAGAGCATGAAACCACCTTTTAACTACTGTTGTTTCCAGCTCTACCATGACTCATGATGGTAACCTCTGTTAGCCTCCCAGATATGAGCAAATAGTTAATCCCAAAACTAGGCTCAAAACTCTATTAAAGTAAAAAACAGATTATATATATATATATATAAAGAAATGAATCAACTTTTTAATGTGGCATTATTTTCTGTCATAACACTTTCAGTCTCTAAGCAGGTAGACATTGCTTTTACTGTTAAAAAGCAAGGTATATCTGCTCAAATATCTGTACACATAAAATTATATTATTATTATGACAATTTTTATTTTATTCTTCTTATTAGTATTATCATTATTATTATTATTATTAAACAAATTTTTTTCTTAAATTACCTAGGACTTAAAAAAAATTTGAATTGAGCCCAAGGTTGTGGACCTTCAGAAATTGCTATCCTTTACTCTGCCAAAATTCTCTGAAAGGTTGTTGAGTTGTATGGGAAATTGTTGACACCATACCTTAAGAATAGAATTTCTATTTGCTACAGCAATATGCAAAAGCAGAAGTATAATTACAATAATAATAATGATAGTGATAATAAATATCAAAAATGTGTCACATGATTGCCTCAACACTTTCAGTTGTAGTTGTAACCCTTGATTTGATTGGAAAAGGTTTCAGTAGATTCATTCCTGGAACCCCAAGCCTTAAAGAAATACAAAATATTTTACACACTAGTACAGCACACACCTTAGAAAGGGAATTATCTATGTAAAATGTGTGTGATCAGTTTTTTTTTTCTTTTAATTCTTTATGGAAAATATCATTATGCTATTTCTGACCTTAGGTCTCTTGTTGAGACTGTAATGAAAATAACCAACAATTATTAACATTTAGGAAGCTTTAATAAACTAATTTTACAGGCTACTGTTAGTGACTTAAAAAGTAAAAAAACAAAAACAATTGGTTTCTTCATCATGCACAGGGAGTATGTTGTAGTTCAGAAGAGTTCCTTAAGGGCTGATAACCTTCATTCACCAGGGAGTTTCTCAAGGGTTGTCAGTAATTATTACTACTGAGAGGATTAACACAACAGCTTCTTATCTGATACAGTAAATGAAGACATATCATACACATGGTACTAGTTATCAATCATAAAAAATTGAGATGTTTAGCTTCTTGAAAGGTCCCAGGTTCTTTGTGTGCAGTGTCAAGCATGAGCTGGAAATGCTTCATCCAAGGTTTTATTGATTTTTTCTCTATTTTTCTCACTTGAACGTTTGTACAAATGGTTTTGATCACATACTGTTATTTTTTACTCAATATATTTATTTTCTCTTCATAAGATGCGTTCTCAATTATTTGCCACACCCTATATAACAGGAAAGAGGGTGAAGTATATGCATAGATAGATAATTATAAAGAACACTTAGCTAAATTTCTTCATTTTATATTCTATAAATGTTACCTTATTTGAACCATTATGTCTTTTCAGACACTATTAAAAAATAAGAGTTTTGATAACTTTGTGTTTTATGAGGTGAGGCAGAACAGATCTTGAAAAACTTTTCAGCACCTCACTCTCATGAACATCAACATGAAGATTATTAAATTTCTATTGAATCCTTATTTATTCTCACTGATAAATTTTTTGTCTTTTCATTCTTACCAAATGTTGTAGCAAAATGTTTTAGTCAGTTAAGTGCAATACATGATATATGTTTGGGCATCCATGTCTCTTTCAGTTCATAACTGACTAGGTAAAAAATTTTCCCACAGTAGGTTGCCATTTCTTTCTGCAGTAGACTAGTTGTCAACCAAGGCTATAGAAGCCCAAATTGGCCTGCTATTCAATTCTTTTATCTAAATCGATCAGTTAAATGCTGTACATGATACATGCTTGGGTGATCATGTCTCTTTTGATCCATGACTGACAGTAGTTTGCCATTTCTTTCTGCAGTAGATTAGTTGTCAACCAAGGCTATAGAACCCAGTCTGCCCTTCTATTCAACACATAGCTGGAGGGAAAAGAGATGGATTAATACCTTTCCCAAGGATATTTATGCTTAAGTGAATTCAATGAATTCAACTGGAATTTGATCTTGGTTCTCTGATTTCTTATTCTGAGCTGATATCCATTGCACCACAATGCACCAAAATATTTCTTCTTCTATGTAACTTGTCCTTTCAGGACGTAAGCAATCATGGTCTTCCATGTCTTCCTATCCCTGGTGCCTCTTAGCAGACTTTCTTCTGTAACATCTCTCAGTGCCCAGTCTGTCATCCACCTGCTCAGGCCCTTCAAATATGTTATCCGCTGCTTTCCTCTGTCTCTTTTTCCCTCTATCTGGCCTGTTAGTATCAGGTTCTCCAAGCCCTCCTTTCTCATTCCTTGTCCCAGGAACTTCATTTGTCTCTTCTTGATGCTCAATATTAATTTCCTTTTCGTTTCCATCATTTCCAAAACCTTGTCATTGCTCACATGCTCGGTCCACAATATCCCCAGCATCCTTCAGTAGAACCACATTTCAGCTATTTCAAGTTTTCCCCTCTTCTTTGTTAATATTGTTCAACATTCACTGCCATATTGAAGAACTGACATCACATAGCAATCCAGTACTCTCTTCTTTGTTTCTAGTGAAAGTTTCCTGTGTCTTAATACTTTACTCAGCTTCTGGAACGCATCTTTTGCCATGCCAATTCGCCTTTGGATCTCTGTGTTGCACTTTCTGCCTTCAGTTAGAACATTTCCCAGATATTTAAATTTTCATACCTGCTTGATTTTAACACCCACCTCACCTGTATTTGGCACTTTGGGTTGTTCTTTTTGCTGATGACCATGCATTTAGTCTTCTTGCAGTTTATTTGTAGTCCCTTATGTCACTCTCTTCAGCTATCTTCTGTAGGATGTCCTGCAGTTTTTTTTTCCATGTCTGCAATCAACACTGATCGTCTGCATATTTTATGTTGTTCAGATTGTGACCTCTGATGACAAATCCTGGCATAACATCTAGGGTCCTCACTTACGCCTCTTTCTATCTTTGTAAAACTGCTGGATTCGTTACTTGTCTGTATGCAGGCAGTTTGCTGCCAGTAGAGGTTTTTAATTATCTTAATGTCTTTCCCAAATATGCTGAGCCTGCTGAGCATCTCCATCAATTCTTTGTGGCATATTTTGTCGAATGGTTTTGCATAGTAAATAAAGTACAGGTATAAGTCCTTCTTCATTTGTATTGCTCTTTCAGAGAGCATCCTAATCATAAATATGGTGTTCCTTGTCCCAGTGTCTTTGATGAACCCACACTGTTCTTGTCCTATCTCTGGCCTGATTCTACTTCTTGCTCTATTCATCAGTATTCAGACGATCAGTTATAGATATGACTCATTTTTTATGACTCATTGTCGTCCAGCATTATACCACTATTATAAATTTCATTTATTATTTCCGTAATTTTCTCTAAGCCAAATTCTTCCAAGGCTAACAGCAGCTCTATTACAATGCCGTCTGGACCAGCTGCTTTGTTTCTATTCAGTTTGGAATATTTCTGTCCGTCCTCATCTTTGCATATTATAGGTTGCTCTCTCTTGTGGAAAAGATCTTCTATATATTCTTCCCATCGCTTGAGTATTTCCTTTTTCTCCAGTATTATCATTCCAACCTTGGCTTTTATACATCCTGTTGAGGAGCAGGTTTTTCATCCTGTCAGTTTTCTTATCTCTTTATGCATGTCTGCTTTATTAGTCCTGCTCAGTCTCTCTACCTTTGCACATTTGTCATTGAGCCATTCCTCTTTTGCCTGCCTGCATTTTTTCCTTATTTCCTTGTGCAGTTTCCTGTATTCTCTTCCATGTCTTGGCATCATTTTCCATCTCCTTTGCATCATATCAAGGATCATTTCAGTCATCCACTTATTTTTTCTTCTGCGTCTGATTTCCTTTGGGGTAATGTTGTTTGCTGATGTCACCATCGCTTCCTTTAGTGAGTCCCATTTTGAATGTCCTTGTGTTGTTTAAAATAGATTGCACTGTATGCTTATGTTTGAAAATAATTGTCTTTCTTATGTAATTTGTACTTCGTAAACTTTATCAATATGAATCTTGAAAAGAACTTTAAACTTTTTAAGCAGCAGGTTTATTTGCTACTATTAAGCTAAGCCTGAAAATAAGCTTTTCTGCTTTATCTTTATAGGCTATGTCTCCTCAGAACATAGGTAGCAATGGCTCTTTCCAATTTCCAGTTCTTTGCAACTATTAATAAATTTTATAGGCTATGTCCCCTCAGAACATAGGTAGCAATGGCTCTTTCCAATTTCCAGTTCTTTGCAACTATTAATAAATTTTATAGGCTATGTCCCCTCAGAACATAGGTAGCAATGGCTCTTTCCAATTTCCAGTTCTTTGCAACTATTAATAAATTTTATAGGCTATGTCCCCTCAGAACATAGATAGCAATGGCTCTTTCCAATTTCCAGTTCTTTGCAACTATTAATAAATTTTATAGGCTATGTCCCCTCAGAACATAGGTAGCAATGGCTCTTTCCAATTTCCAGTTCTTTGCAACTATTAATAAATTTTGTAGTTTTGTTATCTTTCCTAAATTATGTTCTTTTGTATGTTTACTCATTCTTGCTAAGTATGTTATGCTTTGTGTTCCTCCATCCCTATTGCCTTTAAGTATCAGATTTTGCAAGCCCTCTTATAATGTGCCCTAAATATTTCAGCTGTCTTTTCCTGATGTCAAGAGTTTTGTTTTAATTTTCTCTAAAACTGTTTTGTTGCTCACATGTGCAGTCCATGTTATCCTC
Organism: Ascarosepion bandense; assembly: GCA_037127315.1. Lineage (NCBI taxonomy): Eukaryota > Metazoa > Mollusca > Cephalopoda > Sepiida > Sepiidae > Ascarosepion > Ascarosepion bandense. The sequence continues at coordinate 2,615,698 of JBBBDQ010000954.1, read as the reverse complement.
AGCATCCCTCTGTCAGTCAGTTTAGTGCCATACATGATAGACGCTTGGGCAATCATATCTCAAAAGAGACATGATTGACTGGGCAGAATATTATCCCACAGTAGGTTGTCATTATTTTCTGCGGTAGATTGGTTGCTGGCCTAGGCTATAGAACCCAATCTGTCCTGTTATTTAAACCAAAGCTGGAGGAAAGAGATCAATTAATACCTTTTCCAAAGGTATTTGCGCGTAAGTGAATGCAAGGAATTCAACTAGAATTTGAACCCAGCTTCCCAATTTCTCATTCCAAGCTAATATCCTCTGCACCACAGCACACATCCTTCTGTACTGAAGTTAAAAAAATATTTTGTTTTTTTTATTACATCATCATCATTCTCAAATAACTATTCATTACTGTTTAAGTCATAATATAATAAGAACAAATTTATTGACATCAATATATTCAAGAAAGCATCATAGATTTTACTGGAATATAAGCATGGCGTGTTTATCTTAAATCACTTCCTAGAAGAAAAAAGTTGCATTTAACCAACATTAAAAAAGGAGTTTTTAGAGAAAATAGAGAGGAAAAGAAAACTTATACTTAACATCAGGAAAGGACATTTGAAATTTCTGGGGTACATGATGAGGAAGGATTGCTTGGAAAATCTGATACTTACAAAACAGATTAAGGGCAAGAGGGATAGATGAAAACAATGCATAACATACTTTATAACCTTCAGTAAATGTTTGATAGAAGGTTTAAGATAAGAAATATCAAAAATAACAAACTTTATTAAGAGCTCTAAAAGACTCTAAAAAAATGTGGAGAGCTATGATTGTCTACATTGTGAGGGGACATGGCATATAACAAGACTAGATCCTTGTTTACATAGTTACACAGTATTTTAATTTTTTTTTTAATTACTTTGGAGGAAAACCCATCTTTGTATATTTGCAATATTTTAAGAGTATTCTGCTGAAAGTGTCATTGTTAACCTTGAATGAAGCAGAAATTGTATAGAGTTTCATGTCTTACAAACTATTTCTTTTTAAGAGATATTTTGATGCCACATCTGCTCTGTGATGTAGTTAGAGATTTTGATGCCACATCTGCTCTGCGATGTAGTTAGAGATTCTTGATAAAATAGAAAGACAAATCTGCAATTTTATCAATCCTGACCTTGCATCTCAACTTCAGTCACTGCTACTGTACTAGTTGGCCATTCATGCTTGTTCCTTGGGATTGATCTGTATACTTAATGCCTTGATTAATATATTGCAGTGTTAGTTAAACATCACATAGTCAAAAAGTGCTGTTGATAGGCAATTCAACTGTCCAAGCATTAATTTAACTGGCAGTTAAACTGATGGGAGTTTTTTGGAAGATTTTTTTCAGGGGTATGGCTCTGAAAAAAATCTCAGCTTTTACTATATTAAAACTTAGTAATTCTTTTTTTTTAAATCTGAGACGATAGGCTTTCTTATCACTCAGTATACACTCCTCTCCCTTCTTTTAACAGGAGTACTGACTCATTCCTTGTTTCCTGTTAAGAAAGGGGTTCCCAGTTCCTTTCCTCTCCTCAGGCCTTAAGAATGGTGCTGTCATAAGTTTTTGTGATATGTGTGGATGATGCTCTTGTCTCTTCATACTTAGAGTACTGGATTGGTAGTTTTCTGGTTGCTGTTTCCTGACTGGTAGTTCTTCTTCTTCTATGTGCCCTATCCCTTCAGGACGTAGGCAATCATGGATTTCCATGTTTCCCTATCCCTGGTGGCTCTGAGCACACCTTCTCCTGTTACATCATGCAATCCTCGTTTCGTCATCCACCTGATTTGGTCCTTCAAATATGTTATCTGTTGCTTTCCTCTGTCTCTTTTTCCCTATATCTGGCCTGTTAGTATCAGATTCTCCAAACCTTCCTTCCTCATCGCGTGTCTCAGGAACTTCAGCTGTCTCTTCCTGATGCTCAGTATTAATTTCCTTTTTGTTTCCATAAATTTCCAAGATTTCATCATTGCTCACATGCTCAATCCATGATATTCGCAGCATCCTTCTATAGAACCACATTTCAGTTGCTTCAAGTTTTTCCTTCAGTTTTGATGGTATTGTCCAGCATTCACTGCCATATTGAAGGACAGACAGCATGTAGCAATCTAGTACTCTCTTCCTAGTTTCTAGTGAAATTGTCCTGTTTCTTAATACCTTTAGCAAAATTGTCCTGTTTCTTAATAACTTACTCAACTTCTGGAATGCTTCCTTCGCCATGCCAGTTCACCTTCAGATCTCTGTGTTGCACTTTCTGTCTTCTGTTATAATGCCTCCCAGGTATTTAAATTTTTGTACCTGCTTGTTTCTGGTATTCCCAACCTGTTTTTTGGCATTTTGGGCTGCCCTTTTTACTGATGACCATGCATTCAGTTTTTGTGCAGTTTATTTCTAGTTCTTTCTTGTTACTTTCTTCTGCTACCTTCTGTAGGAGGTCTTGTAGTTTCCTTTCTGTGTCTGCTATCAGCACTCTATCATCTGCATACCTTAGGTTGTTTAAATTTTGGCCTCCGATTACAAATCCAGACAACACTTCTAGGGTCCTCAAAATATTCTAACTCTTGGATAGCATCTAGAGAGGCTGCTCTGATTAACAATTCAATAATATAGAAGTTCTTGCAGTGCCATGTTGCACATGGATGAGTGCCCCTGGAAATATCTCCCATGGGCAACCCTATGCTGCAGACTACACCAGCTTTTTTCTCACACATGTTACATTTGATGGCTGACTGCTCTGAATACACAAGGCTTCTCTATACCAAAATAATACACCATGAATATAAGCAATCAATGATATAAAACTAAAACAACTAAAAAAACGTGTAAATCTCTCAACATTTCTGTCTCCAACTTGTGTCATATGGCACCCTTCCTTTTTGAAATATCTGCTGACATCCTAGCTCTCTGTGAAATTGATCTAAACTCTGCAATTCCCTCCTATGATTTCTCAATTTCTGGCTATCTTCCTCTCTTTAGGAAGGACTCTAATGTCTACATGCATGGCCTGGGAGTTTATCTCCACAAACATCTTTCACTGGTTAGGGAACTCTCTCTTGAATCTTTAGACAATTCATACAAGTGCCTCTATCTCTTTCTACTAAATTCTGTTAACTATCTCCTCTTTCTCTTTCCATGTATAATGTCTCACAAATTCAGTTCTAGAGATTATTGGTGGCTCTGCAAAGTATTCTGAACAACAGAAAATTCTCAATTCCTGCTCTATTCAGTCAATTCAAAGTTATCACATCTGCAGCAGTCAATTTTGAATGCTTTGGTTGTAAATTGTCTTCCAACTCAACTCTTGACTTGACATGGCTTCCCTCTGTCATTTCTACAAATATTTTCATGCCAACTGCTCTGCTGAGCTTTCTTTCCTGGTATCCTATCCACATGAATTTATGCGTGCTACTTGAGTGGCATCCGGATCCTACCCTTTTACCAGTGAAATAGTTAAATGTAACTACCACTTCTACTCCAACAGTTTCTTTCCTCACACTTCATGCCTGTAGAACTCTCTTTTGTTTACTTGCTCCTTGATAGCCAAAAATTTAAATGCAACATCATTTGCCATCTTCTATCTTTTTGAATACTGTTCATCTTTTATTCTTTCTTCAATACCCCCTATACTCAGCCTTTTCTCTCACTTTCACTCTCTGTAATCCCCTGCATAATAGTGACATTCTTACCTTCTTTGTCCTTTTTTAGAAATTTTTTTATGGTAATTGTTCTAATGAATTTTTCTCTGTGATACCTTGACTTTATGAATTTAAGTACCATTCTAGTTTGGCAATGAGGTCTCATCATTTTACAATTGAAATGACTGGATGTAACCATAAGTTCTCTGCTGACAGTTTATTCTCTTTCACATCTTGCTTGTGGAATTCTCTCCTGATGTCTTGCTCTTCAGTAAATTCTGATCTTCAAAAATTTAAATGCAATGTTAATTGTTATCTTCTGTCTTCTGTCTGATCATTTATTGTTCTTTCTTTTCAATAATGTTTTTTTTTTCATTTTCTCTCACACTCAGTAACTGCTTGCATCTTAGGGTCTTTATTGCTTTGCTTAGCGTAAAAAGATTTTTGTTTTAACATAATATTATTGCTTGAATTTCCCATAGCCTAATCTGTAGGACTTCAGTCTTAGTCTCAATTGTCCAACTCTCCATTTCAAAATCAATATCCCATCAAATGTTGAGAGGCCTATGTCAAGAGAAATGCAACAATTTTTTTTTCTTTGATTCTTTCAACAAATAAAACAAAATTCTCTTTGAATTTGACATTCTGAATGGACAGATCAAACCATGTTTACTTATTGGACCACCAAATATCTGACCAAAGGCAACTGCTATTTTAAGCCAGACAAATCCATCAGTGATGCACCTAGGCCAACCTGTCAGCTTCTCAAATCATAAAACCTATATAAAGAGTTTTGTACTGCATGTATGTATATACAGGCATGTGTGTGTGTGTGCAAAAATGCATTCTTTTCATGTAAAAATATCATTACTGACAGATGTGCTACAAACAGCATATTTTAAAGTTTAGTTGATAGATTTTCAATATTGAACTTTTGAAGAAAATATTTTCAAACTTTGGTAAGTGTTTGGCTTAAATGTTTTACAGGTGATACAAATGGGAAATTAATGATTTGAAGGTTAAATATAAATATTAATGAAAGAGCAGATGAAGAAAAATAACAAAAAAATGGGATAAAAACTGTAATAAACTGGAAATCAAAAATATTATTAAAGCTATTCTTGTTCTTTTATTTGCTGTATCCCTTCAGGACATTAGCAGTCATGGCTCTCCTCAACTTTCTTAACTTTTTAGCTCATAATAAATTTTATCTTTTTGCTATCTCTCTTACTAATTGTTCTTCCAGTCATTTATACTTGTTAGCTTGTTAGTTAGATTATACACTACATTCCACTGTTCCTCTTCTCTTCAGTATGTAGTGCGACATTTTCTAAACCCTCTTTACTGATTTTGTGTCCTAGAAATGTCAACTCTCTCTTTCTGATATTAAGTATAAGTGTCTTAATTTTGTGACTATTTTACTTAAAATGTTGTCATTGCTCTCATGGTATTCTCAGCATCCTTCTGTAGAGCCACATTTCTATTGTCTCAGATCATCTGTGAGGAGAATGCCAAGCATTCACAGCCATATCCAAAACTAATATTACATAACAATTTAGTACTTTTTTCTTTGTTGCTAATGAATTTTTCCTTTTTCTTCAGGTTGGTTATACCATTGCAAGAAGAATATAATTTTGCAGTTAAACCATAAATAAATGAGAAAAACATTGAGTACAACTGAAATAATTAAACATATTCTTATTCACTCTGTGCTTTCTTTAATTGCAGACTTTTTTCTTGATTTCCAATCTTTAACACATAGAGTAAAGGCTGAAATTTGTTAAAGGATTTGTTAAATTTGTTAATTTAATGCTTTAGCATATAGGATACAAATCCTATATCATCCAACAGTTAACTAAAACACACACAGTAAAATTGCACACCTGCAAAATTGGATCCAAACAACTAAAAACATTTTGAAAAAACCCAGACCAGGGCAAATTTCACAAGTCAGTGTGAAAAGTAAGATTGTTATGACCCTGCTCAATTTTTTTTTCATGCCTAGAAAACAGGTATGCTGTTGGAGCCGGTCACATGACTAAAATCTACTACTTAAACCCCATCTCTTGACTGGTCAAAAGGGTCCAACATGGGAGTGAATCTGAACAACCTGGATACAATATAAGGAATAAATTTCAAGAAGCCAACCCAGACATAAGGGCACGTCACCCAATTGTTTTTCCTCTCCGTCTGATTTTTTTTTCTTCTTCAGCCACACACAGTCAAAGGAAACACCAACAACAAGATACTTCAACTGAATTTGATAAGTACAATCTCTTCCATTGCTTGACTTTCTTCTTCACTTTTTCTCTGGCCATAAAAAGGAAAAGAACACAGACTTTTATTAGCAACGTTTTTAATCTTTTTACATACACACATTCTGTTACTATCAACAATGAACTCTGGATAATGCAGTGTATTAAAGGTTAATTATCTATTATTAACTTGTGAGTATTATTATTAAAACTAAACAGAAGATAGTTTTCTATATATACCAATTTCAAATTTAATAATGGAGAAATATGGCTATGACTATCATTTGAGTTTTACTATTTTTTGTATTTCAGTATTTCAGGTTAGATATTAAAAATGAAGAACTCTTCATGTATAAATATACAAATAAGTGGTTCTGGCAGAAGTTCAAATACACATAGATTACGATATAAAATTAATAAAATCTGCTTCAAACCTGATTCACTAAACTTATATGAAAAGTAAACATTTAAAATATCTATCAATCAAAGTAAACCACAGTTAGTATTGTAGGATCATTGTAAATTCCTTGATCCTTTCATTAATTACATCATATGTGCTCCTCCAGGGCTATATAAAGTTTTTTCTTCAGTTTTGTTCTTTTGCTAGACTGGCTATAATGCAAAGCTAAAGACTCCAGACTTACTATTTAAACCACAGATGGCGAGATTAACAAAGCAGTGGATTCATACTTATTCCTAAGATATTTGCACATTCTTGAATTTAATAAACATGACTGGAATTTTCATTCCATACTACTATTACACCATCTGCACATCCACTTTAAAAAATTATTATCAGAACTGGAATATTAATAAGAATTTTAATTATAAAACAGTAATAAGATATAGTTATTATAATAAAAACAAACTTTAACTAATAATATTAGCTTCGGTATTTTTCATGGTTGATGTGAGAGGAAGTGAGATATTTTATTGGTTAGTGTTGTCAGTTTAGTAACAAATATTAGTTTGTGATCAACTTTAATATAAGAGTTTTATATAGTCTAACATCTGTCACAAATTGTTTAAGCTAAGAGTCCATGATGATGAAGTCAAGAATCATTTTCATTACTTTATCTGAGTTATGACATACGATCTGTTGTTTCATAGGATTGTTTACCAGGTGTTAAGGATGGCTTATCATTGTGAAAAAACAAAAATTTAAAAAGACATCCCTATTGGTGCTTGAGGCTTCTGTTTCAAATTGTAGCATATTCTTACCATCAAATGTGTGGTGGCATTCAAAAATACTTGAGGTAATATTTTAAAATTCAAACAAATAGAGCAAAACATAAAACTGCATTAATATTCAGTTTTCTAGGGCTTTTTTTTTCTAATATACTAAATTTAGTTGAATAGAATTTCTTTTTGTAAGAAACAATATTTGTTTCAATTGGGGCATAATTTGATATCATCCAGATCTTACAGTCATTAACAAAAATGTTGGCAGTCATCAGTCTTTCTGACAGGTGTAAGATATTGTCTATTACAATATCTGATGATTTGCACATTGCAACTACAATTCCATTATTTTTTTTAATCTTGTAGTCAGTTCAAAATAAATTGTATTCCAAATAAACTTCTAAGTTGACACACCTCTTGTATACAGACACCATCAAGGCTTGCATTTTTAATTTTTCTAAAATTCTTTGAATAGGAAGTGAACCTTAAACTCTCTGATCCTGAGTGGATGCAGATTTGTCCTGTTTTCCTATTTATAAATTTTTAGTTGTTGTTGAAAGCTTAGGTAGCTTGCTAGACATTTCAGAGAATTTATTTTAGGCCTGATGTGTCATTGAGGGATATATCCCTTGGTAATTCATGTGACAGATGATACAGTGTTCTGTCATATTTTTAGGCATTGAAGTTAAAAAGTTGGGTTTATATCAGTCTCTTTCTCCTAAATAGGGGACTAATAAGATGATTAATGAGACTTATATACCATTTGGTTTTATATTAGAGTTTTCTTTTTGATAGATGAAGTGCCTTGACCATGCATGAATTATTAGTGATATTATAATAAATAACTAATCAAAATAATATTTGTTAACAAACAAATTGTTCAGTTAGTTTTAGAGAATCCTGAATTTAAAAACCAAATAGAAATCAATCTACTTTCTCCTTTCTGCAGTGAGGGAAATAAACCAAGAAATGTGAACTAATAACAATCTTTTGTAAAAACTATTTAGATAATTTGTTTTCCTTTTGTCTCTTAAAATGAATATTGTACAACCATAAAGAAAATTAATTTTGTTATTTAAAATGAAGATTGAACAGCTAGAATAACTGAGAATTTTCTGTGCAGACTTCATAACCTTGCTAGACCACTTTTACAGATATTTTATTAGAGATATTTTTTATATAAAGAATATTTTATCATATCCCCTATAGATAAACTATAAACATAATACTACTTTTTCTATTCTTATAGGAAAAATAGAAACTCCAAAAATAATAAACAGCACAAAAAGAGAATTAACAGAGACAATGGCACTTGAAAAAATTGGTTTTCCATTGTTACATTCATTTTATGTTTGAGGAATGCCAGAGGTTGAGGAGAGCTAAATCTGGACTTTAAGAATTACTGACACTCTTATGGAATTGCTAAAAATCCCTGAACAAGAAGTGACAAATGGGTTGAGGCAATTTCAAAAACAACGTGACAATCAAGTTCACCCATTGCTAAGTGAGTAACTCCATAAGAAAGTGTCCCTTCACACATGCAGTCTGTAGTTCAATTCAATTGGTGGTCAATTTACATGAAAATTGTACAAACAAAATCATTGAATATTTTCTGTACAGGCTTTATAATCTTGCTGGGCTATGATGCTCTTTGCAGCCAAGATTTTTTTATCTTCAGTTTAGCAATAAAGAATTTCAGAAAAATTAAATTTGTTATTCTGATGTTCTCTCATTTTCCATGAAAGAGAATATCTGCAATAACTCTTTCACATTTATGTCTATACTTAATATATCAGAATATTTTACTTATGTTTTACTTAGATATATGAGACTTACTAACACAAACTTTATATCATGATATCTAAATGTATTAACATTGATTAATGACATTTGGATTTGCTATACACATTCATGTCTATGTTGTAGAAAGCTGGATTTTTGCTTGTCCAAACTGGTTGACAACTTGAAAATGATAGACCAAATGAAGAATTCTTTAATGCCTGTATATATATAATCAGCTTTTGTGAGAGTGGTTTAATACAGGATAAATATACAGATTATTTCACGGATATGTAGGACCTGCAGATCCAATCAAGGATACAGAGTTTATCTCTCATAATCTTGATATCTATAAAATTGAATGCCAGTCTCAAAAGTCATCTTAAGGACCCTAGACACCAAATTAAGAAAGAACACATCACAAGTATTATGAGGGATGAGAAGGGGTGAATCTTATCAGTGGTTATCACTATATATATATATTGGTGGCATCCTACTGGTTAACAAACCAGTTGTTGTAGCAAGCAAAAATAATATTATTAATAACCGATAGTTTAAGTGAAATGTTAGTTATGCTACATGTGTGCAGTAAATATCTAATCAACTCATTTTCCCTACCATTTTGAAGTTAAAAACATAGCAAATCTTCTAGTCATAAATTTTATATGGTTTCCATTGGATCTTTGGGACTGCAGTGATTCATTTCAAATGTGGCTAAGAAACCATAACACAGCTGATTACACTAGAGTCAATAAGCATAATACTTTCAAACAGAAATATGATGAGAACAATATTTTAATTTAGAAATATCTTAATTTAATACAGAACATTTAGTATCAAAATGCTTTAGTTGTTTTAATATTTTAAAGTGGTGTGTGTAAAATTCTCAGTCTGAAAAGAAAATAAGCAGGATAGGCTCCTAAAGATTATCTACTTTTATAGAACCAGTTTGTGGAAATTTATGATGCCACCACTGTAAATATATATATATATATATATATATATATATATATTTTTTTTTTAAATCATTTCACCCCGAGCAAGGCGGAAATGCCACTGATGTGCAGGGGGCTACATAACTGTAAAAAGATTAATTAGAAAAGAGTGAGAAGTACAAACTAGTTAGAAAGGAGCAATAGAAAGCTGAGAAAGCAGGTGTGATGACAGATGCATAGGTGGAGAGAAGGGAAGGTTATATGGGGGTGGGGAGAGAGTTAGAGTCAGTGGTTAGTAGATGAGTATTGACTCTGCATTTAAACTTCTGGAGGTTGTAGCCATCAAGAAAGCAAGAATATGGGAGTGAGTTCCACAGGCGGGAAGTGCGAGAGAAGAAGCTGCAGGAATAGAATTGTCGGCTGCATTTGGCTAACCTGACTGTGAATGGGTGGGACCCAGTTGCCAGTCTGGTTGCCCGAGTAAACACCTGTTGAGGAGGCACCAGTGACTTAAGTTTGTCCGAGCAGAAGCCATGAAAATATTTATAGAGCAGACAAAGGGAGGCCACATCTTGACGGTGGGGAAGTGGCTGCAGTTGAGCCACCAGATTAGCACAGTTGAGCCGCCAGATTAGCACTTATCACATTACAAACTCTCCTTTAGAGCCTGTCAAGAACACTGAGGAGAACAGCAGGGGCGCCTGACCATAAATGGCAGCAGTACTCCATGCACGGACGGATGGTTGACTTCTATATATGCAGGATGGATTCAGGCGGAAAAAACATCCTGGATCGACATAGTAACCCAACCTTCTTAGCAGTAGATTTTGCTATGGATTCAATATAGTGGTTCCATTTAAGGTCTGAGGACAGGGTCAGTCCGAGGAGGCGTAGTGTATTGCTCTCCAGAAGAATCGCTTGGTCCATGCTTATGGGAGGCAGGAGAGGTTGCCTGTAATGGTTGACAGACAACAGCTTGGTCTTAGACGAATTGAAGTTGACAAGCCACTTCTTGCCCCAGTTCACCACAGAGTGTAGATCCTGTTCAAGGTCAGCAGCGAGATTATGTCTGTCCACCACGACAGGTTTCTTACTGGTGCGGGAGTATATTGTAGTGTCCAGTCAGTCAATTAATTGCTATACGTGATACATGCTTGGACAATCATGCCTCTTTTGAAACATGACTGACTAGGCAGAAGATTTTCCCCACAGTAGGTTCCCATTACTTTCTGCAGTCGACTGGTTGCAAGCCAAGGCTATAGAACCCAGTTTGTCCTTCTATTCAATCTACAGATGGTGGCAGAAGAGATGGATTAATACCTTTCCCAAGAGTATATGTACATAAGTGAATGAAACAAACTCGACTAGAATTTGTACTCAGCTCTCCACTTTATCTTTATAAGCTGATATTCATTACACCACAACACACATATATGCGTATAGGAATGACAAAATAAAAAAATCCTGTGTTATATGTGTTTAGTCTTTCAAAATAATTCTCCAGACTAATAATTGTTTTGTTTATGTATTTATTTGTTGTACTATGTCACCTCTGCCAACATACATAAGATTCTTTCAATAAAATCATTGTTAGTCTTAAGAAGACTTTTTGAAAGACAAAACCAGTGTAGGAGTGTTTTTTATCTTATCATTCAATTACCAAATATTAGTCTGATACCAATAGTTGTATATTATCTATATATATATATATTTATATTTGACATTAGTATGACAGCTGCTGTTTTTGCTCATTTTTGTGGAGTCCAAAGACACTTGTGTTGGTAATGTGAGTTACATAGCTGATGACAATAATTGCTAAGAGTAATATTTTGAGATTTTATGCTTATTTTCCTTCTTAATTATGTGGTAGCTTCAGCAGTAATGCAAGTGTCAATGGCAGTGTTGAGCATAATCATCACTCATTAGTGATGTCAGAAATGGTTTAACTACCAAATGAAAGCAAAAATTGTTGTGGTAAGAGCTAGATACCCTTCTTACTATCAGGGATGGATAATAAGTAATCCTGAGTAATTTTCGAGAAAATTGAAAAAGAACATAATATATTGCAGTGAATTATCTAGCTGAGTATTGAATAATACTATCATAAGTGACTCAAGTGTTGTGTCTTTCCAGACTCCACAACACAACAAAAATGACCCATCATTTCTCAACACAAACATTGTACAGTATGCAGAGCACTGGTTTTGTCAGCTGTTAATAAAAAGTAAGAAAATATTGAAAAAGAAAATCAGGTTACAAAATATTGAAAACATTTGCTGATGGTAAAGCCAAGGATGATGTAGAAGGTAAAAGAGCTGAATATAATTGAGTGGTGATGGAAGAGTAGATCAAAGGCAAATTATTGAATTGGAATTTGTTTGACTCAGTTGATTAGGTAAAATCATTAATCTGTCATATCTTTGAAGTAACATCTAAGGGAATATTAGTCTCATATTTGCAGGAGAGGATACTGAAATATATGCAACCAAATTAACTTCCCAAAACATAAAATTTTGTGGAAAGGGCTTTTTGGGTCAAGCCAAGAGCTTTTCAACACTTTCTTGAAAATCGTGGTTTTACATTTAAATTTATGTTGGCATAATATACATATCTGCTATCTTTCAAGGATGTGTGTTTGATAAGAAATATGTGCGTTATTCTGTACAGTACAATAATTATACACTATATACTTCAGGAGTTATTAGTCAGTAAAAACTTGGTGAGCGCAACTAAAAAAGAACAAAATGAGATATCCTTAGACATGGACAGCAGAACAAGAACAATCTTTCTTTGTAGATTAAATAAAAAGTTCAGTTCAAATTTCCCTGAAGGTTAATTAGATTAACAACATCTGAAGAAGGCAGGATAACACTCAAGCTGAAACATGATAATAACTACAAAGATGATGATGTTAGTCTAAATGTAAATAATGTAATTATTCATTCCTTTGTCATGACATGGCTTAAGCAGAGATGTAAAAGAACTGTGTTTGTTATGATATAATTATTTGATTTTTCTTATAATAATAGCTGAAATGCTCCTCACAACAGTTTCTATCCCCAATCATAAGACAACTGCAAACATGTTCTTTTTAATTTTCTTTTAACATTCTTAACATTTTCTGTCTTAACTTCATTGTTCTTTGAACAAAAAAAAAAACATATGATGCTTCATCTACCGTTTTCATTGAATGTTGAAGGCATCCTTTCAGCATCCTTTCTTGTTAAACAAACTCTTTCATTTAGCAGTAAATAAAATCTTTTGTGGAGTAAAGGTAGCCTTGCCTTCTTTTTATTGACAATTATAATATCTACAATTGTAATATTTGCCAAATTTCTTTCCTGTGGTGTCTAAGCATTTAATTCTCAGCATACTATGAGTTAATCTTTTTGATTTTAACCAAAAAACATTATCATGCTTAATATTAGTTAACAAAAGCATCCAAATCTTTTGAAAACCTTTTCCATTCACCATCTTCCTAAATTAAAAAAACTTTCTACAATATTTATCTTTCATGTTGCAGATTTGTTCAGTTGTACATTACTTCACAAAAAAGATCTTGTTTTATTCATTGTCTTTTCATTGGATAATAAATGAACTACTTGGTTCCACATATTTGTTTATCTTCTTATAATTTCAAAATTTCTAATTGGAAAGTGTAGGGAAAATCTTACATTATAGACATTATAGTGAATCAGATTTTTGTTTGATTTTTTACACAATAGCTTGTAAAATATTCTTTTCTCCAATTTCCTACACATATATTTGTTTTCTTTGGTCAGTCTGAATTATAGCATTAATAATCATCCTTCTTCTTCCTGTGAGATATTGTCTATAATTACATCCGTTATTTTTTATAAGTCATTTGATAATTTTGTAAAACCTGTCTATATTTTGGGGCCTTTGTAAATTTCCTTGTTTTATTTGTGCTTCTCATTTTGATTCATCCGACGTATGTTTCTTCTTTGTGTATAATCATTTTGGTGGAACCTCTTCATTGTGTCAAGAAGTGTGTTTATCTAGACAGTATAATTGAAAAGTGCAACATCTATTAATATTTTGCTCAGTATAAATACTTGTAGTGAAAGAAGAAAATATTCTTATTTCATGCAATGCTTATGGATACATTTTAAAATGAGTTGCCCACAAACAGTAATATTAATCTTATACAATATTTTCATATCTCAGCTTCTAATTTTTGCCATATACAGGAGAGGTTTGGGAAATAAACATACTTTTTTCAAATAGAATCTAATGATGAGATCCTGCACATTGATACAGCACTCAAGCTGTGACATATTGAGCAACATGTAGCTGCAAGATCCAGTTTGATTATACAGAGAATATAATTATACCTGATACCATGTCAAATGTTAGATGTGTCTTGAGAAACATATAGCACCAGATCTTTGTTCTATTGTCTTCATTAAAAGCAGATGTTTTATGAAACAGCATAAATGTACACATTTCTTATCAAAGTAGAAAGGATATCAAAATGACAAAATTTATTAAGGGCTACAAAAGCCAGAAAATTGCAGAGCCATGATTGCCAACATCCTGCAGGGAAACAGCACATAAGGAAGACATTGGAAGCAACTTTGCATATATATATATATAGCTAAATATTTTTGAAAATACACATATATATCAACAGCTATGGATAATTTATTTTATGTTTGTATTTATTCTCCACACATTTCCATGATAAATTAGTAAACCTCAAAATTTATTTATATATATTCAGGTATGTAATTGTATATTTATATTCCATTATGTATATATAAATATTTCAACATATGAACAGACCTTTAAATATGTTATGTACAATAATTTGATTGCTTATGAGTTCTCGACCCAAACAACTTTCTAGAATCAAACAAATAATTTTTGGAACCCTTTCTTGGAAATTTTCAAAACCTGCTTGTAATTCTCATTACATAGATTTGAACATTTGATAAATCGATTGTTTAACACATACCATTATATATATATATATATATATATATATATATATATGTTCATACTCAATCTCATATCTACATATTCATGAAATATGGCACTCAATTTATTAGTTGTTCACATGCAAGCATCTCTTCTATAACATACATGCATGAACGTACATACACACACACACACACACACACACACTTCTTTAATCCTTTTACCAGTAATGAGTAGTGGAAGGTCAGAGTGTAAGCATAGCATGCCAACAAAATATTGAGAAATTGGTCAATATCAAATCAAGCTGTGAAAGAAGTTCTTTCATTTCCATTCACTTGCTTGTAACTTCGCCATGTTTATGGTTTATTAGTCTTAAGTTCTCATGAATATACACATATCTATATCTGTTTATCAGTCTATATATTCTGTATATGGGTAGGATGCTCTAGTCCTATGTTCTTGCAGATGAAGATATTGTGCCTTTGGCACTAAGGTGAGCATCTTCATGTGAGGTCTGCAAAAGTAGATGCCAAATCATATGCTGCCTCCAATTCCAAGATCTTTGACCTTTGAATGGAATATGGCATGCTGGGAAGATATATATCATAATGTGGCCACTACCAAAGATGGACATTAGCAATTGTTGGCCTGTTAAAGAAAATAATATGATGCTTATCTATATGCACAGATTCTAATATAAAATCACACATAAACTTACCAATATTAAGTATCATGAAATTAGTATTTAGCTGGTGCTGATTAATTGGTTGTTCTTTATATAACTATGTTGGTTCACATTTATGTGTAGTACGTCTAGTTTAGTTTGGTAGGCATTCATTAGTATATTAAATTGATAATGATCATATGACTGTCTTTCATATGTATTTATAAAAATCTGCAAATTTGTTATCATTTCACCTCAAACAAGGCAATAAATCCACTGAGACACAAAGGATTATTGAGTATTAGAGAATATGAGAAAAACACTATTAAGAAGAGAGAACAATAAAAGAACAAGAAGACAGAAAATAATAATTGACATTGCATATATTTCTGAGATGTGATATTGTAACTATTTACACTATTTACATTTTCTGGCCTGTTGTCCTTAATTTTATTGGCATATTCACAATACATAGCCACAGCAAAGGTGAACAGAATTTAATAGAACATATTGAATGCCAGGGTAGCAGAAAGAGACATCGAATAATCTACCTAACGATTTTAGATAAATGATTTGTTGAACAGGAACTTAGGGCTAAAGTAAGATGAAAAATATTGCTTTGATCTCCAAAGGATAAGAAATTAGGAAGTGCCCTGATCTCCCACATTCTGAAGAAGTACAGAATACAAAAGAAGATTATGCAATCAAATACACATGGCCCAGTGGATAAAAGTGTTGGGTGAAGTAATCCAGTGACTTAACCTAAAGAGTTATGAGTTCAATACCTGGACACAGCAAAGGAGATCCAAAAGTTCAAGAGTTGAGTTACTAAAGGAAAATAACATTGAGATATCCAAAAAAGGCATGGAACAAGAACAATTTCCTCAGTTGACTAAATAAAGGGTTCAGTTTGAAATTCCGACATATATCACCTGAAAAAGGCCAAAGAGTATGATGGCTGAAACATCGTCATGACAATAAAGGTGAGAAAAATAATCCAAACAATGTAAATAGTGTAAATAATTGACTTGACATTGTATTTAAATTTTTGAAGATCAACATTGACTAGAAAGCAAAAAGCTGACAGAAATGTTTACAAGCAAAAAGTGTGAAGAAATTGTTAGCATAGAACTTACTGTTACATCTATCCATTTCACGAGTAAAATGTTAAGAAATTACCACCAATTTAGTACTGTGCTTAAATAAATTTCATCAGGGTGTGTAAAGTAGAAATGAGAAATTAAGTTCAAATTTAAGCTGAGTCTGTTGCAATCACTTTCATACAACATTAATCTGTTTCTTCTCCCCTTAGCTAAAATTTAAATAGCAAGGAAGAAAGAGCTCACTAGACAATCAGTCTAACAGAAGGAAGATTAGGAAATCCAAATCATAGAGAAAGCAATGAGAAGACATTCCCCTATCATTTCCAAGATGTCATAGCAATTCACTTGTAATAAAGGATAGGAATTTGTGAAGATTTATGATTAATCACTAAAGAGACAAGGCATGCAAATGAAAATAAAAAAATTACCAAAAACTGGTAATTATGGCTACATATAGATATGTCTCTTTTAATTAGCCAGTTAATATAATTTAAGTAGTAAATGATTTTTTTCAATCCAACAATATTAATTTTTTCTTAGTATAAATTTGCAAAGACTTGCTACCTGTGAATGAATGTTTCTTTGATTTTGAACCCTGATTTATAGAGGGAACTGGGACTGATTATAATGTTGATAGAATATTTCTAGAAATGTTAGTTTTTAATATGTTACAGTAGATGTCAAGCAAAAAGAAATTAAGAATTTGATAATATTTGAATGCCTGTTACCCATCATCGAAATCAAATTTATATAAATGCTAAACATAAATTATTTGGTTGAAAAAAAATTTATTAAAAATTATTTGATTTTCTATATATTTTATAAGATCTAATGAAGAAGGACTACCATGAAAATTTACAAATTTCCATTTGCTCTTCTCCAAAGAATATATTCTATATGAAGAAAAATATTTAGACGTCAAACGTATTGAGAGTTACACTTTGTATGAGTAAAATTTAATAATCTCAGATATTGCAGAAAGGAAGCAAGATGGAAGTCACTTTTGATTAATTTTTGAAACAGGATGATATCTTTGATAAACTAATAATATATCAGTGTGAAAAGCAGAAGCTTTCTTTAACTTTGTAAGAATATATCATTTGAAATATAGCTTGATGCACAGGTACATTTTCCTGGAATTGTGATATAAAGTATCATGATAATAACATAATTTTGAGTCAGTAGCATTCTTATCATGTGACTGTTATTGCAATATTTTGATCTCTTTGTTGTTTCATTGATCCTTTGGGATATTGAAGGGACAGATCCGCTCATTGAGAGATTATTTCAGACCGATTGTTCAAAGGATCATTGCATACCTTGTGCATTGATTAGAATAGCATACCAAATTCAATTCTGTACTCAATAGAACATTTGAACTGACAGATTAGAATTTCATACATCTAAGAGTCAAAATAAAGAAGTCCCTAGAAAATTACAAGATGATTGTCAGAGAACAAAGAGTGCATGGCTTAAAACACCGTGATTATAATATTTGTGAGGATCCTGATTTGGAAGTATTATTGAGTAATTGCATAAAAAGAAATCAGTGTATTCTGGTGTATCAAACAAGTTATGAATATGCTTCCCTCAAACAGTAAAGTTATAATTTCTCATGATTTATTCAGTTCCTGCTTTTCAGATAAAATAAGTTCTTCTAACAATATTTTACATTTAAGGCTGGAAAATTATTCTATAAAGAGTCAACAAAATGCTTTTAACATTCTTTTTTTCATATAACTCCTGTATTTTTCTAATGTATCTCTATTCCTTTTTAGTTAGGTTCTATATTGCTAAATTTTACTGGTATAATTGGAAGCAATATAGACAAAATATATGCTTAATATTCTCTTTCTTGTTTTTTTTTAACATATTTGCTCCCAAGCCTTCATTTCTTTTGTCTCAGAATTCCAACACTATATTATAATTAATTTTAATTTCTTCCGTTTTAACATTGTTTCATATTATGAGGTAAAAATAGGTAGTATTTATTACCCATGACCCACTGATGTGTCGTTCAGTACCTGAGTCTATTTTAAAACCCAGAGTCCACACAACCCACCTATGGGTTGTTAGAAAATTTACAATATATAAGTATTACTCTGATTTTCTATAGTAAAAAACATTTAAACTCTTTTGGAAAAAAAATGGTTCTGGTGTACCATGATCTCATAAGTTATCAATCATAGCATTCCGCTCCTAATAATCTTCAGAGAAAAAATTTGGAAAATGACCCATTGGAGTGTCATGTGGGTCTTAAAGAGACACTCTGGTGGGCTGTGTCTGAGTTAATGTAAAATAAAAAATCATTTCACCCCTAGTAAGGCAATAAAAAGAAACTAGATTGCAAGGAGTAACTGAGAGTGAATGAAACAGAGAGAACATTAAGAGAACTTGATTCAGAGAGACAGAAGTTTATGATTGACATTGTATTAAAATTTTGAAGAAGAAAGCAAGAAACCAGAACCAATTTCTACAAGTCAGAAACGTGTAAAAAAGGAACTATTAGTATAGGAGTTGTGGATGTAACTAATACTTTCATCAGTGAAATTATGAGACCTGTCTACCAATCAAGTACTTGTTTCCAAACACACTCATCTGGTAGGATGGTTAGCCAGTTTCTGTTACTCAGGTGCATTTGTGATTGTTCAACACCTACAGAACCCAATTGTGGTTTATAATGTGATTATACTGATCTGACCTTAGTTACATTTTCTGGGATGATCCGCATAATTTCACAAGATCAACAGTTTAAATAAGGTCAGTACCCTCAGTCATGATTACTTTACGCTAGAACAGACATTGATGAATTTCAAACAGTTCTATCTATATATTTTCACTCATGAAGCTTTGGTCATCCTATGTTATAGGTTATCAAGCCCTTTTCAATAATATTGCATATTGGGATTGCCACCCCAGGCTAATAACAATTACATTCTTGACAAATCAACCAAAACTCTTTCTCTTTGTCAGAAAGCAAATGCTCTAAGCACTCAGCTATGCATCCTAACACTTAATGATATACACTTTATACTATAAACTTGACTAAATGATAATAAATGTTTAATGAACAGCTAATTTTTCACCATATCCATTGTTTGCTTAATGATAATTAATTCCTTATGGAAATATGCTAAATGGTGTGATTTCTGTTCTCTATAAAGAGTTTGTTGGTTTTATATTAGGAAACCACTTGTTATTTAAGTTCTTGTTTTATAACTGAAAAATCTCACTATCACAGATTACTTGGAACCAGGAATTAGAGTAATTTTGTGTCCCTCATCCAAATCTCTTTGTGAGGATTAAGGATACAAGTAGTAGAGCTCTAATTAGCTTCATAAAGCAAAAAAAGCATTGTTTGTACAGAAAATAGGCTTTTTCTCTTGGCTTTTATATCACTGATGTTTTTATTTGTAAATGTACTTATTTATACATTATTATATTCAGTACTTTCTAACATTTATGCAAGTCATATTTTCTTAATATATTCCTTTTGATGACAAATATTTTAACTTGATTCACCTAAACCAGGTCTGACCTTCACAGCTAGGACCTGCCATGTCACTCACATAGTAGCAAACCACTCACGCTCCCTCCAAATTCCGTTGGCAAGATGTAAGTTCCCCTCAAAGAGCTTCTTCTCACAAACCATAGCCCTATGGAAAAGACTCCCAAGAGGATGTTTCCTCAATCACTACAATCTTAACTGGTGCAAGTCTAGAGGCAACTTCCTCTTCTGTCCATATAAACTACCCCTATTTTGAGTGGCCTCCAAGCTTTGTTACAGTGTGAACTATACTGTCAAAAGAAAACATTGTTCTGCACAACATGGCTGTCATTTTAGTGATATTGCTATATTGCCATTGTTATGATTTTAATCCTATATGGACTGTAAAGCATGTTTTAACAAAGATGTTTGTGCAAAAATTGTTCAAACGTTTCATGACCCTTAAAGAAGAAAAAATTACTAGATTCCTCACAAAAAACCATCATACGTTCGATAAAGTTGATATTAGCTCTGCTATATAATGTATGTGACTGGATACAGAAATATGAAAATATTAGACTTTAACTTGACAAAACAGATACAAGCAGACAGTTTGTACATTTAGGAGAGGAAGGCAATAGTTAACTCTATTGTAAGATTGTAGTGATCAGAGAAACATCCTCTTGGGAGTCAGTTCCATAGAGCATGGAAGAAGCTGTTTCAGAGGAATTAACTTCTCACCAATGGAATATGGATGGTTTGCTACAATGAAAGTGGCATGGTGGGCCCTTGCCATGAAGGTTAGACCTGATGGAACAAAATAAACAGTTCTTTTGAGCACTTTATGTGAAAGTGTGTTGTAGTGCAGTGGATATCAACTCAAAACAACAAATCAGGGTGCTGAATTCAATTTTCAGCTGAATTCCTTGCATTCATTTATGCACAAATACCTTTGGGAATGGTATTAATCCGTCTCTTTCCACCATTTATGGGTTTATTAACAAACAGATTGGGTTCTATAGCCTTGGCTGGCAACCAGTTTACTACAGAAAGTAATGGCAACTTAATGCAGGATGACCTTCTGTTTAGTCAATGGGTTAAATAACAGACAGATTGGGTTCTATAGCCTTGGCTGGCAACCAGTTTACTACAGAAAGTAATGGCAACTTAATGCAGGATGACCTTCTGTTTAGTCAGTCATGTCTCTTTTGAGACATGATCGACCAAAGTGTGTATCCCCTATGGCACTTAACTGACTGACTGATATGAAAGTAGCAATAGGGCAACAAGTGGCTTGCCATATCCTGCCTATGAGAGAGATATTAAAGAGTGGAAAGTAATTTGACAGCCACAAAAACTCAGAGATTCTTTTGGTCTCTATCAAGGCTGGAAAGTGCAGTCTGTGCAGCTTCCACTCAAGTAAGACAGTATTTCATTCTTGGCCTGATTTAGATTTCGTAATGTGCGTAAGACAAGGATGTGTCTTTTCACTGAATCTATTCAACTTGTACAGTGAGACTATTCTAAGGATCCTAGATGTTATGCCAGGATTTGTCATCAGGGGGCACAATTTGAACAACATAAGGTATGCAAATGATACAGTGCTGATAGCAGACATGAAAAGGAAACGACAAGACCTTTTACAGAAAATAGCTGAAGAGAATGACAAGAAAGGACTAAAAATAAACTGCAAGAAAACCGAATGCATGGTCATCATCAAAAAGAGCAGCCCAAAATGTCAAATACAGGTGGGGGATACTAAAATCAAGCAGGTACAAAAATTTAAATATCTGGGAAGTGTTATAACAGAAGACGGAAAGAGCGACACAGAGATCTGAAGGCAAATTAGCATGGCAAAGGATACATTCCAGAAGATGAGTAGAGTATTAAGAAACAGGAAAATGTTGCTAAAAACAAAGAAAAGAGTACTGAATTGCTATGTGATATCAGTTCTTCAGTATGGCAGTGAATGCTGGACAATATCATCAGAGATGAAGAAACAATTTGAAGCAACAAATGTGGTTCTACAGAAGGATACTGCGGATATCATAGTTTGAGCATGTGAGCAATGCTGAGGTTTTGGAAAGGATAGAAATGAAAAGAAAATTAATACTGAGCATCAGGAAGAGACAGCTAAAGTTCCTGGGACATGCAATGAGGAAGGAGTGCTTGGAGAACTAGATACTAACAGGCCAGATAGAGAAAAAAAGTGACAAGGGAAAGTAGCGGATAACATATTTGAAGGGCCTGAGCAGGTGGATGACAGAATGGGGGTTGCGTGGAGTAACAGGAGAAAGTGTGCCAAGAGCCACCAGGGATAGGGAGACCTGGAAAGCCATGATTGCCTATGTCCTGTAAGGACAGGGCACACAGAAGAAGAGAAGAATGGTAGAGAATAGCTTGTGGAGTCAGGCACTTACTAGAGTGGTACAAGGATTCAACCAGAGAATTTCAAGTCATTAGAGAGGATAGAATTAGTAAATATTAATTTTCAGTTTTGTTCTTGTATTTAACTTTTTTTGAGCCGTTTTATACATCATTTCTTTGAATAAATTATTATCAAATTAGCCTTTAACTTTGATTTTAATCATCTTAGAAATTTTTTCACCTTTCAACCACATGGCTGATGTTAACCATTGTGACATCTTGGTCCAATAACTTCCACTGAAATAAAGTGGAACAATTAAATTGAATCAATTGCTAGATTTGCTGCTAGGTTAATTGGTTAACTGTATTGTACTAGACAGGTTTTTATACCAGAATCTCCCTTGCACCTTTATAAGTTGCCCATTCATCCATGCATTGAATATTGCTGCTATTGTCTAATGCTCCTTTTTTGTATTTAGAGATTCTTGAAAAAATAAAAAACACAGAATCTGCAATTTTATCAATCCTGACCTGACATTTCATCTTCAATCACTTTCTCACTATCATGATGTAGCTTCCTTGTGCCTTTTTTTATAAATATTTTCAATTTCTCTAATGAGGTTTTTTCTTTGATACTTTGACTTCAATAACTTAAGCACAGTACTAGGATGTGATTGTGCATTATGGTGCCATGGATATCGACTCAGAATGAGAAATTCTAGATTGACAGCTACGTCTCATCATTTTACTCTTGGAATTTTTAAGAATAAGTATAAGTTCTATGCCAAGAGTTTTTTCTCTTGTACTTGCCACCCTCGGCACTTTCTCTCAGATTATTGCTTCCCTGTTAACTGTGATCTTCAAAAATGTAAATGCAATGTCAATCATCTTCTTGTATTCTGGTTTTCTCTCTCCTCATTATCATTTTCTTAGTTTCTTTCACTCTCAGTAATCCCTTGTGTCATAGTGCTTTTATGTCCTTGCCTCGGATGAAATGGTTAAAAAATACAAAACAAATTTCACACTGAGTGTTAGAGACAACTGCATAAAAAGTGGAACCATCAAAAAGTTTTATATATTCAAGTATAAATAGTTCTATTTCATGCTATTGCTTAAAATTCCAGAATATTCCTTACACACAAAAGACTTGTATCTGACCAAAATTACCATTGTATTTTTTCTTATTTGCATAAAATGTTGAAATACAGTGTAAATATTGTTAAAAGAAATAAGTTGTAGGGAAATAATTCTGATAATTTCATTTTTAGCTTTTGCTTTATAGGAATTGTCGGTATGAATATAATTGCGTTCAAATGTCTTATATAAAATATTAATAATTATCAGTAGCCCAATTAATTATGATAAATATCAATATAGTTGCACTTTCATGTTATTTCTGTTATGTCTTATAACAATTCTATAAGAAAAGATGGCTTGTTTAAACATCTGCTGGTGAAGCCTTTATAGCCTAACTGGTAAGACAAGCTTTTCATTGGATATGAGTTCTGCCAATGACTTATTCTATATTTCTGATCCATATCACATACATAAAAGTATTAGAATAACAATCATAGCATTGTGACAAAAAGCAACTGAAATAAGATTGAAATTATTCCAAAAACAAATTTTTTTTAATCAGGTGTATTCAGTATTTTGATTTTAAATTACTGCTAGTTTTTTCTTCTATTATTATACAAATCGCAGATACAAAAGTGAATCATAGTTATTAAGTGAATTTGATCTGAAATTTTCAGTGTATAATGTTTGGTCTATGTAATGAATATTTTCTATCAAATTAAGTGCATGGACAGTGAATTAAATTATATCACAAAATAAATATTTGTGCTAAATAAATACTTTTTTGACATTGTGCTAAAGATTTGATGTACCTGTCTCTGTAGACAGGAGATAATTTTCTTTCAGTAGAAGTTTTTGAAACATTCCCATTAATAAATTTATCCAATATTTTTTCCGTAGCTAGTAAATTTATTGTTTTATAAGATGATTGTGTTTTTCAAAATGGTAAAAGGTGCTGATTGTAATTAGTATTATTTTCTATGGTTTTCCAATGAGAATAACTTCACAAACATTTTTGCATTGATATTGAAAAACTTTTCTTTTTTCTATATGTTTATCTAAGTCTTGATTTGTGATATAAAAGACAACATCAGAAATTTTAAAATACCATTTATCAGCAATTTCACATTTTGGAAACATCTTTGTTCATTAAAGCTTTTTATCACTGTCAAAATTCTGAAAAAAAATTATAAATTAAGGATAAGGAAAAATGTTTCAATCAGATATGCAACAGGCAGATATTTAAACACTTTGGATAAGTGTGTCTATTGATTATAAAAAAGATTTTTAATTCTCTCATGACAATGTTTTATGTTGCTTTTTATTTAAAAACTAAATTTTCTTTCACTTGGCAAATTTGATTTTTATGCCCAATTATATTTGCAGTCACTTTTAGTGAATCATTATTTTTTGCATATCTTGCATAAATGTTCTATGTTATAATTATGCACAAAGTCCCATCGTGAAGCCCCCAAAAAAAGACCCCAGCAAATGTTTTTTATGGTAGTTTTGAAAAGGTAGGTTTTTGAAACATGACTAAAATTTATTTATGCAGTTTTCCTCTCATAAACCACATGAATCAAACCATCTAAGAATTTTTAATATGAGATATATACTTGCTTTTAATATGTTCAAAAGTTTATCATTTCTATCATGGCTTAAGCTAAACTGATTTGGGCCTTGTTCTCCATGATGTATTATTGAGTAATTCTAATTGTTATGGCTTCTTTTAAATTACAAATAATAATAGAAGAAAGTAGGTAAAAGAGAAATTAACTTGCTTTATCAATTTGTTATTTTTATAAATATTTCTTTCACTACGAATCTCAGGGGTTTCCATATTTCTGCTTTTTATGGTATATATAAGTGGATGTCTTTGGTCAAATTCATTTCCCAAAATCTGAAAAGACAAGGGAGGTGATTCTTGGTAAGGCTAAATAAATTTCAACATTTTTTTATAAGTTATTAAAGCAGTTCCAGAAATTTAATTGTCATTACTTGTTATACAGTTTCTATACAGAGTTTTTATATTTTCTTTTACAGTATGGTTCCCTCTGTGCAAGACACGAGACCACTGAAAGTAGAGGGTTATGTTAAGAGGTAGTTTATATAGATTGGAGTGAAGGTTAAGGATTGACTAGAATTGAACAGGTTAAGATTGTAGTGATTGAGGAAATATATCATTGGGAATCTGTTCTATATGGCCGTGGTTCACAGGAAGAAGCTGTCTGAGTGAGATTTACTTTTCATCAATTGAATACAGAGGAAGTGTGGCATGACAGGTCCTAGCCATGAAGGTCAAACCTGGTGGATGCAGTTTGGTGGATGCAGTTCCATGGTAGTAGTGATAGAGCAGAGAGAGAGAGAGAATATCAACACATCCCACCTGTGAGAGAGATCTTGGAGTGTGGAAGAATTCAGAAACACTTTTGAACTTTATCAAGACTCGAAAGTGAGGTCTAGGCTGCTTCTGTTCAAATACGGCAACAGTACTTCATTTTTGGCCTGATCTGGTTCTTATAAATGTAGAGGAGAGCATGAGGAGTCAGATATTTACTGAAGTGGTATAGAGAACCAAAGATTTTAGCTGCATCTTTAGCAATGGATTGTATATAGAAATTCCACCTTTGGTCAGGTGTGAGTCTGAGGCCCAATATTCTCTCAAGGCATAGGGCCTCCTTGAGGGGATGTTTATTCATCATGATTAGTGGTAGTTTGAGGTCTGATCAGTAATGATTGAATGGAACCTGTTTGGATTTAGAGCTATTGAATGTAACCAGCCAGTTTTTCCCCACTGGAAAGGTAGATCAAAAAAGGTCAGCTGTTAATCTCTGTTTGTCAATATTTTTAGGGGTCCAGCTGTATATTGTTTATCATCAGCATAGATGTCTATAAATGATTACAATATATTCTAATGTAGGTCATTTATTTAAAACAGAAAGAGAATTGGTCTGAGAATTTACCCTGGGGATTCCTGCATTGACTACCAGGGCCTCAGAGAATTAACCCTTAATAACTACCTTCAGAGATCTTCCAGTGAAACTCTTCCACTGATTTCATCACTAGAGAGCTTGTTTAGCAAACCTTTGTGCCATACCTTGTCAAAGGTCTTCAAGATATCTAATGCTATGGTTCTCACTAATTGTATGTAATGGTATTTAGGACATCAGCAGTGCATCAAGCTGATCAAAACTCATACTGCTCATTGCTAAAGATATTGTTCCTATTCATGTGCTCAACCACTTGTTGAAGTCTTCAAAACGTTTACTGATGATAATGAGGAAACTAATGGATCTACACTGGGAGAGGAAGGGTCAGTTGTCTGTTATATTTGATAAATTCTCAAAACAGTTGTTTTCAGCATTTTATAAATATTCTATTGCTTACAATGATAAGTATAGACAGGGCAAAATATTTAAGTATTCTTTCACATGTTTCTATTTCTGTTGTAAGTTCTAAATTTTTCTTTGAAATTTAGGAAGAGGTGCCAGAATACCATTTGGCATTCTTATTTCAAAAATACAAGACTGAGCCAAATTTTTATACATGAAAAAAGAAAAAAACAAATTGTTCAAAACTTGATCTGCTGTGAAGAGTTTTGAAGAAAAAGATTTTCAATAAACCTACTGATTCGAGTTCTGGTTTCAAACATTAAAAGTATTCATATCAATTTTTAAGAAACTTGAGACATTTACACTTTATCATATGTATGTGAGTTTGAAAACCTTTTTTTTACAGAAACCCAAATATTGTGAAATCATTGAAAGATAATGGTGAAGATGCAAGAGAAAAATAGTGATGGTGATAATGATTTATGACCATGAAGACATTATGTTATTAGTCATAATGATGATACTAATAATATTTTTTCAGGTTTTGCATAGTGATGCACATTAGCTAAAGACATAGATTTTCTGCAATTAGGTGAATAGCTATTAAAAGACTGTGCATACTTTTTGGGACCACTTTTATAACTTTTTTTAGTTCTGTTTTGAACTGGTTCAGTGTAGTATTACTGAATATTAACACAGGAAAAGAATTCTGAGGCTGATTTTTTAAGCAATGTCTTTTCAGGACATAAATATTTGTGTCTCCACAAACTCTTTTGCTTTATTATCTGTACCTTGTCATGACTTCTCAAGAAAGAAAGTGTAGCAGTTTCCTTTGATTTTTAAACAGTTTTAAATTCAGAATAGTCTTTTTATTAGGGCTTTAGTATAAAATGCAATTTAACCTGTAACTGTTAGGGTGGATGAATTCATGCATTTCCCAAAGTGCAAAAGTGAATGCAGCAGATTAGTGTAACATTTGAACTTTGCCTGCTGATTTTACTTTCTATGCAGTTTTCAATTATATTGATGGGGAAGTATCTAATCTGGCTTGATTTATTTGGTTTTACGGCATTTCACCCTCAACGGATTATTTAATGCCAACAAAAGTTTTAGAATAGGTCTATATAAATATGTTATGTGGGAAAAAAGTGTCAGTACAAAGGTATGTAGTCAAATGTGGATCTCCAGGAAACAAATGTATCTGTTGAATGAATTGTGCTACTGGGATCACGTGGCCATAAATATTAATATATATAAACACTCAGACAGAAGTCTGAGTGTGTTCTGGCATCCTCAATATTCTGATTTTTCAGTGTATTATGGGTTCCAGTATTCTGTATTCAGTATTCTGTGTGTTCTGATGTTTCTGGTGTTCTACAGCATTACTGTATATCATTCAAAGGATTTGTTTAGTATGCTGTCTTTATGCAACGATACCAAAATATTATAACTTGCAAATAGGGAATTACCAAATTCCCTTCAGATTAAAGTTACAAAAACCAATATTATGAAAGGTGCTACCATCCTGAATCAGGGTGAACCTGGGAATAGCAGCAATTAAGAGGTGGTTCTACACACTTCAAAACATTCCGATAAGAAACTTTACTGCTGGATATAACTTATTGACATATCCAGGATGGGGGAGTGTCTAATATATAATCATCAGGGTGTTATGTTCTACTATGGGGTCATGTTTTCTGTTTTAAGCCAGTCACATTTGGACTTTCATTTGACAGTGATATATATAAAGTAGCCTTTATCTCTAATTTCCCTATGCTAGATATTAATATATTATTAATATATGTATATACTTTTATGAATTTTTCTCTATTTTAGTCATTGTCTACATTCCTTTAAAGTCCTTGATCAAGCTTTGGAAAATGAGGAATGAAAACTGTTTTTTTCTTTTCAATTTACCATCTTTATTTTCACCTTGCTCTTCAATTAAAAAATGTCTATAAAATTTTATACCCCTCCATGGAAATATTGATGTACCACTTAACCTGCAGCATGATTGAGTACTTCTTTTGTCAATAGCAACTTTGTGTTTGAGTCATCAGAAATATAACAGAGGTCAGAAAGTCCGACATTGAGATTTGAAGGCATATTGGGATGGCCAAAGAAGCATTCCAAAAACTAAGCAGAGTATTAAGAGACAGAAAAGATTCATTAGAAACAAAGAAAAGATTATTGAAACATTACAGGGTATCTGTTCTCCTGTATGGCAGCAAAATATTGGACAATCACATCAAAGATGACTTGAAGCAACAGAAATGTGGTCCTACAGAAAGATACTGATGATACCATGGACTGAACATGTGAGCAACTACAATGGTTTGGAGAAAATGGAGACAAAAAAAAACTTACACTTAATACCAGGAAAACACAGTTGAACTTTCTTGGGTACATAATGAGGAAATTGGGCTTGGAAAACCTGATACTCACAGGACAGACTGAGGTAAAAAGGAACAGAGTAAAGCCGTATGTAACATACATGATGGATTTGGGAGAAATATCAAAAAGATAATACGTGTTATGAGCTATAAGGAGCAGGAAAATATGGAGGTTCATGATCGCTGATGTACTGAAGATACATAGCACATAAAAAGAGAAAGAAGAAATTTTGCTATGGCATGATTAGCTATTCTGATGCTTCCACTCTGTCTCTATCCAATGTAATGTATTTTTGTTTAGCTTTAATTGGTTCTGGTAATGTTAAATGGATTGAAGACCAGTTTGGTATGAAATAGTCATAATAATTAATAAGTCCTACAAAGTGTTCATCTTTCCTAAAAAATGTTAGTTGAGAAAATTCTTTTATCATTTTGATTTTGTGAATGATGATGTTTTCTTGCCTGATCTGTTTCTTGTTTGAAAAAAGTGAAGATTTTGTTTAAAAAATCTACTGCCTACATTTATTGTCCTCCAAAATGAGACAGTCTTTAAAAATATGTTAGAAGCACTCTTCATGCCTCTCTTAGTTCTTGCTGATGATCAGAAAGTCATCTAGATAAATGACAAACCATTCTCATTAGGTCTGTGCAGCATTTGATAGTCCAAAAGTAAATTTATACAACACAAAATGTTGCTTTAATTGCTGTTGTGTTGGTATTCTAGTCAGCTGCAGGGATCAGGTAGTATGGTTTAATCAAATCCAGTTTTGAAAATATCATTGTGCCCTGTTAACAGAATATAATAATGAATATAATATAGTAAACATGTCTGGTGTGGTGACTGAATTAAGCTATTTAAAATAACGAAACAGTCACCAGTCTGAGAAGTTTTGTTTAGGAACCATGATGATTAATAATAAGTCTGTTGTTTTTATATAGTACTTGGTATAGGGTTTGATTCCATCTGTGCATCAAAATGTTTCTTTTTTAATTTCTGATAACTGATGCAGCAATTTTGCATAGATGTTATGTAGAATTACAGTGCTGAGGATTCAAATTCAAACCTGATTCCAATAACTGTGAGATTTTTCTCATTATATAGGCATTCTTATCTTTATACTAATAAGAAAATTGTATTTTATATAAAAAATTTTCCTAGACTATTGATGTATTGACTTCAGCCAGAATAAAAACTCAAGAGAAAATTTGTCTTATTCCAAGTTGAAGAGTCAGTATTTTATCTCCATATGTTTTTTTAATTTTTAATTTTTTTTAATTATATTGCCCCAAGCAAAGCAGTTTACTGCCACTGGTGTGCAGGGGGTTATATAGGAGGAAAGTTATGAGAAAGTGTGACAGGTTATAGGGGGTGTCAGGAAGTGGATAAGAGAAGGATGAGAATACTGATAAGAGTGGGGTGAATGGAGAAAGGAGCATGAGAGAGGATACAAGTTAGTGCCTGAGATTTTTGTAATTTGTTTTATCCAAAAGTGAATTAGTATCTAAAAAATGTTGGTATTACACTTATGTCAGTTCCTGTATCAACAAGATATTTTTATTACATTTTCTTCTAAGAAACAACATTAACAAGGCATTCCAAGGACAGTTATTACACTTACTATCTTTAAATGTAAGGTCAATAGACACCTCCTAACACACTAACCTGCTCCCATTCTATCAAACACTCTTCCCATCTGCCCAACCCTCATCCTCTGTATCCTTACTTATCTGTCACCTTCCTCCTGACATTCCCTATGTCTAACCACTCCTTCTCTTTACCTTCCCCTATGTAGCCCCATGCGCAATAGTGCCAATGGAATGCCTTGCTTGGGGTGAGATGATTAAAAAAAAAAAAAAAAATTGTCATTTCATGACTCCTTGTTTTTAAATGTGCAAAGATTTTCCCATTTTCTTGCCTTGGTCCAAAAAGGGCTGTGTTACCAGCAAACATCCGCACTGTCGCTAATAACATTTTGTATCCTGTACTGGGTGGAATTTCATCATCTAGCATTGGCTTTTCTATGTTTTGATCTCTTGTGCATATATCCTTCTTGAAAAAGAATTGTGGTAAGTAGGTAGTAGCTAAAATGTATTGCAGTATACTTTCTTCTTTACAAAAAGAGTAACAGAGAAACTCTCTCTCTCAACACATACATCCTTTCCCTTTTTCTATACTTCCATATTTCTGGTAACTTAGATATAACCCAGACATAACTTATGTAGTCAAATGACAACATGCAAAGTCAACCAATGACAAACACTTCTGCCAAAATCAAATCAGAAATGCATAGGCTTTAAGTAAATATAAAAAGAACAATGAATACATTCACAGTGATTGGTTCACAGTTCACTCCCAGCCCATGTGAATTTGAGTCAGCTGTTGGAGATTCAATCAACACACATCAACCAGCTAAACGAAGACTACTTTCATGCAAACCAGAGATGTGCTTAAATAATCTTCATAAAAAAAAATAACCCAAGGAATGAATTCAAGAGTCTAATCCATACACTTAAGTACCCAAAACATATTATAACATAGCAACTTGATACTACATTCCACCTGACACACACATGGAGGAACAAATATATTATATTTACATAAATGAACATATATACAGAAAAAAAGTCTTTATAACCTGAACACAGCAATACATATATAATAATGAACATTCACATGAATACTCCAATGACTATTTTCTTTCATAATCATTTCGATCAAAGCAAGGCAGAACTGCCACTGGTGCACAGGGAGTTGCATAAGAGGTGAGTGATGAGAAAGAAGAACAAGTTACAGGGGTGTCAGAGAATGAGTAAGAGAAGGATAAAAATACAGGTTTGAAGAGGGCTGCATGAAAGTAGAGAGGAAAGGAAGAACAAGATGATACAAGGGTTGTCAGGGGAAGGATGCAAGTCAAGGAGATAAGAGATGGCAGTCGACTTTGCATTTAAATTCTTGGAAATTGTTGCTGTCAGGAAAGCAAGTATATGGAAGGGAATTCCACAGGCAAGAAGTGAAAGCAAAGAAGCTGATAGGTTAGAAGTTGCAGTTACATTTGATTGGCTTCACTGTAAAAGGTTGAGACTTAACCGCTAGTCTAGTAGCTCAACTAAATTCATGCAGAGGGGGCACCAGGGAGCGAAGCTCATTGTAACAGAAACTATGAAAGTATTTGTAGAAGAGACAGAGAGAAGCCACATTAGGTCAGTGAGAAAGTAACTGGAGTTGAGCTACCAGGTCAGGATCAGTTACATTACAGATTCTTCATTGAATTTTATCAAGAAGCTCGAGATGAATAGCAAGAGTACTCAACCAGATGTGACAGCAGTATTCAGTGCATGGGTGAGTGGTAGATTTATGTGCAAGATGGATTTAGGTGAAAAACATTTCCTGGCCCTATGAAGGGAACCAACCTTCCAAGCAGTAGATTTAGGTATGGATTCATTGTAGTCATTCCACTTGAAGTCAGCTGATAGATTTAGAGTAAGGAAGTAAAGTGTTTTGCTTTCAGGGAGACTAGCCTGATCCATTCTGATAGAGGATAGGAATGGTTGTCTATGGTGGTTAAAGAGTAGCAGCTTCATTTTGGAAGCATTAAAATTTACGAGCCATTTCTTGTCCCAGTCCACCACCGATTAGAGGTCCTTTTCAAGATCAGTAGTGAAGTTTACTTTGTCAGCTTAGGCAGATTTCTTATCGAGGCTGGAGTAAATGGTAGTTTTGTCAGCATAGATGCCTACTTGGGATCTTATTACATCAGGGAGATCACTGAAGAAGATAAGAAAAAGCATAGGATGTAGAATAGAATCTTGTGGGATACACACATTCATATGATAGTATCTGGAAGCATGCCCATTCAATATTACCTTCCTTCATTATGTGATTTGAAAATAAGGACTGGATTAGGTCAAACAACTGTCCAGTTGTACTAAGACTTGCATGCCCGACTCTATCAAGTGCTTTAGAGATATCTAGTGCAACAGCTTGAGTTTGCTACTCTTATTGAGAGCCTGGTATATATATACTCTGTGGTGGTGGTTAACATATTAGTAGTAGACCTGGTGAAGCAGAAACCATACTGTTTATCAGAGAAGATTTCATAGACTGTGAGATGCTGACCCACTTCAGCATTAATAATAGCCCTAAACACTTTGCCTAAAATCAGTAGGAGGCTGATGGGATGATAATTAGAGGTGTCTGAGGGTTCTTCAGTGTCCTTAAACACAGGAACTACAGAGGAGGATTTCCAACAGGCAGGGAAGCAAGAAGCAGAGAGGCAGTAGTTGTAGAATTTGAAGAGGACAGAGGAGAGTTCAGGACAATGATTGGAATTTTGTCACCTTCGCATACCTCAAGCTTAGAAATTATGTCAGAGACCAGTGAGGGAGTAATGTGAATGTCACTTAATTAAGCCTTGGTTGTAGATGGGAAGCCAGTTGTGGATACCCCAGACAAATCAAATGTTGTATTGGTGGAGAATCTGTGAGCAAAGCATTCAGCCTTGTTTGCTGAAGATGTGAGGACCTCAAATTCATTGATCAAAAGAGGAATTGAGAGCTTGATGTTATTTAACACATTTTTACAGAGCCACCAGTAGTCTTTTGAGTCAAACTTGTGAGGTGCTCTATGCGGTTTCATTCTTTCAGCAAACAACAGTTTAGCATCTATTGCACTGATTACAAGCAGGGGCAAAAAGGTGTCTACTATGGTCAGATGCGTGTTTCAATAAAGCCGGAAGAAGTGATTCCTGTAGACAATAGCAGACAATAGGAGGATGAATGGGGTTTAAGTCATAACTTCCTGGCTTGGATGAAAGCATTGATGCCAGCTTTGATCCATGAAGAGACCTCAGACGCACAGTTTTCAACAAGAAGACTATAAACTTTGTTCCAAGAGATGTCACACAGAAAATCATGGAACGACTCCCAGTCTGCTCTTTGGTAGCAGTAAGATATTCTGCTGGTCTAGGGTTCTTGGGAGAAGGGAATGTGAAAAGAGATATTAACGGAAACCAGAACGTGATCAGTGTTTTCAAAAGGGCAAGCATAACATGGCAAGAGTCAGGGGTGGAAGTGAAACAGAGATCTAGCAATGAGTCAGTTCCATTAGTGTTATTAGAGAAATGTGTGGGGAAATCAACTACTTGCTTAAGTGATTGAGTGATTGAAAAGTTCATGGTATGGACACGAGCAAGTTCTGTGACAGTTTTCT
Source organism: Ascarosepion bandense (assembly GCA_037127315.1). NCBI lineage: Eukaryota > Metazoa > Mollusca > Cephalopoda > Sepiida > Sepiidae > Ascarosepion > Ascarosepion bandense. Next base: position 2,581,311 of record JBBBDQ010000954.1, on the reverse strand, counting down.
AGCCACTTGGCGAGGTGGGCATTGAACTCTCCAAACACAAATATATGGGTGAATGGATGAAAGGAAATCTATATTTTTAGAGATGCTGTCAAGTACGGAACAGTCAGGAGATGAAGGGAAGCAGTAGAGAAAGAAAAGATAGCTAACCGAGCTTAGTAGAGAGAGACTGAGACACATGTAGGAATGATCAGGAGATTCAAGAGAAATCACCCTAGCTAGAGGGAGATGTTTGCTGACATAAATTCCAATTCCATGCATGTGGACATTGGAGTCCTTCTTAAAGTGGGAAAGGTAACCAGGGATATAGAAATCAGAGGAAGATATAGAGGAGTCAAAGTTAGTTTCATAAAGAGCCAAGATGTCAGGTGAGTTTACTTTGATGAAGAATTCAATGCTGCAAAATTTGGTACAGATACCCACGGACATTCAAGAAAGATATGTTTAGCTGGTTTATTTTTCTTTATTACTTTGTGTGATGTCATAATTAGTGATTTTTTTTTTTCAGTAAGGAGAGACCTAGAGTAGTAGTATCAGTCGGTGATCAAATGCGACATGTGTAGGAAGAAAACTGTCATAGACTGCAACATAAGAAACATATGAAAGACACAAAATGCAAAAATGACAATCATTCACAAATAATAAAAGATGCGAGCTTATGAACTCAAAAAATGAAAATGGTGGTCGAGTTAACAAAACCTGGATTTTATTTATTATCTCAACCTCATCTCTACCATAGAACTTTCATTCAGTCTGTTTATTCATGGATTGCATTTAATAATCATCTCATGTCATCATTATCCTTATAGGATTGATTGTTCAGAATATTAACTCTGCTAGAGTGAAATATTTCAAGGAGTGTATGTTCTATTAATGGTGTCAGTGTTTGTGTAATTGCTAGTGGTATCTTGTCCAGTCAAAGTTGTTATAAAATATTGTCTGTCACTATGTTAAGTCTGGGGGGATCTTTAACAAACCTGAAAATTTCCATGTTGTTGAAAAGAAGATCTTTTGATATGGACTTTTCCATTCTGTTCATTATTGCATTTTTCAAACTGTTGGGTGGCTTGCCCTATGGGACTACTTCTATCATGGTACTGAGAGTAAGACAAACTTTCTTCAGAAGTAAAAAATTTAATTCTTTGGAATATTATTTTGTATGTTGCAAAAACTATTTGCTGTTGAATTAAGCATATTTTGGAATTAGATCAATTAAATGGTGTGAAATGAGTGAAGGTTCTGTAGGCTTATTATAATAAACATTTAGTTGTAAAAGAAGAGGAATAACAAGGATTAGGTTTTTAAACCACCTGAATTCATTTCATATAAAAAGTATCTTACAGAGTTTTTTGGAAAATGAGTGAAATGTCAATTTCAGTTGCTGATAGTCAGGATGGCCAGTTTAAATATTTTGGAGACTTAATAGAACCATTTGATTGGTGATTCTATGTGGACATTGGTCTGTTCTGTACTAGACCTACCAAAATCAGATTTGCTTAATTTGAGCCAATTTCATTTTTCTTCTAGAAAACAGAAATGAGAGTTATGGCTATCTCTTAAGAGCTGTGTGCTTTATTGCTAATTCATTATGTTGTTATCTGCCATTTGTCAGTTGCTGTGTAGAGATATGTGTGTGTGTGTAATATCTACACACCACTGCAATTGTTAATGGCATTTTATACAATAAAAATGTTAATGCAAGTACAGTTATTTTGTGCCAGTAATGAGAAATTATGGTTAGGAAATATGTATATACCTTAATAATAAATCAGTAAATCATATCAAGAGTAAAATTTTATTTAGTTGTGACAGATATATTTATTTTATTTATATTAATACTGAAAATCATTCATGTTCATGGATTAAAATGATGAAAAACCTGTTATAGAAATGATCTAGAGCTTTTCAACTAGTGTACATGTAGAAATCTACCACAGAAATCTATCAAACATTTACTAATACCTAAGTATTTATCCATAAATATATGATTATTTTGCCATACCAAATATATATCTGTATATAAATATATCAAATGCTGAGACCATTTTTGTATACAAATGTATATATGAACAATAGACTTACTTACACATCCATTTCTCTTGGCAACAAATGCTGTAATTTATGTATAATATATAATACATCATCTGCATAAGATATGCATGTGTAAATATCCATATCAAATTATGCATATAATTCCAAATGTGTACATTAAAATGCATATATTTATGAATTTGTAGAGATGTGTGCACATACAGATTCATATATCTAAAAACACATAGGATCATCAATGTATTGCAATAAAATGTTTAAAAAAAAATTGTATCTTTTTGTCTGAATCTCTGCAGTGAGGGATTATCATTATTTTGGGATAAAGAGTTATCATTATTTACTTTATTTACATGCAGACCATTGTGCTTGTCTTTGTTGTTATTGCTAATCACAACATTTCATCCATTCTATCCTTCCACCTTTATCAGGTGAATATGAATCCGGGTAATTCAGATCAAAAATAGTGGAAATAATTGTATCTTTATATGAATAAATTCATATAAATATACATGAATTTAAATATAAAATTCCCACACTATATTCTTATTCATTTCAAGAAAACATTTTCAGTTAAGTGTGTTCTTTTCTGAAGGTCTGTTTATCTGTTATACAGCCAATATACCCTCCATACTTTCAAATGTTCCCATTAATGTTTAAATAAATGACACCAAATTAAAGATAGCTTTTCTCTCTCCCTTTAACTCTCACTACCTGTGTTCTTTCTCTGTCATGCATTGTGAACTCTTACACAGACAATAAATATAAAAACAACTAAATTAGATTTGACAGCAGAAACACAGAATATATATAAATATAAGCGCATATTAATATTGAATATAAATATATATAAATACTTTTTTATTGTGTTTCATATTCTCTCTCTCTACACACATATATATATATACATATATATATATAGTGTCTGTATTTCTCCTTTCATTTCTATTGCTATACATTTAGATATATACATAAGGAAGGATAATTTTCTTCTTTTTTATTGATTTACTTATGAATTTTGTATATTTTGGCTCCCATTAAGCAATAATGGAAATTCACTCAATGTTCAGCCTTTTCTTTAAACAGATTTTTAATAAATATACACCAAAAATGTCAATAAATTAATAAAAGCAAAAAAAAAAAATAGGAAACTATATAGAGAATAAAAGAAAAATGAAGAAGAAATGAAAATGCTATAAATAAATAAATACAGTTTTATTATACAATTAAAATAAAAAAAGAAAACTGCAATAAGTTGTTCTTAGTTTTCACATTTTGGTCATCCTAACTTGGGAACTCTGAATTGCCACAGGAAATTTCTACTTGAGAATGTATGAAAAGAGTCACCATTTTTATTCTCTATTCTGTTCATGAAGTCTTTGCCAACATTTCTTGTCTTAATCATTATTTATTTTTCTCTCTATCTGTTCTTCTAGTTATTTTTGTCTATATCTGTTTTTCTTTCAATTTTTTTCTACAACAACAATTATCTTTCTTTCCTTGAACTCAGTTTTTGTTAGATTGTACATGTGTTTCTTTCTTTTTTTCTCACTCTTTCACTGTTTCTTCAGTTTTCCTATTTTCATTTTCTTTTTTTTAACAATTATCACTTTTATTTATATGTGAATGTTTGTCTTTCATTTATGGCCTATTTTCTTTGTTATTCTACATATATATAATAGTTATTGTAGAAATCCTAAATTTAAATCTATTTTGTTAAAGTCCAATATTTTTTCTCTCTCTAAATAATTGTATGTAGAATTATATTTACATCCATGAATGTAGAAACATATATTCTTATATAAATGAACTATTTCATCCTTTAATAGTGAACTTCAGTTCAGTATCTTTATGGCAAAAGCTTTTTTTTTATCAGTATCATTATGCATATAAAAATATATGACAAATAGCTGAAAAGTTCATCACAATTTTTGGAGGAATTTTTCTTTGTTTAACTGAGAACTTTTCACCACCACTTATGGGGGTGTACATGTGTGTGTGTGTGTGTGTGTGTGTGTGTGTGTGTGTGTGTGTAAAAATTCAGATATGACTAAAAATATATCTATAAAAAGATAGTATGAATAAAGACAAAAAGGAAAAATTAGCTGACACATTTCATCTTCTGATGGACTCTAAATAAAACAAAAAATCTTTACTTACTTTGGTTTATTAGACATTAAATTACATCATCTGGAACCACCCATAATTTACCTTGACTTTTGGTTAAACTAAAATATATTTATGAATATTCTTAAATTGAAAAATTCTGAAAAACTGACATTTTTACTTTTGTTTATAAGTACATGTTGCAAAATAAAATTCTTATATTTGTTTTGATAAAGTTCATCAGAGGGCAAAATATGTTGTCTAAGATGTTTTCATTTTATATATATATATATATATATATATATGGTTTCATTGCATTGCAATATTAATTTTGTGTTTTAACTATTTATTATTTGTTTTTGCATATTAATTTTGTTTTGTTTTGTTTTGTTTATAATCACATTATATGATCTACCAAATACATCGATACAAATGAACACACTTATATATATATATATATATAGTTTTAAAAACAAATAAATAATTAAAACACAAAATTAATATTACAATGCGATGAAACGATATATTTGTGTGGATGGGGGTATTCCTTATTAAAATCTGTTTTCATTTCTATCACTTTTGTTTTAGTCATTCTCCAAAGGAATGAGAAATGTAGAGAGATGAATTTCAATCTTTATTAGTATAAAATGTCTTAAAATTGTTCCCCTCTGGGATGACTGCAACTTTCCTATGAGCCACAGTTGACTGAGTACAGGTTAAAATGATTGACTCTGTGCTTACAGTCTTCATTTTGCCCTCAAATCATTTGGGCAATATAATACACATCAATCTCTTTGCAACAGGAAGAAAACAGCAAAGAGAGATGCAAAGGAGTTAAAGAGTACAAGTTTACGAGGTGAGGAAAGAGTGGGGATAAATGTTAATATTGAAAACTTGAAAAATACAAACAAAGTGAACATGAAAGAGAAAAGGGAAAAGTCTAATATAAAAACTGAAAAATGAAATAACAGAATGAATTAGAGAGAGAGAGAGAAATAAAATAAATGTATGAATAAAGAGTTGGAAGAAGATGCTTGCACTGACTGTAGCAAATTGTGCAACATGTGTGACTTATGGTTTTCAATCATTATACATTTTTGTGGACCATTATATAATATATCTCCATGAAGTTAAAGCATTTCTATCTCTCCATTAGTATATGATGGTCATTTGACTAAGATACTCTCATGGAATGTGATCAAATTTGATTATCCATACAATTCTTCTATGGGTGTTGAAATAATTGAATTCCATTTTTGAAGAAGCTTTCATCTTGCTGATCAAAAAGATCATCAACAGCAAATATAACATCATCATCATCATTGTGATAGTGATTCCCAACCAAATGTTTTTTCATGTTGGAGAACAGATGATAGTCAGAAGAATAACCAGCTCAAAACCACAGTCATGCATAACAGCCATTGAAATTGTTATAACTTGCTACTAACAGTTATAATATTATATCTTGAGTAACTTCAATAGTACTCTAATGAACACACTATCAGAACTCATCTCTGAACTCTCTTTGAGTTCTTTAATTAGGGCATCTTGCCTTGTTCATTTGTTTTACTGGGGGTGTCTTATTTATTCCACAACATTCCCCCTTTTGAGATATTTTTATTTTCTTAAATATTTTATTTTATTTTCAACCCCTCCTCTTTCTGGCAAGTTTGTCATGTACTGACTTTTGTATTTCTTTTGTTTTGGTCAACCACTAGTTTTTCTGTATGTTTCCTTTTTCTGGTACTCATATTTGTATATTCAATGAATTCTTGATGCATAGGTATGTCAAATATATCATACAGAACTTGCATAGGTTCTTCTTTTATTGCAGTCTTTTCTGCAGTAAATGTTTTCTTTAACTGATTCCAATGACAATTTTGTGTTCCCATTTTTCCTTTCATCTTATAAATCATTTTTGCAATTCATGACCTTATGTCATCTTCCCACATTTTTTCCATTCTCTATATATCCTGAAAAACACTCTGCTGCCCATTTTGAAAAATGTTATGTCTTTTTTGTGATCTGTTCTCATTGTGTCTTTTGACCTTGTAACAACTTAGTTTTTCCTGCCAGTCACATGTCTGTTAGTGTATTAGGATTTAGAGTTATCCAGTATACTCTAAAGAATTTTTGTAGTGTTTCTTCATTCACTTTTTTTATACTTATTTTCTTAAAGCTTTCTCAAATATACCCACAAACTGTTCAGCTTGTCTGTTTGACCATAGGTGATACAGCAGGGTAGTAATAAGTTCAATGAAGGACATTTTACAAATTCTTTCAATTGTCAAGCTGTGAATTGTGTACCATTATCCATAAATATGACATCTGGATTGGTGTATCTTGCAAACAGTTCATGTAAAAAATTGACTGTAACCATAAAAATTGTTTTTTTGCACTTTCAGGATACTTAAGAAAGTTATCCACTACCAACTGACAATATGATCCATTTATTAGGCCTCCAAAATCTATGTGCAGTCTTGACTACAAAGTATCTGTCTGGTCAAAGTTTTAATTTTGTGGAGGGTGGTTTTGCTGGCAGAGCACTACCTCTGAAGGCTTTTATTAATTTTTCAATATCTTGATTCATTTTGGTTCAGTTATCAAAAGCTTCTCATCCTTGAAATTCCTGGATGTCTGCTATGAAATTCATTTAAGATCTATTTTTGTAATATAATAGGTATAACTATTCTTTGTGCAAACATTAGTACTCTGCCACATGGTGAGCAAGCATTCAAGTCTGGATTTCATTCTAAAAATAATCTATCTTTCTTACTTATTTTGGCTGTTTTTTTTATTTTTGAAATAAACATGTCTTGTTCTGCTTTTACTTTTATTTGTTCCAGAGTAACTAGTAGTTTGCATACTATATAGCATAATAAATTTTGAATATTTATTTTACTTTTTAATGCTGCAAGTACAGTATTCTCAAAAGGTTCAAACTTGATAAACCATCCACGTGTTCTAATTTTTTGTATTTTTTTTTTTCCATCCTAAAATCATAATTTAATAAAATGGTACCCTAATGTTGTAATCTATTCACTGTTTTGCATAGGAATTTCTTTTTTCAAACCAAAAGTTTGATAATAAAGGTCTGTCTGTAAATGAAAACTCCTTCTGTGTATAAATTTGTGCAATATTTTTTCCATAAATATTGCTAATGCCTCATTTTTGATCTGGCTGTAGTTTTTTGCTAGTAGTAGAGAATGCAAAGAATGTATGACTGCTTTTATATTACCATCATCATCTTTCTGTATAATTACTACTCCTATACCATAGTCACTAGCATCTGAAGTCAATATGATTTCTGCTTTCAAATTGAAGTGAGCGAATGATAAGTCTGATGTTAGTATTTTCTTGATTTCTTCAAACACTTTTTGACACTTACAAGTCTAGTTTCTCTTTACAACTTTTTTAACCAAATTTTTAAGTGAAGTTCTCCAATTTTGCATATTAGTTATGCAGATTTGATAATAATTTGCTAGTTCTAGCCTATTAATGTTTGCTGGATAAGGCATATTCTTTATTTTACTTGTCCACAACAAATCTGGTCCACAACCACTTTTGTCAAAAATTTGTTCTAGATATTTGATTTTAGACAAAAACAATTCACTCTTTTCTTCACAAATTTTGAACTCTTACTCTCATATTATTTCAAAATTTCTTTTTACATGCTTGATATGTTGTTACTTGATACATTTTTAATCAATATATCATCCAGATAAGCAACAACAAAATCATAATCTGTAAGCATAGTGTCCATAGGTTGTTGAAATATAGCTGGAGCCACTTATATCACAAAAGGAAGTTGGTTGAACTTATATGATCCTCTGTGCAGATTTATCATTATTAACTCTGAACATTCTTCTTCAACCTGTATTTTTAAATGTGTTTCAGAAAGATTCAACTTTAAAAAAACTTTTCCACTGTTTAACTTTGTAAAATTTCTTCTGGACTTGGTAATGGGTAGTTATGTGATTCTAAACATTTCTTTAACCCAGTCAAAAAATCAGTACAAACATAAATTGTTTTTTTTCTTTATGTGCACTGCTAGTGCTGCCCTTTTTGAATCTTCAATTTTTCAATTACACCCATTTTCCCAAGTCGGTCTAATTCTTTGTTGTCTTGATTCTTTGGTGCAAATGGTACATTATGTTTCCGTTTAAATACTGGTGTTGATCCATTTTTTTTCACCCTTTGCTTTGATTTTGAGACACCAACCCAACTCATTTGACAGAGCATCTGAAAAATATTTTTTCAATTCTTCCTTTAAATTTTCACATTGATTTTTAAACTGGTCACTTGTTTACTTATAATATTTATATAAATATAAATTAATGTAAATTCCATGATTGAAATAATTCAGTCCAGTCAGTACCAAATAAGTTGGAAGTATTAGTTTTTACACACTTGTTGTGAAATTAAATGTTTCAAGTTATTTCACTAATAATAAACAATTTCTCCTCCAACACGTCACATGCAATTTTCAAAGTTCTTTTTAATATAGGATTTCAATTTGCTTTCCATGAGGGTCCATTGATTATTATGATATCACTACCAGTATCCAGCTGGATTTTTACATCTACATTATTAATTTTCATGTACACAAATTTTCTTTAGTTTTCTGTAATTATTTTTCCATCTCAACGCTGTATATGAAGTTTTTTCCATGAGAACTTTTCCTTGCTTTAGTTTTACAGGGTAACTTTTATGTTCTACTTTTGTACACTTGTAACATTTTAAATTCTTAAAGGGTTAATCGTCTATGAGATGTAACCTTTCACATCTGAAACATGGATTAATTTTTTTTCTACAATTTTTTTACTTGTATATTTGCACATCTTTTTCTTCAATTTCCTCAATATCATGTCTCAGATTTAGGATTCACTGACATTCATCCAATATTTATTGTAGTGTTAGTTTTTGATTCAACTGCAATTTCATTGGGATTCTAGCATGTATTTCTGCATCTTTTTTTAACATTCATCCTTGAACAAAAATTAATTCTTTAAACATATTCGGAGTCAGCTTGAGTAATTTGAATTTTTCATATTCCTTGTTAATGATTCCAGCATGTGACAAAATATTTGTTTTCTTTTTTGTCAGATTCATACACTTCCATCAAGTTCAATAATGAACTTTTTTTGCTAAAAATTTTAGTTAGAATATTTATCATTTCTTCAAAGCAAATTTCTCCTTGTTTTCTTGGTCGTACAAAATTACAGTAATTTTCATGTACTACTGGTGCTAACTTTCTCAATAAAAGCCTTGTTTTTTCTTGCCTTCCCAGTTGCTGTATTCTTCTCTGTAAATTTTTTTGTATCATATAAAATAAGCAGATATGGTAATTCCATCTTTTGAATTGTAAGTAAATTCAGCTCTAGCATTTGCTACCATGTCAGGAGTGAAAGAAATTGAAGAATTTTTTCATTTCTTTTGAATTATTTCACTTAATTTTTGTTGATGTTGCTGTTGTATTTTTCTATTTGTGCTAATATTGCTTCCATATTTTAGAATATCTGGGTTTTTTTTATGCACAGAAAAGAAAAAAATTACACCAATTTGGTTCTGATTTCTTGTCATCACTGTTATTAAGTTTGCCACAGCAAAAAAGTATTTTTTCTACTCTGTGTATGTTTCAATTCTTTGTCACCACTGTTATTAGTCAACTCTAATAGTAATAATATTATTGCTTGACTGATTCTAATGGTACTCTAATGAACACTCTATCAGAATTCCCTCAGAACTTTGTTGCAGTCCTTTATTTAAGGCATCTTGCCTAGTTCATTTTTTTTTACCTGGTATATCTTATTTACTCCACAAAAGAAATCAAGGACTTGTGTGCTAGAACATTGTCATGATGAAATAAGCATTTTTTTAAATACAGTTTTGATTCTCTGACTAGTTTTTCAGCCAAACCTAGAAACTGTCAGTTTCTTCTGCTTTTAACCCATAGTTGGCAGAGAAGAGAAAGATTCATAAGCTTCCTAAATTTATTTGTTTAAAAATTAATATAATGATGTCAGCTAGAATTTTGAAAAAGAGTCTCAAGGAAAAATGTAAAAAGATGAAAGTAAAAAATAAGTTAGAAGAAAAAGAAGTAGAATGAAAAGGGCAAAAAAGAGTTTTTAAACAGTCAGATATTATCTACCAGAAAAAAAGTGAGAAAAATTAGCAAGAAAAATTAATCAAAGCTGAATGATAATACCTAATTTTCTTAAAGATTTCTTGGTCCTGATTGATGATTGGCTGTCTCTAATTTTTTGAATTTCTTTGATAAATTTTGCTCTTTCATCAATTTTTTCTATTTACACACCCAAAATGTCAAATATGTTGGCATCTGAATGATATCAATTGCAATAAGAAATAGGAATTAAACTTCATAAGAATTTCATTGATACCAGAATATTGTGACAATTTTTAAATATTTAAATCCCATTAACACTTCATAATAATAATAATTCATAATAATAAAACTTTTGGCATTTGTTTCACATGAATATAAAATTATTAATATTTGATAAGTACTAACTCTTTCTGCTACAAAAGTTACATTAGAAAAAAAAACAGAGTATTTCTACCATATCTAGGCTAATGTTGTTAAATCCTCATTTTCCAACATTTATAGAGTTCACAGTCATTTACTCATTCATGTAGGGGTTGATTTATTTTCCTCTCTGCTTATTCTTCTCCACTGGCACAATGTTACAAGTCTGTCACTTCTCTATAGCTATTGCTTTTTTCAAGCAAATATTAAGAGGAGCATGATTTTCTAATTGCCACAGTTCAGGCCATGATTACTGGGATATTTCATACTATTTCTACACAGTTGAATCTCTCTTATTTCCTTTGTGTTTCAAGTGTAAGAAGAATGTTGTACTCAGCTTTTTTCTAAGAACTGTCACTTTACGAAGCTGACTTCTGTTTAAGTACATTGCTGAATACTTTAATTTTGACTTCTTCAAGTCAAGAGTCAGTCATTAGCTATCCTCATAATCTCCACTCTATACCTACCATATTATCTTCCACTTCTATTTCCCACACCATCACATCATGACCTATTCAAGTGTAGCCCTCTATCTTGAATGTCTCTCAAGCCTTGTACTTGTTGAAATTTAGTAAAAATAAACTGATGGCTACTCACTAAAAATTGTGCATTCAATTGTATGTGTTTTGTTTATGATATGATTTTTAAAACAGTAATTCCTGAACATTTCTTAGTATCAATATGTATTCTAGTTTGTGAATGATCACAAACTTCTTTGCTTTGTTTACATCTAAGAAAGATGGGTGTTTAAGAACTGATGGGTAATTAAGTTAAACTCACAGGTTCAGTCTGACGAAACTTGCTAAATGTAAAAGAGATGTTTTCTAAAAATACATTGATATGCATAAACACTTCTACATTTGCCTTTACAACTCAATTAAATTTATTTTTTACACATTTTTTGTACACAAATCATTTGAAAAATTTGTTTGATATTTTCTTGCATATTGCCCCAAAACATTTATTTCTGACAAGAGTGTTTGCTTTTCCCTCTGATCAAAATATTTCAGTGCAGAAAAATAATTATGTGTGTGATATGTGTGTGTATATATATATATATATATATATATATATATAATACCAATTTATACAGTATGATAAATTGATATATGCATATATAAAGCAACGATTATAGGTGAAATGATACATAGACATATGTGCAGATATGTATAAATACATTAAAATGTTTCTTCATTTCTGATGAATCACATGAATATAACCTAAAAGTTTACAAGAATATATATATATATATATATATATATATATAGAGAGAGAGAGAGAGAGTTATGCACACATATATAAAAATATTATTCAGGTGTTAGTATAACAATTCTCAATGTAGTCATCAATTCATTTTTTTGTTTACTAAGTAAATTGATGATCAAAACCTGCCATAAAGAATACTTACTCAAATACTTAGACTCAGATTAACACAAATTACTCTATGCATTTCTTTCTTTCTGACTCTCCTGCTTTCTTCCTTTCTTTCTTTTCCTTTCAATTATTTATTTTTAATAATAATTATGAATTATCCCATCTTAATTCATGTCTCAGAATTTAATTTTATATATATATGTACACAAACTTATAAATATACTCATTTAAAAAAACCCTCCGTCTTTCTACATAGAAGGAAAAAATGGTTGTAAAAAAAAAGAGCTAAGCACATGAACATCAGCCAAAGTGATTCGGACCATGCCAGCACATAGTTAAAAAAAAAACCCCGAGATGAGTAATCAATAACAAAAAGTGCTCAATACTTAAGCAGAGCAGAATAAATAAATTAAACCTAATTTTTTATCTTCATGTAACCTTTGTCAATTTATATTATACTTAATTAGAAAATACTACATAAATATTGTAAGATTTAAATTCAAATCTCATAAATGGTCAGTTAGTAATATTCTCCTGATGATTGTGTATGAAATGAAACTCTAAGTCATGCCACTGACAGAGGATAATATGTATATTTATTAATATATATATATAAAAACTGAACAAATCATATAAAATGGTTATAAACTATAATTTATTTTGACAGGTGAATATACCCATCTCTTCAGGCCAGGATTTCATTTGGTTTAATTCTCTCAGAATATTCAAAAGAAAAAAAGAAAAAAAAGAGTAATCCAAGTCATATGACCCAGAATAGAGGTCTTTAGTGCTATTTTTCAGTGTCATAAAGGTTAAGGAACAAAGAGTTCATGTATTAAGTGTGTTGATTGGACAGAATGAGTAACTGTAAATCAAGTACACACACATCCATATGCACATGAGTGTGTATATATATATATATATATATACACACATACATTCACATATCCTATAGATATATTGACTTTAGTATTTTCACAGCCACACACCCACCTATGAAAACTATATATACCCCAAATTATTACAAACGCATATATACACAAGTATACAAACAAATTTCACATATAGACACAAAAAGAGCCTACATTCAATTACATACATAAAACAAGGTTGTTATATGCATATACACATATACAGGCACGTACATCAAATACATAGAAAGTTTTAACCACAATTTCCTCAATACATAAAAATTATCAAAGTATAATCAATACAAAATAAGAGTGAACCTGCAAATGTGATGAACTGTATTTGCCTAAGAACTTTTTGATATCCTTTGTGTATCTGGGGAATAGACATGAAAAGAGTGTCAATTTATCATGACATAATTCAACAACCCACCTCTATATGACCTAAATTTTCACCTTCATAGTTCAACCTAAATCTCATGTTTGATAGAGTAAGACAGACACACCCATAATTGGTATTGTCCAACTTTCTCCAACCATGCCTCCTTAACTTTGTAAATAATTATGAAGTCATTTTCTATTTTCCAAAATAAATCATTTTTCACCATTTGTTTTAAAATATCACCTGAAGAACTGTTTTCAAGCATAAAATGTTTTGTGTAGCAATAAAATGTTTTCATAAACTATTGTAATAACATTACAATACACATACACACACATATATATATAAATATAGTGCTATACAAACAAGTGTATCTAAATTGATGAACATAAATACTTGTATACTGAAATATTTCTGATCATAGAGCCATGTATACATATCAAAGCATCAGTATTTGTCAGTTAGTAAGTTAAGTGCTATACATGATACACAATCGGGCAATCATGTCTTTTTCAATCCATGACTGACTAGGCAAACAATTGTCTTGCAGTAGATTGCTATTTCTTCTGTGGTAGACTGATTGTTAACCAGGCTATAAAACCCAATTTGTTTTGCTCTTCAACCCATAGATGGATTGAGTAGAGATGGTTTTATTTTATCACAAGGGTATTTGCATGTAAGAGATTGAAACAAATTCAACTGGAATTTGAACTCAGTTCTTATTCTGAGCCAATATCCAATTGCACCACAATGCACATCAATATCTATAGATATCAGTAAAATCCTGCAATTGAAGACATGTAACCATTTTACAGGTGTAGGAACAGTGCATTTATGTTGCTACTCATGTAACAGCATCTATGCATATATACACATACTTATAACTTGCAAATATACATATTTCACAGATGTACCCAATCTTAATGTGCACACATGTGTGCCACTTGTAGATGCATTACTACATGAAAAAGATTGTAACAACAATTAAGAAATAAAGATAGAAAATGAAATAAAAGAAAAAGGGTTTTTGGTAAAAAAATCTGCTAAAAAGTAAGGGAGAAGTGAATCTTCAGCTGCCAGTAGTAAATAGTTTTTTCTGAGTTAAAAATTCTAATTTCCTGCCAATACAACACCATGTGTTTACGTAGAGTATTGGTTCTGTTAGAGAAATCCTATTAAATGCTTTTTGAATGTTTAGCCAGCAAAACATACCAGAGATATTTCTGTGCCCCAGAATGCTTTATCTGAAGTAATTAAATGAAAACCAAGTAAAAAGATTTATAATTGAGACACAGACAGAAAAAGAAATGAAGACAAAAATACAATAATCGAACTTGATAGGAATTCATGTTTTATAAAAGGAAACTAATTTTTTTTTTTTGGCAAGTATATTCATATATTATATATATATATATATATATAGAGAGAGAGAGAGAAAGATAGGGAGAAAGAGAAATAGTGATGGTGTATATAAGTGTATTATTTGATGTATATATTAGATATTATTTATGTAAATGTATACATCAAATAAGAACTATAAAAATCCTATCAGATAATTGACAATATCATTTTTATACTATGTATAAATTTACATAAATGATATTTGCTATATATGTAATATAATATGCATATATGCACCTTCTCTTTCTCTCTCTCTCTCTCTCTATATATATATATATATATACACACACATACAGGGTGAAATGAATAAATTGTCTCTAAATTATGCAAAAAAAAAATAACACTGACATTTCATTTAAACAGATATATTTATCAAATTTATACAAAAAATATCTTGCAATACTAAAGTGTAAATTTATTCAATAAAATCGCCATTGGCTTCAACCATGGCCTCCAGGAGTTTTGCTGATCTCTCACTCAACTGTGCATCATACATAATAATCAAGGAGGTTGCAGTTTGGGGATTTAGGTGGTGATGTAAGGGATGATGTGGATGCAGAAATTGTCTGACAGCTATGACAAAGTTTTCCTGCTTGTATGTCATGGTGTAGTGTCTTCTTACCAGACATAGAATCTTCCAGCAACAACCTTCTTGACCCAAGTCAGTACTACCTTCTTAATACACTTAATGTAGGTCTCTGTGTTGAGTCTGAGACCCTGTGGGAAGACGAATGTTGCATAACACCACCTTCACTAATGATCACTCCAAATCATCATGTGATTCATCAAACTCTTTTCAAATCTACAGCACTGTCATCAGGTTGACACCTAAACACTGTGAAATGTTCATCCTGGAGTTTCTAGTATAAATGCCAAGCAGTACAGCCATTTACAAATTTTTGTGTAAGTGAATTGTGTCATGGTACTCTTTTTCTTGCAGATGGTGGCCAACTGACCCTACCCTACTATACTGTGCAACATAATCAAAAAAACAAAAACACATACTCATATATATATATATATATATATATATATATATATATATATATACCTACACATAATAGATACTTATATTGGAGTAGATATTCAAATACTGGAGAAATCTTGTTAGAAAAAATGTCAAGATGGAAAAAGGTAAATAAATATACTGTTTAACAAAAAAAGAAAAACAGAGCATCTACTCAAATGTGAGTATCCATTAATAATTATGTTTAAACAAATAAATTAAACATGTGTTAGATTTTATCCAATTTCTAAAAAGGCATTTTTGTTTATGCTAGGGTATGGAAAAAGCAGAAACATGGAATATGTTAAAAAATACTATTCAGCTTTGTTTGATCAGAAGGTCTTATTAAGGCATGTCCAATCTAATGATGGTTTTCTGAAATAATAAATGAAATTTATAATAGTGAAGTTAGACTTTCTGAGATCATCTAGTCTATCTTCATAGCACTACCTAAGAAGCCAGGAGCAAACAAGTGCGAATTCCACAGAACCATCAGTTTAATGAGCCATATAACAAAACTGATCATCCGAATCCTGATGACTAGAGTGAGAAGCAGAATCAGGCTAGAGATAGGACAAGAACAGCATGGTTTCATTAAAGACACAGGAACAAGTAATGTCATATTTATGATTAGGATGCTCTCTGAAAGGGCAATACAAATGAAGAAGGACTTATACCTGTGTTTTATGGATTATGTGAAGGCATATGACAAAATACGCCACAAGGTATTGGAGATGCTCAGCAGCCTGGACATATTTGGGAAAGACTTGAGAGTAATCAAGAATCTTTACTGGCAGCAAACCACTTGCATACGGACAGGTAATGAATTGAGTAGATATACAAAGATAGAAAGGAGCGTAAGACAGGGATGTGTCTTTTCACCAGA
This sequence comes from Ascarosepion bandense, assembly GCA_037127315.1. Lineage (NCBI taxonomy): Eukaryota > Metazoa > Mollusca > Cephalopoda > Sepiida > Sepiidae > Ascarosepion > Ascarosepion bandense. The sequence goes on along the minus strand of JBBBDQ010000954.1, from coordinate 2,564,658 downwards.
TCTGTTCAACTTGTACAGTGAGAATATTTTGAGGACCCTAGAAGATATGCCTGGATTTGTAATTGGAGGCCCCAATTTAAACAACCTAAGGTACACTGATGATACAGTGTTGATAGCAGACACAGAAAGGAAACTACAAGACCTCCTACAGAAGGTAGCTGAGGAAAGTAACAAGAAAGGACTAGAAATAAACTGCACGAAAACCGAATGCATGGTCATCAGTAAAAAGGGCAGTCCAATATGCCAAATACAGGTTGGGGATACTAGAATCAAGCAGGTATAAAAATTTAAATACCTGGGAAGCATTATAACAGAAGATGGAAAGTGTGACACAGAGATCTGAAGGCAAATTGGCATGGCAAAGGAAGTATTCCAGAAGTTGAGTACGGTATTAAGAAACAGGACAATTTCACTAGAAACAAGGAAGAGAGTACTGGATTGTTATGTGATGTCTGCCCTTCAATATGGCAGTGAATGCTGCACAATATCATCAAAGATGAAAGAAAAACTTGAAGCAACTGAAATGTGGTTCTACAGAAGGATGCTGTGAATATCATGGATCAAGCAATGATGAGGTCTTGGAAATGATGGAAACAAAAAGGAAATTAATACTGAGCATCAGGAAGAGACAACTGAAATTCCTGGGACATGCAATAAGGAAGGAGGGCTTGGAGAATCTGATACTAACAGGTCAGATAGAGGGAAAAAGAGGTAGGGTAAAGCAACAGATAACATATTTGAAGGACCTAATCAGGTGGATGACGGAACAAAGATTGCATAATGTAACAGGAGAAGGCATTCTCAGAGCCACCAGGGATAGGGAAATGTGGAAAGCCATGATCGCCTCCATTCTGAAGAGACAGGACACATAGAAGAAGAAGAATAAGATGCAGATTTAAATCTTAAAATTTCTAACAAGATTTTTTAAATATTCATGCTGGTAGATGTAAATAAATAAATAAGTATCGCTGAGATAGATATGATACACAGAGAAAGTGTGCTGCAGTATTATTTAGCATAATATCTATTGCTAAACAGATATACACAGAACAGTCCAATAGTTACGTTGACATACAAGGCAGAACTTACAACCCAATAGTTGCCAAAGTAATAAGTCCAAATATTAGTTGAATGACACTTGATTATTATGCCTTGAATGCTATCATTCTTTAAATAGACCATTTCAGCCATGGGCCATTCCATAATTGAGAGTGCTACAAGGGTGTCAGCCACTCTACTACAATAATAAAAATGGAGCATCTGTTCAAATATAAATATTCATTAAAAATTACATTTAAACAAATAAATTATATACATATATATATATGTGTGTTTGTGAACAGCTTATCATGTGAGTGGATTCAGATATTTGACAGTAAAGAGTCATGGACAAATGATTTTCTAAGTACCACTTAGATATCATGCAAAGTCAAAAGAATGGGGTATTCCATGAGGATCAAACTCACTATTCAGTCATAATTGTTCTAGCAAGCCAAGTTTGTTAACCATTACACCACATCGAGGTGCCTCAAGTTCTATCTTCAATCCGATATCAAGCACTTTACTATAAAAAATCTGCTTGATAAAAAACATTTTATCAATAAAACCACTGAAAAAAAACAATCCTGGCACTAAACATTAACACAAATAAACGCACACACACACACATATATATATATATATATTCACATTTAGGTGGGGTAGCTGTTTCAGCATGTCAGTTCAAGACATGCATTGTCAATCCCAGCCAGCATAGGAATGAAGCAAGAGTTAGGAAAGGAAGTGATGAAGAATGTTGGTTACAGTAGGTTTAAGCTGAGTAGTATTAAGAGTATGTGCTATGCCTACCAGATTCCCACAGATAAAGTAAAAGCTGATAGGCATGGCACACACTTTTAATCATCTCGTGATAGCTGTAATCTATGTTTAACAGAAAAAAATTAGAATTTTGAAATTTAAATATCAGAATGTACTTATGAATAAACATAATGAATTTATATATATATATATATATATATATATATACACACACATATATATATATATGTATATACTCACATATATATATGCTGAAATGTTTGTATTGGAGCTTCTGGTGCAATTCGAAGCAGTACTGCACGCTCTGTTTACAAATTCCTTTGAGAGTAAATTGTGTCATGGTGCTCTTTTTCTCATAGACAGTGCCCAACTAACCATACTATACTGTGCATTCATCAAAATAAAAAATAGACAGCATGCATGGGCAAAATAAAAAATATAAATGGTGACAATTCACCCATCGCACCCTCTTTGTGTGTGTGTGTGTGTGTGTGTAATGTAAACACACACACATATATATCATGTACACAATTTTCTTGTAAAAACATTTGGTTTCTTTTCATAAAATATGAATTCTGAGCATGCTGCCTACAAAACCACATTCAAATGAATGCAAATCCCATCAGATAATGAGTCTAATAAGCCATGTCATGAAACTTATCATCCATATTGTAAGGAATAAAGGGTATAGCATAGGGAATAATATAACAACAGGGTGTTTTTTAAGAATGGAACAAAGATTTTAGGTCATTTTGGATCTCCACAACTTCCTATCTCGTGTGGATTTTAACATTTTTTTACCATTTGCTAAAGCTTCCACCTCCTGTTTTGCCATCCATTCACATATTTGTCAGATAGAGTGGTTCACTGCATTCCCCTATCTTTTTTGCATTATGAGAATTAAATTCCCAAGCCTTCTTTCCACATTATGTGTCTAAGGAATTTCAGCTGCCTTTTCCTGATTCTGAGTTCTTTCTGGTTCTATTTTCTTTAAGTCTTCCCTGTTGCTTACTCACTTTGTCCATGAAGTTTTCTGTACCCTTTTGTAGAACCATATTTCTGTTGCCTTAAGATTTTTTACATCTGTGGAGAGGTCACTTAACATTGACTGCCATATAAGAGGATAGATATCATATGAGAATTTAACACTCTCTTCTTCATTTTCAATATTTTTTGTTTCTCTTAGCTTTATGGATAGTTCTTTCAGTAGTTCAATGATTAATCAGATCTCAATTTTGCATTTTTCAACCTCTGTTAAAATGCTTCTTAGGTATTTAAACTTCTTTATTTTCTCAATATTTATACTTCCAATTTTTAATTTTGGGTTTTTTCTCTTGCTGATTACCTTAATTTCTGTATTCTTGCAGTTGATGGTTTATACTTTTCACTCACTTTTGCCTATCAACCTATTAGCAGGTCCTGTAGTTTTCTTCCTGAGTCAACCGTCAATGCAGTTTTATCTGCATATCTTATATTGTTACGATTTTATTCACCAATAAGAAACTCTGATAGGCTCTCTAGCTTCCTTATCATAGCATCACTGTAATGGTTGAATAAATCTGGAAAAAAGACACACGCTTGTCTCACATCCTTTTTTGTTTAGCTATTTAGTTCATTTTGTATCTATATACAGGCAATTTTTTTCCAGTATAAATTCTAGATTATACTAACATCTTTCGCATACAGACCAAGTTTTCCTAGCAATTTGAACAGATCCTTGTGCTTTACCTTGTCAAATGCTTTAGCATAATCTATAAAACATAAGTGCACATCCTGCATTTAGAGTGCTCTCTCTGATATTCTGATCATAAATAATGCATTTCTTTTTCTGGTGTCTTAGACAAAGCTGCACTGTTTTTTTTTCCTATTCGCAATCTAATTCTGCTTGGCACTCTATCCATGAGGATATGCATTGTTAGTGTATTTATGTGATTCATTAGACTGTCCTCTGGAGTTCATTTTTGTTTACACCTGATCTCTTAAGCAATGTTAGGAGGAGTGGTTTAGTGAGATCTTTTGGTATGTGACCCCTGTTGTATATTTTGTTTATTACCTCTGTGATCTTGTTGATGCCAAAATTATCTAAGGCAGTGAACATTTCTGTTATAATCCCATCAAACCTTGCTGCTTTGTTCCTGTTCATCTTCTCCAGTTCTGATTTTATTTCATCTTTTAGTATTTCTGGCCCTTTTTATATTTTCCAGTGTATGTTTCTCTTTTTGCATCATGAAAATTTAAAATCATTGATTCTGCCTCTGATTTCATAGAACCTGTTGATGGGCTCAACTATCATTGTTTTATTCTCTTGTGTGTAGTTGATATATTTGTTTTTCTCATTCTCTCTATTTATGCTCACTTTTCATTGCTTAATTCCTCTTTAGCCTGCCTGCATTTGTCTTTAATTTCTGTTTAGTGTTTAGTGTTCTTTTTCATTCCTTGGCATTGTTTTTTTTTTTGTCACTTTTTCATTTCAAATTTTTTTTCTTTCTCCATATGGAGAGAAAATGTATTCAGTGAATATGCAAAAATAGAAACTGGCATGAGACAAAGATGCCTTCTCTCACTGGACTTATTCAAGCTTTACTTTGTGGTGATCCTAAGAGAATTAGAAGTCCTACAAGGATTCATTATTGGCAGCCACAGGTTTAACATCAGATATGCAACTGACAAAATGTTGATAGCTGACACAGAAAGCAAACTACATGAACTCTTAAAGAAGGTAGTAAAGGAAAGCAAGAAGAAAGGACAAGCAACAATTGTAAGAAAACAGAATGTATGATTGTTAGCAAAATTATTCACATAAGATGCAAACTGCAAATCAGAAACACTTTCCATGTGTCTCTTCTATAAATACTTTCATGGCTTCTGCTCCGATGAACGTAGATCACTGGTGCCCCCTAGGTTCGAATTTGCACGAGATACTAGATTAGCAACTAGATCCCACCCTTTTACAGTGAAACCGATAAAATGCAACCGCTACTCCTACTCCAACAGTTTCTTTTCTCGTACTTCCCAACTGTGGAATTCCCTTCCACATGACTGCTTCCCCGATGGCTACAATCTCCAGGAGTTTAAATGTAAGGTCAATAGACACCTCCTAACACACTAACTCACTTCCATTCTTTCAAACACTCTTCCCATCCTCCCAACTGACATTTCCTATATCTAACAACTCTTTCTATTTACCTTCCCCTATGTAGCCCCCAAGCGCAATAGTGGCAGTGGAATGCCTTGCTTGGAGTGAAATGATTAAAAAAAAAAAAAGTACAAAAATTTTAATATCTAGAAAGTGGTTTAACAGAAATGATAGAAAATACAACAACAAAATCTGAAGGCACATAGTAACAGCAAAAGATGCCTCCCAAAACAAAGCAAAGTATTAAGAAAGAGAAAAATTTCATTAGAAACAAAAACAAAAGTACTGAACTTTTATACAATATCAGTTTTCCTATATGGCAGTGAATGCTGGATAATCTACTTCCAAAGAAAGAAGATAGCTGAAGCAACTGAGGTTCTGTAGTTGGTTGCTAAGAACACCATAGACCAAACATATGATTAACAAGGAAGTTTTAGAGAAAATGGAAACAAAAATAACACCTATATTTAGAATAAAAAAGAAACAGTTGAAATTTCTAGAGTACATAAAATGAGAAAACAGCTCAGAAAATTTGACATCACAAGATATATTGAAAGCAAGTGAGACAAAGGAAAGCAGCAAATAACTAATTGAACATGCTTGTATAATTGCTTGACAGAACAGGGATTAGGAGAGATAGCAAAAAGGCTAACCTTACTAAGAACCACAAACAACAGGAAGTTGTGGAGAGCTATGATCTCTAATATATTGAAGTGATGTAATGCATAGAAGAAGAGTATATGACATATATATATATATATATATATATATATATATATATACACACACAAACAAAGATTTGTACCCACAGAATAAATTAATAACTTTAAATAAGATAGATGTCATTATAATTATCCCAACCCGAAGAACCTTTCGGCCAACACTCTTCAAGGGCTTACGTTGGCTTTATTACAAATGGTTAATAAAGGACAAAAACAAAGGATTACTTACAAAACTGGGGGCCAGATGGAATTCGTTTAAAAATAAACTTTAATCAGTAAATATTAAAACATAAGGGGAGTGTAAACATAAAATTCCACAGGAATGAATAAAAAAGAAAAATTGTTACATTCACAAACCCTTTAGTAATTGTAAGGAGTGAATGAATTGTTCTTTCTGCCTGCACAGGCTCGGCTGCTGGAGTTTAAGGCAAACAACCTCCGAAACACGATGATGATGGACCAATCAAGCATTGTGCAGAATAGTAAACCAATTGTCCTCATACAAAGAGGCACATGCCCAGCTGTCTAGCAGGTATTGGCCAATAGCTGAATCCTGAACAGCTTGGGTTGTTCTTATAGGTCTAAGAGGGCTACCCGAACATATATTTGCAGGGACGTGTTGTGCAACACGCGTCTCCAACCTCAGATTGGTTCGTCCTATACATACTGCATCGCAGCAGCATTTAAATCTATAAACAATGGAATTTTTACAAAAATAGGACAACCTATCTTTAGTAAAGGAAGGAAACACAAGTCTTGTCTGAAAAACAACACGTAACTGCACAGAAAAATACCCGGACAAAACACATGCCAAAATCTTATCAGTTAGTTTGGCATTTTCTTCCAAGCCAAGGCAGTTTCAAATGTAACAAACAGCAACTAGGTCCTTCAACTAATGATTCTTTAAAATGTCTGACCTTTCGCTCAATCACACATTTCACTACAGTGGTAGGATAACTGTTACCCTCGAAAATATTTTCCAAGCAAAATAATTCATTGCTTAAACAATCTGGAGAACAAATTTTAAGGGCACAGTGAACCAAAGTTTCAAGTAGACCTGTCTTATGGGACTTAGGAACAAACGAGTTAAGGTAGGTTTACGAAAGACAGAGGTAATGAAAACCCCATCTTGGAGCTGAACAAAGACATCCAAAAATGGGAGACACCCATCCTTCTCTACCTCCATAGTTTAATTGAAGAGAAGGATGTAAAGAATTTAACTGAAAAAGGAAACTTTCAGCATCTCCAGCATTATTGAAAATGGCGAAAGTGTCATCAACATAGCGTAAATATACCAAGTGCTTATTAACACTCTCAAACAATGAAAGCTAACCACGTACATTCCAAGAATAAAACCTCAGGAATGACTATGGGGTCTAAATTCCCTCTGTACAACATATCCGCACAAATGTTTATAGTTTCATGTAATGGTACATTTGTGTACAAACTATGTCATACGAGACCATAAACTTGTCTCTAGAGGAAAATTCCAAGTTTCTAACGAAACTAGAAAAACTGAAGGAGTCAGAAATATTACACATGGACAATGCATCAGACACAGGTTGAAGAATTTCCGCCAACTACTTTGCTAACTCATGTTGTACGGAGCCCACCATAGACAAAATTGGTCTAAGTGGGACTCCTTCCTTATGAACCTTTGGAAGGCCGTACATCCTAGGATGTTGTGAACCTACAGGCCTGATTCTGCTGTAGATGTCTTTAGAAATCAAATTGTCTTTGTACAAAGACAACAGCCAACGTTGAGTTTTGGCTTCTATTTTGCTGGTGTTATCAAATGTATCAGCAGGACCAATCACTGTAGACATAGAAAGATCATCCAAAATAATAAGCATTTTGTTTAGATAATCCTGTCTATTCAAAATGATGACACCAGAGCCTTTATCCAGCTTGGTAATGTAAATGCCTTCTCGCAAATGTAAAGCTTTAATAGTTCGGAAAAGAATACCATGCCAACCAAGATGATCTTTTTCACAACCTAGCAAAGAGTATTCAGTAGCCAATTCAAACATTTACTGATTAAAGTTTATTTTTAAACGAATTCCATCTGGCTCCCCGTTTTGTAAGTAATCCTTTGTTTTTGTCCTTTATTAACCATTTGTAATAAAGCCAACGTAAGTCCTTGAAGAGTGTTGGCCGAAAGGTTCCTTGGGTTGGGATAATTATAATGACGTCTATCTTATTTAAAGATATATATATATATATATATATATATATATATATATCTTTCATTAATATGTAACATTCAAAACATGAAGAGAAAGATTAACACCAGTGACTAAAACACCATTGAAAATGACTATAGAAGTGGCTGAAAGTGCATAAAACAGGTATAAAGTATGGTCAATTTTTATATATTTCTTGACTCCTGGAAAAATGTTAAGATATTAGAAAAACTTAATAAAACTTAACTGAATTTTCCTTCTTGACCATATTAAATGCAAGATATGTGAAAGAAAGGTTGCTACCCAAATATATATTAACATTTTTTAAAGTTTTTTTTTTTTTTATAAAACTACAGAGGCTGTCAAGGATATAGAAGATGGCAACTGATGTTGCATTTAAACTTTGAAGATTGTAGCTATCAGGGAAGTAAGCAAATGGGAAGTGTGAAAAAAGTAACTGTTAGAGTAGAAGATACATTTAACTATTTTAACTATAAAAAGGTGGGACATTGATACCAATTTAGGAGCATGCGTAAATACATGCGGTCAGGGAACCAAGGATAAAAGTTACCATGAAAATATTTGTAGAAAAGATAAAGGGAAGTTACATCACATTGGTCAGAGAGTGAGTGAAGGTGGGCAACCAAGTCAGAATTGATTATATTGCAGATCCTCCTTTGAATTTTGTTGAGAAACTCAAGATGTATAACAAGACCACTGGCCAGATATGGCAAGAGTATTCAATGTACAGATTAATGGTAGATTCATAAATGTGCAAAATGGATTCTAATGAGTAAACCTTCCTGGTTTGATGCAGTAATCCAAACTTCTCAGCAGTAGATGCACCTATAGATTTGATGTAAGCATTCCATTTGAGGTCCTGAGACAATGAGGCTTTTATATATATATATATATATATATATATATATATATATATATATATACACAGACTAAGCTCCAGCACAAAGTCTCTTGGCAACACCCACACTCAGGGCACTGGTACCAGCTGGATATAATTCTTGTCAAACAAACAGCCATTAAGAACATTCTTCACATTCACTCTTATCACAGCATGGACTGTAACATAGACCACTCCCTGGTATGCTGCAAGAGTCAAAGTCAAAGAGCAAGGGAATTCTCACATTTATGTCAACAAGATTAACCAACTAAACCTTTGTGGAGCAGTTTACTAAGAGATTTGAGAGTGAACTGAAAACCTCAGAAACCAGGGACACTGTGCTAAGAAGTGGGCAACTTTATGGGATACCATGCACCATACTGTCTTGGCCACCTTTGGGAGAAAGACCTTGAAGTCACATGACTGGTTTGAGTGAAAGTCCTCCAAGATGGCTCCCATCATTAAAGTCAAGTGTGCCACTCTAGTGAAGTACAAGCAGTCACCCAACAAGAGAAACCTACAGATCCTTCAGGCTGCCTGGAGCAAAGCTCAGCAGACTACCAGACACTGTGCCAATGAGTACTGGACAGAGCTCAGTAAAAAATTCAGACAGCAGCAATCACAGGGAATATCAGAGGAATGTATGATGTCATCAAAACAGCAATGGAACCAGTGCAAAACAAGACAGCTCCCCCTCAAATCCACCACTGGGGTATTCATCAAAGACAAAAGACAACAGATGGGAAGATGGGTTGGACACTATTCCAACCTTTACTCCCAAAAGTATGTTGTGACGATTGAAGCCCTTCATGCCATTAAGGGCCTACCTGTCATGGAAGAGCTCAACACTGAGCCAACAATAGAGGAACTCAGCAAAGTCATTCACAGCTTGGCCATAGTGAAAGCCCCAGGCAGTGATGGAATTCCCCTGATCTTATCGAGCACTGCATCACTATCCTATTGCTTCCTCTGTATGAAGTTCTCTGCCAGTGATGGAAAGATTGAGCTGTATTACAGAAAATGAGGGATGCTATGATCATCATCTTCTACAAGAACAAGGGCAAGCAAAATGACTGCAACAATTACAGAGGCATCTCTCTATTTTGCTCAGGTCATCTTGTTCCATCTGCAGAAACTTGTCAAATGTGTTTACCTAGAGTCACAGTGTAGCTTTTGATCAGAAGAATTAACAGTAGACATGATCTTCTCACTCTGTCAGCTCCAAGAGAAGTGCAGAGAATAGCTGAAGCTCCTGTACATCACTTTCATCGATTTGACAAAGGTATCCAATTTCATTAGCAGGGAGGGCCTCTTCAGTATCCTGTCCAAGATTGCCCACTCAAGCTGCAGTTCAATGGCAATACCTTGATGCCCATCAACATCTGCAGTAAGGTCAGTGTTAGGTTCTCACTCCCACTCTTTTTGGAATCTTCTTCACACTTCTTCTGAAGCATGCATTTGGCACATCCTAGGAAGGGAGTTACCTGCATATGAGATCAGATGGCAGGCTTTTCAATCTCACCTGTTTCAGAGCCAGGACCAAAGTACAAAAAGTCTTTATCAGAGACATGTTGTTTGCTGATGATATTTCATTAGCATCCTACACCCAGTATGAACTTCAATAACTAATGGATTGTTTCTCTCAGGCCTGCAGAGACTTTGGGCTGACCCTTAGCTTATAAAAACAAGCATCATGGGTCAAGGTACCATAGCACCACCAGGCATCATCAATGACTATGAAATGGATGCACCTACCATGGCTTGACAACAGAATTGGGAAGGGATCCACAACCATTGCACACCTCACATCACATGTTTGGACCAACTCCAAACTGACAAAGAAGGAAGTATACAACACCTGTGTCATCAGCACACTGCTATATGGCAGTGAGATATGGACCATGTATGCCAAGCAAGAGAGATGTCTGAACACCTTTCATGTGAGAAGTATCTGCCACATATTGGGAATCTCACGGCAAGAAATGGTGCCCAACACTGAGGTCCTGTCTTGTGTGGGTCTGCTCACCATGTTAACACTCTTTAAACAGTGCAGACTCTGCTGGCTAGGCCATGTCACATTTCAATAGACTTCCTGTATGAAGAGCTGGTCTCTGGAAGAAGACTCACTGGGCGGTCACATCTGCAGTATTGTGACATTGTAAAATACTATATGAAGGCTGCAGAGCCATGGAAGAGCATGGCAGTTAACTGGTCCAAGTGGAGAGAAACATTGGCCAAACAACTCAAATCAGGGGAGGAGCAGCTGACACTAGCTGCCAGGGAGAGTCAAGTTTGCAGAGAGCAAAGTATCAACTCTGACAGACCAGAAACAACATAAATGCAGCCTCTGCAACAGAGACTGTCACTCCCACATTGGCTTCTACAGTCACAGATGCCGATACTTCAGCCAAGCAGACTAGAATGCTACCCGTTTTCAACCCTGATCAATGAAGACTTACTACTATTAAGTACAGGCACTCAATACATAATTTTTTTTTTTGCAAAAATCATCAGGATTAAATTTATTAATAATTAATTTACTTGCTAATGCTTGTATATAAGTATATGTGATAGTATATAATTGTACATTATGGTAGAGTTTGTACTATTAGTTTTTACTGTGTATACATTTATGTATAATGTTCTGCCCTCTCTGATATGTATGTACACTGAAAGAAAATAAGATTGCAATTTTATGAAGGACAATGTCAAATTTGACCTAGTTACCATGTGTGCATGCATGATGGTATTATACTGAGATAAGGTGGGGAAAATTCCAGTCTCATTAGATTAGAAGGATTGAATTGTGGACTTTTGAGAAACTAGATGCTCATTTCAGAGAACTGCTGCATATATTGGATGTCATATATTAGTGGAATTTTGATGAAGTAGTAAAATGAACATTCTTAAAATCAGTATTTACATTATTCAGACTATTGTCCTCATCTTTGTTCCATTTGTACAAAGTTTCGGCTTTGGTATGGTGCTAGGAAATTTTAACCAAACCCTTTATATATCCACATTCCTCAATTAGAAGTCATGAGTTATCTCCCTCTAACCTTGCAAGTTACTTGTTCACCACTGCTGTAGCCTTGTATTGAGCTCACAACTCTAAGAGTCAAGTCAGGAATTAACCAATGTCTATATCAACTGGGCCATGTGTAATTAAGAATAAGAACAACTGAACTTTTGGTATTTATAAACCTAATGTCCAGTAACCCTTATTTTACCAGTGTTCATATTGTAATTTTTTAAATTTTAATGGTTTTCTCTAGTATTTTTTATGTTAATGGCTTTCTCTAGCATTTTTACCATAGCTCATATTGCAATTTTTGACACTAATGATTTTTCTCTGGCACTCCGTATTACTGGTTCCCATATTGTGTTCATCTCTATACTTGGTCAACTTAGTAGATTTTTGAAACCTAGCATATCTGCTGATTCCTTAAGCTTACGTAATTTCCAGTGGCATTCTCTATTATTTCAACTTCATCCCATTGGGGTAGTGATCCCCTTTCTCCCTCCATATGTAGATATAATTGACACACTGATAGGAAAGTCACCATCATATGTTCAAAACTCCACCCACTTTGTGGAACTTATCAAAGATGCTCCTATCCAATGCAACCAGATGGTGAACTTGAATGTGGTAAGTCTGTTTACCAAGGTACCCATGGTAGAGACACTATCAGTAGTCAGGTACAGACTGGCCTCAGACTCATCCCTAGGAGAACCTACCAGTGTTCCACTAGACAACCTGATATACATGCTGACTTTCTTCTCACAAATAACATACTTCGGACTGGGATCAGACATATATTGGCAGGATGAAGACTTAGCAATGTGCTCGCTATTATCCCCATCACTGGCTAACATGGAATACTTTGAAGAGATGGCATTAGGATCCACAATTCTAAAGCCAACTTTATGACTGAGATACGTTGATGACACCTTCATACTCTGGCCACACCAGGAGAAGGTTCAGATGCTACTCAACCATGTGAAATCAATAAAACCATTCATAAAGTTCACTATGGAAAAAGAGAGTGACAACAAACTGGCATTTGAGGATGAGCTAATAAATCAAACAGAGGTGGGGTTCAAGACATCCATATATCACAAGCCAACACTCATTAGACAATATCTCAACTTCAATTGTCACCACCCATAGAATGGAAAGAAAGGGATTGTCCACTGCCTTCAACATCGAGCAAAACTCATAAGCAGTGATCTAGAGACATACAAACAGGAAATGATCAGTATAAGCAGGGTACATGACAACAACTCCAATATATACAGACGGGAGGGTGCATGAGGATAATACCTTTCAGAAAACAGCCTCACTCTGTCTACCCTATGTGAAGGGGTTATCAGAGAAAAAACAAAGGCCCTTCAGAAGTGTTTCTACACTTTGAAGGTACCTCTCCTAAGTAAGACCCCCAACAGAGGAGGACATAACTAAGGTCTGTGTATGTCATTCCATGTAGTTGTGAATAGAAATATAAAGGAGAGACAGGCCGCCCCTTAAAGTAAGGCTACAAGAACATTGCAAGGCTGTAACATGAGGGGAGATAGAAAAGTCAGGCATAGCTGACCACATATAGAGATAGAAAGGGGATCACTACCCTTGATGAAGTTGAAATAATAGAGAATGCCACTGGAAACTATGTAAACTTAAAGAATTAGCACATCTGCTAAGTTGACCAAGCATAGAGATGAACAGAATATAGGAAACAGTAATATGAAGTGCCAGAGAAAAATCATTAGTGTCAAAAATTGCAATATGAGCTCTGGTAAAAAATACTAAAGAAACCATTCAAAAAGTTGCAATATGAAGGTTTATAAGGACCAAAAATTCAGTTATTTTTGTTCTTAAGCCCAGTGAATATAGATGTTGGTTAGTTCCTGACTTGACTCTTAAAGTTGTGAGTTCAATACCAGGCTACAGCAGTGGCAAACAAGTAACTTGAAAGGTTTGAGGGAGATAACTCATGACTTCTAATCAAGGAATGTGGATATATAAAGGGTTTGGTTCAAAATTCCTAGCACCTGAAGAAGGCTGGAGTGTTGTACAAATGGCATCAAAGATGAGGACAATAGTCCAAATAATGTAAATACTGTCAATACTACCTTATCTCAGAAATATAGACCAATTTCTGGACAGTCACATAGTAAAGACCACATTTATAGGACACCATATGTACAGATGCAATAGCAACATCTCTGCTTTTTGGTTTTGAAATTTTCCTTCTCCTAGATTGGGTGCCATGTCAAGAGAAGAGTGTCAAGTGAATCCTGCTATTTAACTTATAGCTAGGAGAAGAAATATTTTCATACCTTTTTCAAGGGTATTTTTGTGGAAGGGAATGTCATGGATTTAGTCAGAGTTCAAACTCTCCCCAATAATGTCTCTTTTTAAGTTGTTGTTACACTACTCGCACTGTGGTTATATTCAACTTCAAAAGTTGCATGATGTTATAGTACTGATGGAAAATACTTCAAAAATTTAAATTATAGTAAAAATAATACTGAAGCCTTTGCAAATGTTGTTCACTATCTGAACAATAATAGGTTTTAATTATTTATTCATCATGCTAAGGACATTTGTAGAAAGTAATTAGTAATTTTGAGCAAGCACTATATCAAAAGAAAAACCCAAGTTCTATATACATGGAATTACCTATGGAAAATGTTGTTGAATATACAATAAGTGCAAAAAATTCTTGGAAAAACATTGAGAAAATTAATCAATTAGTGTCTATTGATTGCCATGCTATTAAAGGAATTTCTGTCAGAATTGGAATCATAATTGTCAATCAAGAAAAATTTAACATTCCACAAATGAAAAATGTTCTTGGGTAAAAGAAAGAATTTTATAAGCAGACAACAGAGAAAACAATGTGACAAAAAAGGAAAGAAAGCAGCACGACTCAGAAATAAGAAGTAAAAAGAATGTGTGTTACACACATGACAAAAAGACATAGATTTTAACTGCCAACAAAAACTAATAAAAAAGATTTTGTAAAAAATATTGAACACTCTTTTGAAATTGAATGCTTATTTTTGAATGGATACTGAATGTTTGTTTATTGTGAGATGACTACATTTTAATAGTCAACTCAAAATTATAAGTTTTTGTAAATTTTAACTCCCAAAAGAACCTTGAAACTGTGATATCTCAAAAAGGCATGGCACATAGAACAAGAAAAATCTACCCTTGCAGACTAAATAAAGACTTTGATTCAAAATTACAGCATCTATTACCTGAAGAAGGCTGAAGCATACATCAGGAGATTATAACAATAAAGATAAGGACAACTGTTTGAACAATGTTAATGATGTAAAGAAAAAATGTCAATTTTCTTGGCAGTACAGTTTTATCAAACTTGTATCAAGGAATTTTAAAAAATCACATGAAATTTTATGAAAATGAAATCTGAAAATTATAATACAATTACAAAATGGTGTTGAAGGAAGGAAAATTATAAAGAAACATAAATTTTAGTGTTAAATTTGTACTGAATGAGAAATAATAGTTCAGAAACTGCAAATCCAGACAAACATGAATTCAGTACTGGAACTAATAAACCATATTACAAAAAACAGTTTCAGATATGTTGTGAGTTTTGTGAATGTTTATTCACATTGTATAAAGTGCTAGGTAAGCTTGACTAATTTGGAAAGGATATTACAATAATCCAGAATTTGTACCGGAAGCAAACCAACTGCATATGGATAAAAAATGAATTCAGTAAATATACAAAAATAAGAAGGGGCATAAGACAAGGATATGTCTTCTCACTAGATTTATTCATCCTTTGCATTGAAGCAATCCTGAGGGAATTAGAAGTTCTACCAAGATTCATTATTGGCAGCCGATCTCTGAACATGTGCAAATTATAATGTTGATAATATGCATGGAAAATAAAGGATTAGGAAAGATACCAAAGACAAACCTTACTAAGAGCGTCAAAGAACAGGAGGTTATAGATCCATGGTCACTAACATCCTGAAGAGGTACAGCACTTAGAAGAAACTCCAGTCTAGTGAGATTGAAAAACTTATTGAATCAGTATGTTGTCTGATGTCTGGTGATAGAAACACTCTTTCATCAGACATGGAATTGAATTTTCTGAAGTTTCTCCACTCCTCATCAAAACACTTTCCAAAGTTTCTGATCTGGGGGACATGTAATTCTTTCCATGTCATACCAAGAAAAGAGTTTATATGTAGTTGTCAACCACTTTCAACACTGTGGAATTGCAACAAATAAATAAACGTTATTTAAATGAGATTGAAATCTTCATTTTAATTTAAAAAAGAAATATTCATACATCTGGCCTCACCCTAAATTACCATTTGACATCACAGTAAGGCATTTACTAAGGTCAGTATAATTTGACTGGTTACTTCCAGTTACAGGACAAACTCACTTAACTCAGAACAAAAATCAGAAACTAAATGCTACAAATGTGTTTTGGTTGAACACATTTGTCTCAACAATCCAGAAGCTACTATTATGAGTAATCCTCTTGAATTAGTCCAGAGGTTTTTTCTTATTCCCTTATTAGATGACCAACAGGTTAACTTAACTACTTCTTTCTACATAAATGATTCAGTATTGCATATGTCATTTGTTGTAAGAAGGTTGTTAAGCCATATTCCTTCCCTTCTAATAAAAAGCTTTCACTTTTTCTCTCTTCTTCTAACATCAAATACAGTGGTTTCTTCCCCACAAATGGCAGACCATATGTCATTGAATTAAAATATTTCACTTGTCTTGGTTAGATCTTTTTCTGATTTCAGTATTTCAGAAATTTGCAGAATGAGATATTTTGATAGTCGGTTTGATTTTGTTGAGTTCAGCTTAAATTGCCCAAGTATCATCACTGACATGATATTCTTTGAAACTACTCTTTCTTTTGTTGCTGCACCATCATTTATATAAGAATTACTGATATTTGTCTATACTTCTGAGATGAGGTCGTATTTACACTTTTTATATTGTTCGGATTGTCCTCATCTGTATTGCCATATTTACGACATTTTAGCCATTGGATGCTCTGATCCTCTTTAGGTGTTAGGAATTTCAAACCAAACCCTTTATTTCAATCACTGTGTTGCATTGTTTTCATTCCATGTGCAATGCCACTTCTGGTAGTTATGTAGTTATCTCCCTTTAACTTAACTTTAAGTTTTTTGTTCACCAGTGTTGTAGCATGGTATTGAACTTAGAACTTTTTGGGTCAAGTCACTGGAACTAACCAATGTCTATCTCTACTGTGCAATGTGTCCTTGAAGACACATGACCCAGAAGTGGCATCACATGGCAAATGAGAATGATATACCCAGTGATCAAAATAAACAGTTCAGTTCAAAATACCTAGCACCTGAAGAAGGCCAAACTGTGCAATGGCTGAAACATCATAAACATGGCATAAAGATGAGGACAATAATCTGAGCAATGTAAATAGTGATAATTACTGATGTATTCAAGTATCATATTTAACAATGGTCTCATAATTCATTTAGCACAAATAATCCTGTGTTTAACTATGACATTCATTGTAATCTAATATGATGGCTTATGTAATTTGGATTTACTGCCACATGTGTTGGATAGTATTTGAAATGATAATCTTGTTTTTGGTTTGGTTTTGGGAATTCATTTTAGCCAAGCACACCAACTGACCCCAAGTCTATCAACTCTTTGAGTTTTGTGTGGAAGGAGGTGGAGGTCAGGTATTTAAGATTACCCAAATATTGCTTGGTTTTTAATGAGTTTCCCATAGTTATTTCTGAGTTCAAGTCCAGTGGTTTCCATCAACAGTTGATTAACATTTATTTTCCAAACTGATTTTTACATCTTATTATTTCTCTGGACTAATCAAATAAAACCCAGATATCCTCAAAATCTCTCCTTCGTTTCTGTTATTGAAAAAAAAAGACAATCTCCTTAGATATACTCAGTAGCAGAGTTATAACTCTGAGTAAATAATTATAAACCCCCTTGCATTTAGTTGTAGAAAAATACTTGTAAAAATACAAAACAGCAAGATGTGGTATCTACAAGATGAATATTATTTATTATCTCATTGTTATAGTTGTTGAAGAAATAGAGACTGTAATACTGAGTCAAATTGTGATTTTGGGGTCAAATGTAGATTAAATATAGATTGGAATCTGACAGAAAGATTAGATAAAGAATAAGAAAAGTGAATACAGTCTTTTTTGTATATTTTTTTAAAAATGTGTGTAATGATTGCGATATAATTTAGTTGAAAAAATACGAGAAGAGTCTGGGGTTTTCTTACCTTAAATTTTTGTTTTGTAATAAATGTTAATATTATAACCTGAAAAAGGAAATGATACTTTCATTGATGCACATAATGACTGGGGTGTGTGAACTGCTTGTCTGAGAATGAAAATGTCATGTCTTTATGTTTGTAGAATAGAAAAATGGGATTGATTCTCATTGCTTTAGAATGAGTGAATTAATGATAGTTATAATTGTTATAATTTTTTTTTATAATTATTTTTGACACTATAATTAATTTTAATTTATTTTTATGGACATGACAAAGTGGCAGTATAATTAATTTTTATTTATGTATTACTTTAAGAACATAACATATCTTTCATCATAAGCTACCCAGCAACTTATTATAGGATTTGATTATGATTTATTTCTTAAAACAAATGCATTATACTCTACATACCACTAAAAAATATTTACCTGAAATTGCAGTATAGATTTATGAAATGTATTAGAAATGACAATAGTACAGAATTTGCATGTAAAATATTTGATTCACTTATGAAGAAATATTAAGCACAAAATCAGCTCTGGAACTGCGGAAAGAGCTTGGGAATTTTTTTTCTTGAAATGGTAACATTTCTGCTTGTCAGATTGATATTACGAATAATCTTGTCAATGTACGTTGTCATAGCTACTGCATATGTTCAGATTAGGTGTTACAATCTCAGTGCAGGAAAATGGCTTTTAAACTGCTCACTGGTATTAAAATAAATATTAGTAATAAGCATACTTTTAGTACAAGTGTTAGGTATACTTGTAGAATAACCCTAAGGCACTCATGTTTATCCATTAGTCATTCATTAGTAACAAGCATGCAAGTATAAAATGTTGCACAATTTGAAAATGACCTTTTCTTTTATCTGAATCTTTGGAATAATTTCATTTCTGAATACATTTCGGTTTTATGACATGAATGTAACCAAACTATTTTTCAGAAATACTGATAAAAAGATATTTATTTATGTGTCTTATTTTGGCACTCTCCTTCCTTGACTACTTAAGCTGGAGATTCAACTTAAGACTTTAAGTAAATGATGTTAGCTTGAGAGTAACAGATGTTTCATCTGTTGCTTTTGTTTAGTTTCTTATTCAGCAGATATATTTCTTCTGCCGACAGGAAATTCTGTTGGTGATTGCAACCATCTTTGTCTTTTATTTAATGCTTAAAATATTCTGATTCAATTGAAAATTTTCACAATGAAAGAACGACTTAGCAATGGAAGAGATGAGGAGAACTCTTGAAGAAGTGATGACAAGCATTATAGAGGACAACGTGGAAGTCATCATAATTCCTCCTCAAAAGATCAATGAAAATAATTTGAATGAAAATAAAAATTTAGAACAATTCCAATGATGGAGTGGTCAGGTCTTATGGAATTCATGATAAAAAAAGAGAAGAGATTAAAATGTCATTGCTGAACCTGTTGTGTCATTATTGTTTATGTCTACTAGAAAATAAAGGAAATTTATTTTAGATCATTGAACCAAAGTGGAGAATATATGTCCTGAAGTATTTCCAAAGAGCAAAAAAATGAATGCACTTCTAAGCGAGAAGAATTGAAGATATATTTGAGTATCTGTTGCCTAATGATCTCTCTGATGAAATAATTACACAAAATATCATTTATTCTAAGCAATAATGTTTATTTAAATTAAATAACAATCACATTAGACTCACATGAACTGAGAGTAAGTTGTATGCTATAGATTTTTTTATAGTATAGTATAGTATTATATCTTTTTGACTGACGATGGCTTGTTTTGTGATTTTGTATTTATCTAATCCTAGGAGATATACACGCAAAGGGTTTCGAATTTACTCAAATAACCAGTGCTTAGTTGAAAGTGCTTCTTATTTTACCACATGATATGTTGATTACTATGGGTAAATAAGAAAACAACAGGAAAACTATATTTTTCTCACCTCCGCATTTTTTTCTGTGATGAACATTATCAAGGCAAAGAGATGAAATGAACTTTATTTTAAATAAATATCTATAAACAAAAAATTGTTGGTTACTAGAAAAAAATGCTGATAAATTATTCATGAGATTAAATAAAATTATTAAACATTTAAGAAACATCATAGTTTATAATTCAAGAGAATTTATAGCAGTTTAAAATGATAGAAATTAACCTTTTTCTTTGAATTTTTCATATGTTTGTTGTATATGTTGGCTTGGGAAAGTGTTGTTTCCATTAGCAAATGTGAGACTGGGGAAAAACCAGGACATAGATTAATCTTTTCATAATATTTGATAGTAGCACTCTTGAGAACTTTTCTTCTGAGTAATTTTTTTTCTCTTTTGATGAGTATGGCAGTTTTAGGTGAAAATTTATGTTATGTCTGCACTTTTTGTATATTTTTCATGTACCTGTAAAATCTTTACATGCTAGCAATTTTAAACATTAAAGTTTGAATATAGTTTATACCCAAATTTCAGAGCAATTTTTTTATAACTTCTACTCAGGAAAATATTTTTTCAAGTTATTCTTCTTCCTAAAGATGATTTCTTTGCTTTATTTGATATTTTGTGATTGTTTTTATTAGAATTACTGAAATAAGTAATATGAAGCATAATCTATATCAGAATTATGTAGATTATAATTTGTAGGTCTTGGAACACTGGTATCATTCTTATCTGTATATAAACTATAACTATTTGAACTATCATCTACAGAATTTTTGTTATTTTGATCCTTAAAATACTTATATTTATGAATGATACAGCATAATATTTCATTTTATTCAAAGAAGTTTGATTATATATATTATCATTCATCTTAGTATGGAAGTGTTTTGGTGAACATTGCAGGTCCTCTATAAGGTTTTGCCAAAGATTTCCTAAACTGATCTTTAGTCATACTTTATCATAAGATATAATTTCACTTAAAGTATAAGGTTTGTTTAAAGTATGAGAATTTTCTTTAGAAATTAGAAATAAGTATAATTTATAATGCTAAGAGCTATAATTGCTGTTTAAATCTTTTTGTACTCTCAGAACCATTACACTGCTGGTGGTATGCAGTTCTAAATAATTTGTTTATAGTTGTAAAACAACTGTTAAAACATATTTATAGATGATTAAATATGGAGCTGAGTCATTACAGACTGAAGAGAATGATCCAATAATATCTATATGGACAGTTTGCTAACATTTTGACTGTTTGCAAAATGAACACTGTATATACAAGTCTTATCATTAATTAATTCATATTTGGCTAATAGTATTTAGATTTAGCTAGCTATGACCTAATACCAAAATGATACACATCATTATTAGTGCCTTATTGATTTCTGGTAAGTGAAAGCAAGTTGTGGCATACAGTCAGCTACCATAATCTGATTACTGTTAATATTCAATATGTCAGAAATGTATAATTGATAATCTGATATGTTGAATTTAAACTATTAAAATAACTGCATAGTGGTTTATGGTTTGTCAGCAAACTTTCATGACAGATATTCAATAATAAGATGAAAGTTAAGCACTGTTAAATAAGCTGTTTACTTTATAGAAAATAGAATATTTTGCTTGCATCTGTGTTCACCTTTCAGAAAAGAAACGAATAGGAATGGGTTTCCTCTCTATGGCTTTATGTAATGCTGCACCAACAGTACACTGACTACTGTCAGAGCCTGTTTAATGGATATTGGATTATAAATGTACTAAGACAGATATATTGCCAATTTGTTGCACTGGAATTAAAAGAGTCTTTATTTTAAATTTTGAATAATTTGAAAGAATATTTGAGAAATGATCTTGTGTATTCAGAGTTAATACAATTTAGTCATAATTGGGGATAAATTTGTAACTAAACTTCCACCATACCTAAAAATCAGTGTCACTCCTTAGAATTTAAATTACTTTCCTTGTTTTTTCATCTTCACTGAGTAAAAAGATATCTAAATACATAAACACACATTTATTATTAGCAAATATTTCACTTGTAAAGCATTGAAATGTAGCTACCATGTTTTTTCATCTGAAAGACATATAATTATGTTCAGATAGTCCTAAAGAAGTAATTATTACTTTTGTCTTTGGCACTTCATCAGGATGTACTTTTATCTGTTGATAAGCTGAAGTTAAGTCTGTTTTTGAACATAGCATTTGTTGGCAAGTAAATGAACTGATATTTAGCATGAGATACCGATTGATCCTTTTCATAATATTATTCAGAGCATTGTAATCACTCTAGCATTAGTAATTATAGTGAGATTTTGAAATGAGATGGAATGAATTTGCACATTCTCTTTTAGAATGAGATGTCACTTCCAAACTTTTTAAAAATTCTGCTCAAGTGGCTTCAGATTTTTCTGCAGAAATTTGTACCAGTTTTGGCAAAAACTAGATCATGTCTTCCTGCATCTATCCTGTTATAAACTCTGTAGTATTTTTTAATAGTGTTTCTATTATGTGAGGTGGCACTTGGCTATTTCCTAATTAAGTTACAAATAATGAATAGTTTTATTTTTACAGTCCATAGTTAAGCTTCTTCTATATGCTGTGTTCCTTAACCCTCTAGGGTCATTCGTATCATATTTGATACAGTATTTCTCTATAAGGAAACATTTGGTATTCATTGACTGAGCAGTCAGTACTGCTTTCATTTGAAATTTATAAAATATTTCTCTTAAAAAAATTTTCAGGAAAATATTTCTTTCAAAGCTTGTTTTCATACTGTATCAAATATGATACGAATGGCCCTAGAGGGTTAAAGATGTTGGCAATCATGAATCTCCACAACCTACTGTTCTTTGTAGCTTTTAATAAATTTTGTCTTTTTGCTATCTGTCCTAAATCCTGTTCAGCTATCAATTTACTCAGGCTCATTAGGTAGTTTATGCATTGTTTCTCTGTCTCTTTTGTCTTCAATCTGTTCTGTGAGTATCAAATTTTCCAGCCCTTCTGTTCTGATAAGCTTAGCTCCCTGGTACTCCTTCTGCATGAATTTAGTCAAGCGACTAGACTAGCAACTAGTTCTCACCCTTTTACAGTGAAACCAATCAAATTTAACTGTTACTATCAGCTTCTTTTCTCACACTTCCTACCTGTGGAATTCCTTTCCATATATTCCATATATTTCTTCTCTGACAGCTTCAATCTCCAAGAATTAAATACAATGTTATTTGCCATCTCTAAACTTATTGACTTGCATCCTTTCCCTGACAACCCCTGTATCATGTTCTTGTCCCTTTCCACTCTACTCTCATGCAGCTCTCTTCACACCAGTGTTTTTAACCTTCTCTTACTCAATCTCTGATACCCACTGTTACTTGTTCTTCTTTTAAAATTTCAACTGTTTTTCTGTTGTTAAGCATTAGGTTCTTTTTTGCTTCCATTTTTCTCTAAAACTTCATTGTTGCTCACATCTTCAGCCCACTGTAGTTTTAAAAAGAAAAGGCCCAAATAATAAATCTGTGTCATCAAGTATCACAAATGTCCCCTATAAAAATTTTTTAAATAAGGAATTACATTTTCCAGATTCATTTATTCTTGGCATTTCATTTTCATTTTCATTTGTCAATGAGATTGTTATATAAGTCGGATCCAAAATAATTCTATTCACTGGAGAAATTGGAAATATAGAAATACAAGCACCAGTGTTAATAAGAAATTTTATTTTGATAATTCTTACTGATGATATGAATTAAATCATGAGTGATGGGTCTGTGCAAGCTAATGCAGTCTACCCAGTAGGTTTTCTATATTATGGAAAATAGGGGTTAGTGGTTGGAGACAGGTTAGTACTTGAAGACTTGGGGACTGGTTAGTACTGAAGACTCTTACGTACCATGTCCCTTCAGGATGTAGGAAATCATGGTCCTCTGTATCCTGCTCTGCCATCCACTTGAACAAGTTCATCAAGTATGTCATGGGATGCTTTCTTCTGTCTCTCTTTCCCTATATCTGTCCTGTAAGTATCAATTTCTCCAAGCCCATCTGCTTCCTTCAGTCAGTTAAGTGCCATACATGATACATTCTTGGGCGATCATGTCTCGAAAGAGACATGACTGACTGGGCAGAAGATTATCCCACAGTAGGTTGCCATTGCTTTCTGCAGTAGACTGGTTACCGACCAAGGCTATAGAACCCAATCTGTCCTGCTATTTAACCCATAACTGGAAGGAAGAGATGGATTAATACCTTTCCCAAGGGTATTTGCATGTAAGTGAATACAATGGATTCAACTGGAATTCAAACTCGGCTCTGTTTTGCTGTATTACAGCTCATCAGTACAGCTTAGACTCCAGTCACTTCCTAACCCAGGATTGAAACCCAACCGAATTGGCGTCAGTCGGCGATTCTACCCCTAGGCCACGAGACATTTGCCAAAAACTTCAGCTGTCTTTTCCTGATATTAAGTACAAGTTTGCTTTACTTGGAGCATATACATAAAGATTTACTTGATATGGCCTTGTTAGTATAAAAATGTATATTGTGGTACAGTTGATATTGGCTCAAAAGGAGAAATCAGAGAGCCAAGCTCAAATTCCAGTTGAATTCATTGCATTCACTTATGCACAAATACCCTTGAGAAAGTTATTAATCTATCTCTTCTCCCACCAGCTATGGGTTAAATAGCAGGCTAAATTTGGTTTTATAACCTTGGTTGGCAACCAGTCTACTGCAGAAAGTAATGACAGCCTACTGTAGGAAAGTATTCTGCCCAGTCAGTCATGTCTTTTTCAAGACATGATTGCCCAATCATGTATCATGTACGGTACTTGACTGACTCAGTATAAAAATATTAGCTCTGCTTATTTTAAGTATTTTACAATTGGTTTGGTAATATATTTTTATTCTGGTCATTTCCTTTCTGTTGTGGCTGCTGTGTAGATTTTTTTTTTTTTTTGTGAATGTAACAGTATTTGTTCTTATTTTACCATGAAGTCTGTGCAGTTTTGTATTCAATAAAAGCATTAGTTGATCTGCCAGTGTGCTTAATTGCTTTGAGGTCATTCTTTTTATGAAGCAATTACAGATTTTACAGAGGAAAGTTATGCTGGAAATTATAGTTTTAATTCTTCACTTGCACTAATACAATCTTCTATCAATAACATTTGTCATAAATAAACTGACAAACTTCCCATGTTTGTAGTTAGTTGTAAGTGTAAACTTGTCCATCATTTGAAACTGACAAAATAATTTGATTTAATTTATAACATTTAAAATCTAGAACTGAGAAAAGAGCATTTGCAGCAACTCAACAGGTAAATCTGTAATAATGTTAATCTTCTTGTAATTTTTGTTTAGCCTTTAATTTTCACTTACCTTCACTACTTTATTTAGAAGGTTTTGTAGTTTCTTTTCTATGTCTGCTATCAGCGCTGTGTCAGATGCATGTTTTATATTGTTAACACTATGACCACCAAAGATGAATCCTGGTAGGATTTTTAGTTCTCTCAGAAATGCTCTGCTGTATAGGTTGAAAAAATCCGGTGAGAAGACACATCCTTGTCTTACACCCCTTTCTATTTTGTATATCTGCTGAACTTATTTCTTGTCCTCATGCAGTTTGCTGCCAGTATAGATTTTTGATTATTCTAATGTATTTTCTAAATATGTCAAGGTTGCTGAGCAGCTCTAACAGATCTTTGTGATTTACTTTTTGAAATGTCTTTGCATAGTCTATAAAACACAGGTACACATCTTTCTGCCTTTGTATTGCTCTTTCTGATAATATTCTAAGTATAAATATTGTGTCCTTATTCCTTTGATGAACCTGCACTGTTCTTGTCCTATTTCTGGCCTGGTATTGCTGTATGATGTGGATGATGAATTTTGTTATATGGCTCATTAAGCTGATTATTCAGTGGAGTTTACATTCATTTGCACCTGGTTTCTTATGCAATGCTATGAAAATGAATAGGCTTAAGTTTTCCAGTATATCACCACTGTTGTAGATTTCATTTATTACTGTAATCTTGTCTATGCAGAAAAAATGTAAGGCTGTCAACATCTGTATTACAATTCTGCCATGGTTTGTTGCTTTGTTCCTTTTCCATATGACCAATCCAGCTTCCACTTCTGTTTTAAATATTTCTGGCCTATTAGTATATTTGTGTAATGTCAGTTGTTTTCTTTTGTCATCAGATATATTCATCCTGTCACTGAAGTATTTTTTCTTTCTCTAATATGATCATCCCATGTTTAGATTTTATGCATCCTGTTGATGAGCATATCTTTTGTTCTGTTCACTTATTTTTTTATGTATATTTTCTTTATTTGTGATACTCAATCTTTCTATTTCTGCACAATTTCATTGAGCCATTCTTCTTTAAAATGTTTGCATTTGTTCCTTATTTTCTTGTGTAGTTTTCCCCTACTATATATATATATATATATATATATATATATATATATATATATTTACACAAGATTAGCAACTAGGTCCCAGTCTTTTACTGTAAAACCAATAAAATGTAAACACACATTCTACTCTAGCATCTTCTTTGCTCGCACTTCCCGCCTGTGGAATTCCATTCTATTGACTTACATTCCCAACAGCTATACTCTCCAAGAATTTAAATGTGAAGTCAATAGTCATCTCCTATCTCACTAATCTGCATCCTCTCTCTCATGCTCCTTTCTCCGTCTACTCCACTCTCATCAGTATTCTCATCCTTCTCTTACCCACTTCCTGACACCCCCTATAGCCTGTCACTCTTTCTCATAACTTTCCTTCGATGTAACCCCTTGCAAAACAGTGGCAGTAAAATGCTTTGTGGCGATATGATTATATATATATATATATATATATATATATATATATATATATATATATATACTCTTCCTCACAAAATTGTGTAAGTACCTGTGCTTGATTCAGAGAAAAAAAATTTTGAATCCCCTTATGTCTTATCGGTTATGATGAAAAGGTTTATGGATTAGAGTTAGTAGGGTAGAAGGAAGAAGAGAAGGAAATAATCATTAATTTTTTTCTCTTTCTTTAAAGTTTTAACTTTAAGTTCAAATACCCACTCTTTGATTTCATAGTGCCCAGTCAGTATTGAATAAGAAAAACTTCAATAAACACTGTGACCCCAATCACCAAGCTAAGCTTATTATTAGTAATGGCTGGCCCCTCATATTCAAGGATACCCATTTACAAGGGTGGCTAGCTAATCTCCAGTGCAGACACCTGCTCAGACACACTTGTGTTTGTTCAACACCCACAAAGCCCACTTGTGGTTTATACTGCAACTATGCTGAGTGAACCTTAGTTACAGTTTCTGGGAGAGAGCATGTTACCTAATGTTAACAACAGTCTGAACAAGGACAGGATGCTCAAACCCTCGGTCATGATGACTTGTGACTTCATGCTAGCCCAACCATTGACTGCTCCTCAAAGAGAGCCATATACCCAATTTCACTCACAAGGCTTGGGTCAATCCATGGTATTGGTTTTCAAGCCCTTTCCAAAGGTTCCACACACTGGGATCACCTTCTCAAGACTGATAACATCAAGAAGTCACCTTCCTGACAAATCGACCATGGTGAGATTTGAAATTGGGCTTCATGATCAGAAAGCAAATGTTCAAATCACTAAGCCACATGCTTTATCAGTACAGACATAAATACATACATACATGGATGTACATTGATACATACACATACATGCATATGAATACATATACATTCAAACAAAGGTAAAAAGACATTGTAAAATCAAAATATTAAAAATTCTTTAAAAATTTTCACTAATTAATGCATTACATTCAAGAGTTAATGGATTCATGCATTTGAAGACTGGTATGATTGTATTTCATGAGATAGAAACAAGTAAAGAATTCTTGGAAATATAGAGATAAACACGGCAGAGATTATATTTAACAAAAAGACATTCTCTCTCCCGGTCTTATATCTTTTTACCTAGAAGGTATTGTGTTGTGGGGGCAGTAAGAAGGCCTGCCTGTGGTTTCTTCAACTTTTTTCTTTTACAAAAAAAAAGCCTAAAAGATAAAAATAGTCTTGACTTATAACTGCATTTTCCTTATCCCTAGTTAAAACATATTTTTTTAATATTTGTCAATACTTCTGAGATATGTGCGTTGTGGCACAGTGGATATCGGCTCGGAACGAGAAATCGGGGAGCCGAGTTCGAATTCCAGTTGAATTCCTTGCATTCACTTACATGCAAATACCCTTGGGAAAGGTATTAATCCATCTCTTCCCTCCAGTTATGGGTTAAATAACAGGACAGATTGGGTTCTATAGCCTTAGTGGGCAACCAGTCTACCGCAGAAAGCAATGGCAACCTACTGCGGGATAATCTTCTGCCCACTCAGTCATGTCTTTTTAGAGACCTGATCGCCCAAGCGTGTATCACGTATGGCACTTAAACTGACTGACTATTGTTTGGACTGTTGTCCTTCATTGCCATAATATTCTTAATATCTGATGAAATAAGATGCTCTTTAAAAGTTGTATTTAAACCTTTTATGATGGGTACTATTTTATAGTGCCATTGTATTGTAGCCCTAAAAGGTTATGGCATGAGTAGCAGATCGGGGATACTAGAATCAAGCAGGTACAAAAATTTAAATACAGAAAGTGTGACACAGAGATCCGAACTGGTATGGCGAAGGAAGCATTCCAGAAATTGAGTAAAGCATTAAGAAACGGGACAATTTTACTAGAAACTAGGAAGAGAGTACTGGATTGCTACGTACTGTCTTCCCTTCGATATGGCAGTGAATGCTGGACAATACCATCAAAGATGAAGGAAAAACTTGAAGCAACTGAAATGTGGTTCTACAGAAGGATGCTGCGAATATCATGGATCAAGCATGTGAGCAATGCTGAGATCTTGGAAATGATGAAACAAAAAGAAAATTAATACTGAGCATCAGGAAGAGACAGCTGAAATTTCTGGGACATGCAATGAGGAAGGAGGGCTTGGAGAATCTGATACTAACAGGCCAGATAGAAGGAAAAAGAGACAGGGGAAAGCAACGGATAACATATTTGAAGGACCTAATCAGGTGGATGACGGAACAAGGATTGCATGGTGTAACAGAAGGTGTGCTCAGAGCCACCAGGGATAGGGAAACATGGAAATCCATGATCGCCTACGTCCTGAAGGGACAAGGCACATAGAAGTAGAAGAAGAATCACCAAAATAGAGATTGGGAATAAATAATATATAAGCAAGTACAAGACTTACGTGCTGTGTGAAGTAGATAAACTGCTAGTGAACTGCTAGTCAATGTAATCACTTTCCTCTCTCAATAGTGACCATGTATTTAGGAGAATAAGAACATCCCATTCCTGTATACAACACATTGATAGCCATTGTCAAAATTAATATACCAAATATAATTTCTATAATAATGGCAAAATTTAAAATTCCAGTTTATTTCCACTCTTACAACAAAACTTTAGAATATAAGTGTATATTTTGTGAAAATCATTTCACTCCAAGCAAGGCAGGACTTCCCCTGGTGTATTACAGCAAGAGAAAAAACAAGGTACAAGGGTTTTAAAGAAGAGATAAGAGAAGGATGGGAATCAATGAGTTAGAAGATGGAAATTGACATTGCTTTTAAACACTTAGAGATTGTTACGATATTATTGTATGTATAAGTTGTTTTTTAGTAGGTTGTATTTTTTCAAAGTAATCAGTCATGATATTTAAAATATTCTTGGAAATGGGTTTATATCTGATATGGACAAAGTTCATACAATTTAGTAAATGTTATGATTCAAAATTTGCTCCTTTGGTCAGATTTTGGGGAATTTAATCAAACTGAAAAATTTTCAGCACACCCTTGTTCACCTAAGGTTGACAAGACAGATAATCTGATGAATGTAAGACAATATTTAGAAAAATTGAAAATCAATTACATGCAATTTAAAAGTGTTAAATCATATCTATCATTGCACAAAATGGTCAAATATTGCAGAACCGGTTCTATAAAACAAGTAATCTTTATAAACCTATTCTGCTTATTTTCTTTTCAATTTGAGAATGAAAACAAATCATTTATAGTATCAAAACATTTATTTATTAAGATATTTCCAGAATGTGTTATACTTTCTTAGCCACATTCAAACTGAATCGCTGCAGTTTCAATGATCCAATAGAAGACCTATCAAATTTATGACTAGAAAATTTGCCACATTTTTAATTTCAAGATGTTTTTTGTCAGAATAAATTATGTTCATCACAGAAATTCCTCTTTCAGTCTCTGCAGAACTTATAGTAATTGTATTATATTTTTAGCTATCATATATCGACTATTAATCTACAAGATTATTTTGGATAATCCAACAACTTTTATAATTTTAAGAATTGGTTTGCACAAACTGTTATAATAAATTCACTGAAGTGATACCATTTAAAGAAACTAAAAAGAGTGAAATTTTTTTGACAACCTATTTGCAGCTGTTGAAACAATGAAACAGAAAACAGGAAAATAAAAGTCACAGGAACAATTTATGAAAATTGTTAAAACATGTTCAATGAATCCAATCAAAGCAGATCCAGAAAGAAAAAAGAGAATTCATTGAATACAGGTTTAGCACAGCGCATGAAATTCTTATAACAAAGTGGCACAAAATCTGTTTTATCCATTTTGGGGGGCTTCCTATAGTTAGAGTTAAATGCCTCTTCCACAAGGGAAAGAAATTGAACATGTGACAATTCAAATGTCTAGATGATTATCAGATTATAATAAATACATGGCAAGGAGTGAGAGTTGATATTCTGGACAATTTTTTGTGCCCAGTTCCTTGACATCAGTGTGGTACATAGTTGAAGATTCTATGAGAAAGTCAACCAGGTGTGACACTACAACTTACTGCATGAATGAAAATAATTCTCTGCTATCATTCAAGTTTATTTCCTTCATGACATTTCAGATCACCAAATATACACATTTCAAAAATTTAAGTCAGTAAAGCCTTAAAATTCAACAAAAAACATTGTTTTTTGAACTTCATGCAAACAGTATCATTGTATAGAATGTGCAATGAACATTAAACAAATTTGCAATTGTTGCAATCTTTGTCAACATAATTGTTTGATTTGATTTAATTCTAAGAAGATTTGTTCTTGAATTATAATCATTAGAGTTTTAGTTAAAGATGAACATAAGCATTAGTATTAGTTTTGTTCAATTTTGTTTGTTGTGTTGTTCTAAAAGCATTTAAAAGTAAAATGTATTTGATATTGGCTAGAATTACAGCATCCTACTAATGTCGTATAAACAAGAAACATCTTACATATATTAAATATTTGTACCAATCTTAAATTGTGCATAAATTAATTTTGGGTGCTAATTAATGAAGTTTTTTTGCATTGTTTAACTCTGTACAAAGCTCAGGGATCACTCAAGTGAGTAGGTTATATTAAGGGGTAGTTTATACAGGTAAGAGGGGGAGATAAAGGTTAATTCTAAACTTAAACACGTTAAGATTAAAGTGATTGGAGAAGCAAATTATTGGGAATTTGTTTCACAGAACAGTGGTTTGTGGGAAGCTTTTTGGGTGGAACTTACTTTGCATTGATGGAATATAGATTAGGATTTTGATGGGAATGTGGTTGGTATTGCTACCGTGTATGTAGCATGGCATGCCCTAGCCATGAAAGTTAAACCTAGCGTAACTAAGAAATGTAGTTCGTCCGAGCACTTTCCATGAAGTAGTGACAAAGAAGTGAGTGACTCACCACATCCTGCCCATGAGAGAGAGGTTGGAGGGTGGAAAATAATTCTTCTCCAACAAGGATTCAAAGAGATTTTTGAACTCCCACAAGACAGAAAGTGAGGACTTGGCAGCTCCTACCCAAATATGACACCAGTATTCCATATTCAGCCTGATCTGGCTCTTATAAATGTAGAAGATAGCATGAAAAATCAGGTACTTACTAGTTTTGCATTTAAATAGTTACAGTTTGTTTTGGAAAAAAAGTCACTTTCTACCAAAATAAAAAAAAAAAAACATAGCTTATATACTTCCAAAAAAGGGAAAACTGCAAAATAAAGTTTGAGATTTTTTGAGTGACTGTTCATAATTTTTTAAATGGAACGAAATTAAAGTACACCTATAATTTAAAATTGTGACAAGTGATACCGGAACTCCTAATTTATCACCAACTCTATCAGTCAAGAATTAAATAATTAAAAAAAAACTAGTGTGTATTAGACAAAAAAACTAGAAAGTCATTATGATCAAGAAACCAGATGAAAACCTCATTTTCATTGAAGATCTGGAAGCAGATTACCACTTTGGTACAGATGACATTCTTGAAAATCATGTTATATGTTCTGGTCTACATTAGCAAAGCAACTTGAAGAATATATTGTTGGGAATAATACTGACAATAGCATAAAACCCATTTTAGATTATTGTTACTTAATTGTTGATGTATGCAAGAAGCCATGATTATAGCCAGCACAAATAGTAATGACCAGTATAAGATTGATATTGTCATGAAGGAGTATTCACAAATCTCTGATATTGATTATCATGAATTATTTTCATCTCAATTGCAAATTATGTTAGATGTTAATGCAATTATCTGTTCAGTATAATTTGATTGTTTACTAGGTGCATGTTATTTGATTGTGAATTGTATATGGAGCAACCAGAAGTTTTTCAAATTAATAGCAAAATGGAGAGACACCTATATGTATATAAAACACTGTTATATAGTCTGAAACAAAGTGGGCTGAATTAGAATACGTCATTTTTGTTTGATTAATTGAGACTTTATCCAATGACTTGCCTACTTTTGTACGATTTTTTTACATACGGCATGTGAAAACATGTTTGATACTCTGCTCTCATCAGTCACTAACCAGGGAGGTAACACACTTTTAGTGGCTAAGAGAGTACTGCCACCACGGGCACCATCAGCAGTATTCATATTTAAACATGTTAGAAATAAAATAATAATTATTTTTATTTGGTCTGATTATATTATTATTTTCTATGTGCGATGCTCCTTCAGTACATTTGCAATGATGGATCTCCACAATTTCCTGTCCCTTAATAAATTTTGTCTTTTTGCTATCTCTCCAAAACCTTGTACTGCCATCCATTCACTCAAGCTTATCAGGTCAGTTATGTGTTGTTTTTCTGTCCCTCTTACCTTCAATATAGTCTGTGAGTATTTGAATTTCTAAGCCCTCTTTTCTCATTATGAAACCTAGAAATTTCAACTATCTTTTCCTGATTTTATGTATATGTATTGTTGTCATTTTCTCTAAAACTTCATAATTACTCAGGTGTTCAGTGTGTGGTATAATCAGCATCCTTCTGAAGAAACACATTTCTGCTTCAAGTCCTTTTATTCACTGCCATATCAGAAGACTGAGACAGATATGAATAATCAGATCAAAACATTAATATACGATTACACTTCACTAAGTGTGAATTGTGGAAAGTTGTTTTACAATTTGCATATATTCTGCTCGAATAAAATATATAGGATATGTCTATATTTCTGTATATATTTGTAACTATTTACATTTTTCGGAAATTGAACAGATTCTCAGTGACTTTACTGAACCACCCAGAAATGGGAATGTTATATGTCAGCCCATTTGAGGAAATAAACATCATCAAACCAACCTTCCAAAATGCCAACATACAGATTGACTATTCTGGGTTCAGTTTGGAATACAAAAAAATATCATCTGAAGAAGACGGGTCATACAATGGTCAAAATGTTCTGAATGTGACAATAAAGATTAGGACAACAGTCCAAACAATATAAATAGTGTAAATGTATTTAATATCTTGGGATACTGATAATAACCTGAAGAAAATTCCTTATGGGAATTCACTTCCCCAACCAAACATAAATTTTGCCTGTCTTTTGATTTAACTTATTAAAGTATTAAGCAGAAGTGCTGGAATATAAATATACGTGCTTGTATATAATTGTACATTTTTGGTAAAGATCTTATTAACATACAATAACGCATATCCAAATCTCTGTTGATAATTGCTTTATGAGGATTAGAGGAAGTAAAAATTCATAATTTTATATGAGAGTTGACTGAAAAGTTTTCATTTTGACTGAAAATCCTTTCTCCCCAAAAGTTTGTTTAATCATTGGTCAGATGTTTGGAAGTGAGTTTGGCTGAGAACTTTTCACTACTTCTTTGTGCATAACAGTCAGGCAGTTAATTGCCATACATGATATACACTTGGGTGATCATGTCTTTTTTTTAGACATGACTGACTAAGCAAAAGATTTTCCCACAGTAGATTGCTTTCTGCCATAGACTGGTTGCCAACCAAGACTATAGAATCCAATTGATACTGCTATTCAACCCATAGCTGGAGGAAGTAGAGATGGATAAATACCTTTCCCAATTGTATTTCAACTGGAATTTGAACTCGGCTCTTCGATTTCTCATTCAGAGCCCATATCCATTGCACCACAACACACATCATAACATATGCATTGAAATTCAACAATTTGTGTTGCACTGAAGTAATGTCAAGCACATTTCCTTCCAACTTTATTGCTGCTAATGTTACATTAGTCACATTTTGATTTGTTTAAACCTACTCTAGAACATTATGATTTCTACCTGAATTATTTTCCTTTATAGTCTTGTGTTAAAACATATATGTGTACTTATGAATTTCTTCAAGACAAAAGCATGTATTTAATCTGTTAACTTCTTTTTTGTTAGGGAATAAAAGTTTTCACAGGCAGCCATGATTTGACTCAAGATTTCACAACTAGTGGACATCGATAAAAGAATAAAAAATTAAAATGTTGAATTTAAAGTAAAAAAAATATGAAAGGAATTTAAAGAGCTCCTCTTAATATTCTGTATTTACTTCTATAATAAAAGTGAGAAAATCATTATTATGACAGTTATCAAAAGAAATATAATCATCAATTCTGACTTTCTTTTTGTTATTTCAAAACTTCCTGAATTGTTTACTAAAAAATGTGTTTGTTATTCAGAATGCCAATTTAATTCCACATCAAAGACAATTTTTGACAAGCAAAATTAATTTTCAAAAGTATATTTTTATTCTTAATATATTTTAAATGATAGGCTATATCCCCAGGAGAAAAATTTAGATGTTTATATACTCGGTAAATATTCAAGTAGAAAAATTTCATCATACGGTACTGCAGGTTGATGTACTGATGTTTGGGTTAAGTGACAAATCAAAATGCTCTAAGTACACATGAACAGTATAACTTGAACCTGTTTCTATAGAAAAAAATTACTTCCCAATATTCAGCTCCTTACACTTAATCTGCATATATTGTCATACTTATTTTTTTAATCAGAAATTATTATACACCTTGCTTTTCAGAACACTATGCTCATCTCAATTGTTATACTCATAATGTTTTAATTGTTGTCCCATTCAGGTGTCTGTCTTTTATACTTGGTATTTCAAAATGACCTCTTTATTCAATCCATGGTGATAGATTGTTTGCATTCTACTTTCCATGCTCAGGGAGATAACTCATATCAGTTAATACTCACCAGTGTGATTCAAATATGTTTCATTTGAAACATGTACCTTTTCAGCATTATCTAGGGTTTGAACTCACAACTAACAAAGAACCAGATTTTTTTTAACAAGTTCTTTCATCCATTATGGCTATGTGTCTCTTGAACAATTATATACAGAAATTCACTGAGACAAATTCCACCATATGAGTCAGGACACTAATAGAATCCTACTACCTGAATGCTGACTATAAATTTATGGTTTAATAGGTTTGTCTGACCCTCCTGGATATTAGGAGACATAGCTAAATCTTTGATGAAGATATAAAATTTTAAAGCATTGTTTAATAAAAATATCAGATTGTACACAAAAGGAAATTTTTTTAATTATCTATTACTGTAAAATAAAGATTATGATTTTGTGAGTAAACATTTGTTTTTCAAATGAAGTGATAACATTTTGAGACAGCAATATACTGAATTGTTTCATCTTTCCCTTCTTTAACTCTGCTAGGTGATGTATAGCTAATATAATACTTAAAGAAGTGTAGCAGTGGCAGCCATGCTATATGGGTAGAATTTAACTCATTTTTTATCATTCTAGAGAATGATTATGTACCTAATGTAAAAAATGCTTTAGGAATTTCTTGAACAAAATTGGCAAAGGTTTATAAGGATTATATGAATTCCAGACAAACAGCAACAGCAT
Source organism: Ascarosepion bandense (assembly GCA_037127315.1). Taxonomy (NCBI): domain Eukaryota; kingdom Metazoa; phylum Mollusca; class Cephalopoda; order Sepiida; family Sepiidae; genus Ascarosepion; species Ascarosepion bandense. The sequence goes on along the minus strand of JBBBDQ010000954.1, from coordinate 2,528,424 downwards.
GTAGAAATTTTAGGTGACCACAAGTGATGAAAAGTAACACCAGCACCTGACAATGATATTAATTATTTAACAAAAATAAACATTAACATATCATTCAGTAGATCCCAAGCCTAACAAATAAAACAATTTTTCAACAAAATTTGACTTTATTCATCAACATAGTCTCCTTCTAGGGTGATAAACTGATTCCAATGATTCTCTAACAATTTGATGCATTTTTTGTAGGACGATTTATATTTAGCCTCAAAATACGCCTCAGTTTTTCATCTCACTTCTTCATTGGAGCTCAATCTCTTTCCCTGGAGCATTCTTTTGAGGTCTGCAAACAACCAGTAATCACTGGGGACCAGATCTGGAGAATAGGGTGGATGCAGAAGCAATTTGACGTATAATCATGTAGTTTTGCCATTGTTGTGATCGACTTGTGACATGGTATGTTGTCTTGGTGAAAGATCACTTATTTCTTCTTCAATTGTGGCCATATTTTGATAATTTCTTCCTTTAAACGCATCAATAATGCTATATAATATTTGCTATTGATGGTTCTTTCTTTCTCAAGGTAATCAATAAACAAAATAACTTGCCCATCCCAAAATAATACAAAGCCCAAAACCTTGCCTGCTGATGTTTGCATCTTTGGTTGCTTTGAACGGTTTTCATCTGCTGCTCTCCACTCAGCTGACTGCTGATTTGACTCTGGAGTGAAGTGAAGGATCCATGTTTCATCCATTGTCACATATTTATGCAAAAACTTCTTGTTGCATTGAAACAGTTGCAAACAACTCTCTGCATCATCAACATATTGTTTTTGATTGACTGTGCACAAACGCAGCACTCATTTTGAACACAGCTTTCTCATTTACAAATGTTCATGCAAAATGGTGAATACACTGCTGTCTTATATGTTTAACTCCTCTGCAATCTCACACAACTTCAAGTTACAATCAACCAAAATAAGTTTGTGGATTTTGGGTGTTTTCTGGGACATCTGCCAATTTTGTGCGACCTGAGCATTCAGCACCATTTGTGTCTGTATGACCATGTTTAAAATCACCATATAACCTCTTAACCATTGTTTCTGATGAAGTAGAGTCCTAATAACACTTATTAAGTCATTGATTTGCTTTAACGGTATATTTTTCCATCAGAAAACAATGCTTTATCAACACACAAAATTCAGATTTTTCCATTTTTTTTTTAAATTCACAACAGTAGCTTCACATAAATAACTGTAAATTGTAAACTAATAGTCCAATTGGGCCCAAATTTTGTTGCATGTTATTTGAAGATTCTTCTTTGTCTTCTATGTGCCTTGTTCTTTTCAGGACATAGGCAATCATGGCTTTCTGCGTCTCCCTATCCCTGGTGGCTCTTAGTATGTTTTCTCCTGTTACACCATGCAACCCTAGTTCCATCATCCACCTGATCAGGCCCTTCAAATATGTTACCCACTGCCTTCCTCTGTCTTGTTCAGTATCAGGTTCTCCAGGCCCTCTTTCCTCATTGCATGTCCCAGGAACTTTAGTTGTTTCTTCCTGATGCTCACTATTAATTTTCTTCTCATTGCCATTCTTTCCAAAACTTCATCATTGCTCACATGCTCGGTCCATGATATCTGCAGCATCATTCTGTAGAACCACATTTCCCCTGCTTCAAGTTTTTTTCTTATCTTCGATGATATTTATTGTCCAGCATTCACTGCCATATTGAAGAACTGACATCACATAGCAATTTAGCACTTTCTTCTTTGTTTCTAGGAAATTTTCCTGTGTCTTAGTACTTTACTCAGCTTCTGGAACACATCCTTCACCATGCCAGTTTGCCTTCAGATCTCTGTGTTGCACTTTCCCCTCTCCTGTTTAGTATGCAATAAAAATTATATAGATTTTTTATTAGTGGCACCATCTATATGTCAGGCCTGAGACTTATTGAGTTATGTGTTACATCAAATGATAACCCTACTCAACATTGATATCAATTAACCCATCAGTTATTTCACTTTACACTGTATACTGTATTCAATATGATTTTACAGTTATTTCCCAATAAAGGTACCATAATTAACACCACAAGATCAGTTACTGAGCATCCACCTGAACCAGAAAACATCAGCATTCACCATTAAGACTGGCTCTGTGTCACTTGGTTAGATGGTCACTTTTCCAGCCTTTTGTTTTGATAGTGTGAAGAAAACAAAGTAATATAGATTTAATCTATCAGCAGATAGGTCCACAAACTTATGGTGGCTTTGTAATCATGTGAGGTGTGTTCTCTTGAAGATTGCAAGGGCTTTCATGACAGGTGTAACATACACCAATTTATGGCAAGCTATTTTCCTTCCTTCATGTTTGTCATGTGGTTTGTTTCGGTAAGTTCACAGAAAAACTAATGCGTAGGCGACATGAAGATAATTGCAGGAACACATAGCTGACTTCCAATTATTTCATTACCTCCTTGCATCTAACACATGTAAACCCTATTGAGCATGTCATTGCAGATTTCAATAAATTTTCTTCAGCTATACCTCAAAAGCTACTCAGTTAATGTGAGTTATACTGAAACATGCATGGCTAGGTATACCAACATAATGGTTCAAACACTTTGTAAATTCAGTGCCACATCATGTAACTACTGTTATTCAGGTAAAGTGTGGAGCTACAAATTATTAGGTAGCTGTCATTAATTCATTTGACACTTCATTTTACAAGGTACATAGATTAAGCTTCAATTTCAATAAGACATTACCTAAAATTTTCAAGGTTTCATTTAGATGAATTGCTTTTAAAAGAAAACAATATTAAATTGCAACAGCAAAATGTAGATTCTAAACATATGAAATACCAACTTCACTGGAGTTGAAATGTTTCTCTTAATATTTTCTCAAGTCATCTGTTTTTTTTTACTATATTTGTTCTTCAGTTTGTTGCAAAGTTGCAGTCTGAGAGAAATATTTTACTATTTTTGGTATTATATCTTTTAGTATCTTTTTATCATCTTTGTCTTCAACAATTTGATTGAACTGATTCACGTCTGAAGAGTTTTATTTGCATTTATGTCAGTTGTGCTTGTTTCAAAATGCTTTGTGAAAAAACGTTAACGTGAAATAGACATTTTTTAGTTGCCATCAAAGACCACTGTAATTAATTTAATCAGAAAATAGATTTTTTTTTAAGTGAAAGAGCTTGTTTTAATTTGTCTTTTAGTGAATTAATATGCTTACAAATAGATATATATATATACTTCCATATTTGTATATATTTTCTCATATATAAAGAAATAGACATGCACATATATGCATGACATTTTCTATGTACAATCTTACAGATGTATATTCAATTGCTTGAATATAAAACATGTTATGAAATAATTATGTATATATGTGTGTGTGTATTTAGGCAGCATATCTCAGTTAAGCATGTTTGGTTAAATAATTTTGACATATTATGTCTATTTATTTTCACCTAAATCTTCTCATAGTCATAAATAACTTTTCTTGTATGTCAATTAAAGTTAACAAAAAGGCTCTGTAATTGTTTTCATCCATTTTATATTCTTAAGTACGTTCAATCTTTTTATATCATAAGCAAATACATATGTCCATAAATTCTTTGTTTTTGAATTATTAAGGCTGTCAATATACTTAAACACATCAATTCATATAAAATGTTTAAAATGTCCTCTGCTTGCTTTTATACATGCAGGGACCAACTGAATCATTGAATGGCCAACTGTTTCAAATACTCGCACATGGGGTTGAATAATTTCAGAGGCCTCCATGACATGTTGTTGAAGTGGATATACATTTATATAAAATTTTGTCCTTGTTTTAATGTATGGAACCCACCCTAAAAGTTAATAAATGCATTAAGTGAGATAGTAATATAGATGTGTATTAACATGGAAGTGTCAGAAAGATGCATGCAAATATGTATTGTGCTTTTAAAATTGTATATAATATTTTCTTATTGAAGTCTATATTTATAACACATCACTCAATAAGTCCTGGGTCTAACTAATAAAACAACAATTTTTAGGCAAAATTCAACTTTGTTCATCAACATAGTCTCCTTCTAAGGTGATACACTGATTGTAACACTTTTCCAACAATTCAATGCCATTTTTGTAGAACGATTTGTCTTTAGCCTCAAAATATGCCTCAGTTTCCAATATCACTTCTTCACTGGAGCCAAATCTCTTTTTCTAGAGAATTCTTTAGAGATCTGCAAACAGCCACTAGTGACTGGGGACCAAATCTGGAGAATAGGATGTATGCAGAAGCAATTTAAAGTGCAGTTCATATAGTTTTGCCATCTTTGGGATTGACTCAGTGCATTGTCTTTGTGAAAGATCACATTTTTCTTCTTCATTTGTGGCCATTTTTTGGCAATTTCTTCCTTCAAACACACCAATAAAGCTATATAATATTTGCTATTGATGGTTCTTTCTTTCTCAAGGTAATCGATGAACAAAATACCTTGTGCATCCCAAAATACAGAGCCCAAAACCTTGCCTGCTGATGTTTGCATCTTTAGTAGCTTTGGACAGCTTTCACCTGCTGCTCTCTACTCAGCTGACTGACAATTTGACTCAAAAGTAAAGTGGTAGATCCATATTTCATCCATTGTCACATATTAATGCAAAATCTTCTTCTTAATGCATTGAAGGAGTTGCAAACAATGCTCTGAATCACCAGTACATTGTTTTTGATCGACTGCAAGCAAACACAGCTCCCACTTTGAAAACAGCTTTCTCATTGACAAATGTTCATGCAAAAAGGTGAATACACTGCCTTCTGATATGTTCAACTCCTTTGCTATTTCATGTAACTTCAATTTACAACTGGCCAAAACTAGTTTGTAGTTATTTGTTTTTGGTGTTTTTTGGGACAATTGCCGACTTTAGGTGACCTGAGCATTCAGCATCATATGTGTCTGTATGACTGCATTTAAAGTCAGCATACTTCCTCTTAACTGTTGTTTCCAATGAAGAAGAGTCTGAATAACACTTATCAAGCCATTACTTTACTTGAACAGTATTTCTTTTCCATCAGAAAACAATGCTTTATCAACACACAAAATTTATATTTTTCTATTGTTTTGAAAACTTGCAACAATAGCTTCACTTAAATAACTAATTTCTAAATTAATATCTGATTGGGCCCAAATTTTTTCATGTCCTATTTGGAGGTTAGTACATAAAAAAATTATATGGATTCTTTATTAGTAGTTCTATCTGTATGTCAGGCCCAGGACTTATTGAGTGTTGCGTTAGATATAGAACTTATGCATATCTATGTTTCAACATTTTATAATATACATATATTAGAAATTGATGAAAGCACAACTTGATTTATATCTTCTGTGCCTGTAGATATGTCTCAATCTACAGAGAGAAATGCATATTTATACCTTTGTGTGTGTGTGTGCATATATCCATATATAGATCAATATGTTTGCACACATATACACGCACATGATAGCTGCAATTACCAATTAATTTCAAAGTATCTTCTATGCTTTGAACTGTTAGCCAAAATTTTAAAAACTTTTCACTTGTATAGCATCTGAATATTGATTATACTCTTAAGCTTCTTTCATAAACTGACTTGTCTAATTATTAGCCAATGTGTTATCAGAAAGATTGATAATAATTATAGCCGCCTATTCATTAATTCTCTCCCCTTCATTCATTTTTTTTTTTGGCTTTCATTCATCACATAGTCTTGTAGTCTTTCTTTTTTACTTTTTCTTCATCATATTTTATCTCTTTTTCCATCTTCTGTTTTTTTCTCACTTCATACTCACATTCTTTGTCTTAGCCTCTTTTATTTGCCTTCATTTATATTTCCCTTAGTCATTCTTTAACATCCTCTTTTCAATGTTTTTAGCTTTCATTCTATTTGAGCTTGTAAATTCTTCTTCATTCTCTTCTCACCACCACTGCCAAGTTCAATTTCATTTTCCTCCTCTTCTATATTTTTCTTCTTTTTCTTTTCTGAGTTGTTTGTTGTTTTTATTTGTTTAACTATCAAGACTTCACATTGAACATTCATTTCCTTGAATTACAAGCAACAGTTCTATTAAAATAGATGAAGGAACTGGTTTAATTTAGTTAAAGGTCTAAAAATAGTGAAATAAACATTGTAAGATACAAAACCGAAATATCTCAGATAAAAAATTATTACAAATTAAAACTATTTCATGAGTGTTGTTTTAGTTGATTTTGAAAGTAGAATTCCCATTTTGTTGTTCCCAAGGTTAAATTTCTAACAATTGAAACTGACCATCTTGAGGTAGGAAAGAATCATTCAGTTACATGTCACATTTACAAACATCTGTTTATCTGAATCTGCAGAAAATAGGTAAGAATATTTGTATAAATCTAAAGAAAACATTAACTTTATGTGGTAAAAGCTAGAATATGTGAAAACATTTAAGATCAGTGCATTTGTAGAAATTGATCCTCAGTAGCCAAAAGTTGAGGCAAACATCTATCTTCTGATTAATGAATTTCATTGATTTCTTTCATCAAATGATTTACTATTCTTTCTAAAGATTTAGGAAGCTTCATGTCAATCTAGAACCGGATATTAAGTTTAATAAATAACACTTTGATAAGAGACAGTTTTCTGAACAATGTGATCAAGATGCCAACACACGTACACATTTTTATATATGTGAGTATATTTGGTTATTTTTATTCACTTATGATTGTGTTTTTGTTTCAAATTTTTTTTTACTTTTAACATGTCTTATTTTTCAAAGATTCATTTTTATTGATTCTGATATTGTGCCACTTTGAGATAGATAAATCAATTTACGTCAAAGATAAATTTGCCACTAATTATGACTTTTCTATTTTCACTTTGATTTTATTGATAAATCTATTGCTAGATAAAAAAAGACAAAAGAATACTTTGTGATGCTCTCCTGACTGTTTTATGAGGGCTGACTAATTTGTTTCCTGCATTTTTATAAACAAATTGAATTAAGAGAGATGAACATATAACACAAGTTCAATTGATCCTGTAGAAATAAAGAGCTTTCAGTTAAGGAAAATTTAGTTTGGTTTTTGAAATTATTTAAATATTAAAATCTTGCAACTCTCAAAAATCTTCTGAAGTTTATAGAGACAAATATAACTTTAGTTCTGAGCATTATCTATATTTCTTCCTGTGATAAGAATTTCAGACTTTAACATGAACTTCTCTAGATTTTCACTCCAGCATTGTACTGTTTTCCTTTATACACACTATCCATTTAAGGTGTGGGAAATCATAGTTCTCTATCTTCCTGTTGTTTGTAATGCTTAGCAAAGTTTGTCTTTTTGGTAGTCTTAGACCTTCATGCCTGCAAAAAAAAATCTAGCCTTGCAGGATAGTTTTTCGCTTGACACTGCTAATATTTTTACTAAATTCACTCTCACAATGTCAATTTTTTAAAGTGATAATTAGAATTTTAATAAAACCTAAACATATGAAAGTAGATTCAGACTTTTTCTTTTTTCTTGAGGAAACAAAAATTTATTTATTAGATTGTTTATTGGAATGGTTGGCAAAACATCATCTCATTGCCAATTAATTTGAACTTTCTTCATGTTTAGGTTGTGTTACAAATCTAATCATCACTTTTTAAAAACAATAAAGATTTCCGAGGAGTGGATTGTGGTAGTTAAAATAATAGCTGTGTCAAGGGAAAAACCATCCTTTTGACGCTATGTTTTTTTTTTTTGCTGGCATAAAAGCCCAAGTTTGCTGTCTTTTTACTACCCACTTTAAATCAGAATGAATAAGGTAAGCTATCTATTGGATATCTGCAAGTAAAAATAAGTGTTTCTATTTCAGTGAATATGGTTTTTGTACATCAATAGAAAAGTTAAGGAGCAAGGATAAAAAGAAATCAAGTTCATGAGTAATTGGGGCAAATTTATATTTTACTAAAAAAGTGGTTTTGCTGTTTAGTAAAAACTTAATAGCCATTTCTCTACAAGGAAACCTTTGGCATTCTGAGCAGCCAGTATTGCTTTTGGTTAAAATTTATAAAATCTTTCTTTTGAAACAATTTTTAGGAAAATCCAGTAGCTCTTTTCAGTATTGATGGGGAGTCAGGGGACGTTCTCCACAGTATTGATTGGGCTTTAAAGAAGTTTTTAGTTTATAAAAAAACGAGAAAGAACAACACAAAAATGAAATTTCATTTCATTGCTCTCTCTGTCAAGCAGTCTTGTATAAATCTGTGCTTTATTAACTCCTGAAGCTTTTAACAGCGAATAAATTACTTAGAATTTGGAGGATTTGTCTGTCAGTTTGGGGGGCTCTTTTGTAAATTCTACACCAAATACTCAAAAGCAGAGAATAAATTTAAAGATTAATAGATGAAAATAATGAATGATTCCATGAAATAATTTATTCAATATAAGTCATAGGTATTTATTCATTGTAGAAAAATGATATGATTATATGACATGGAAGAAAGTGAAGAATGTGTTTATAGATGAAAATAACCTGTTTATCTGATTTATGACAAAAGAAAGTTTAAGCTGATGAATTACTGCTTAACTAACATTACAGATTAAATGATTTTGGAAAGATTTGTACTCTTTTTCCTTTGAATAATAAAACATACTTTTTCTCCCTCCCAGAAAGGCACACTCTGTATATAAGTATTTCAATGACATAAACTGAATATGGTGTTGAACTATTAATAACTTCAATTATGAAGTTTCTTCCTCCCTTTTCTGTAAACATGTTTTGTTAATATGTTTATTATTTATTGTTTGCTTAAATTTCATATTTTGTGGCCTTTATTTTACCTGAACTCACACAACTCTGCAAAAAATTATTTCTAGGATAAATAATAACAGGAGTCATAAAACATTATTTCTTTCCATTTTGCAACAAACTTATGAATAAAAATAAATTACTGGAGGTAAAGTGCTTAAAGAATGACTGAAATTGTTGCACCTCAGTTTGAAAGAATATCACTTATACTACACAGTGCTGAAGCAAAATGTCTGCAGATATGTGTCTATATGTTGTGAATTGAGTTGAGTAGCTCTTCTGATAGTTACAAATAATAACACTTTGATTTCTCTCATAACAAATAATATGGACATTATTTATCCTGTTATGTACAAGTGAAGCCATATGCCTGGGTCTTTTAATAGACACAAGATGTAAACACATTGATAAGCATCCAGTGGTGGTAACAATTTCATTGATACACACGAAAATGGATACACAAAGCCTGCCAATCCTACAAAGTCTGGTCAATAAATCTAGCTTAAAAATAGGATTGATAATTGGCCTCAGTGCATAAATGCATGCTTAATATGTTAGGATATTTTGCAAGTATTTGCCTTTCATGAGTGCATTCTGGTGTTATTAAAAGTGCAAATGCATGAGGTTCTGTATGTAAAGGTCTGTAGATGTGTAGCTGGATGGATATTTGTATGTATCTACCCCTATATCAATAGATATGTAATATGCATATCTATTTCAAATATTTACATACACAAATACATACTTAATATTTCACTATTTTTGTTATATTAGATTTACATGACTTGATCAAATTTGTTCTGTGAGAATTATATATTCTAGAACTGCTTATTTATTCAGTGAATTGGTTTAATACTAAATTAGTGAATTTTTAGATCATTCTTTTCTCTCTATTAACTGTTATTATTATGATGATTTTAGTTGAATATTTTGCATCAATTAAGATCAAGTCTAAGACCAAAACTTTAATGTGAATATGAAAAAAATGATAAGAATAATATAAGAAACAGGTCCATTGGAAGACATTATAACTGCCATCAAGAAGAGAAAGTTGAATTGATAGGAACATGTCATAAGAATCACAAGTCATCCTACTGCCATCCTGAAAGTTTCCACCTTGGGCAAAAAAAGAAGAGGCAGACATAATGAAATATGGGTTGACAATGTCACTGAGTGAACTGTAAGATCATTCGTAGAAACACAGACATTAGCACACAACTGAGAAATATGGAAGGAGTTTGCCACACTTGGTCATGTGACTGTAGGTGATTATGATAGTGATGAATATAAAAATGAGTTCAGACTCGGTATAATATCAGGACTGAATCTGTATTAATTTAATACATAACCAAAAGGAAAGACATTATAATGAAGGATCTATATATATATGCACCACTTAAAACAAACCAATGTAATTTTATGATTTTATCTGTAATAATTTTTATTTATTGTCATTGTCTGCCACATTACAATCAGAATTTATGAATATTTAAATATCTTTTTTTGAATGGCTTTAATAAATTGTTATTAAATCAGTAAGAAAATTAAGATATTTTGATGCAAATTTTTGGTAGTTTTTTTTTTACGTTGCTCATCAATTTGGCATATATAACTATTTGCCCACTTTTATAAGTGCACTCAGAAACAAATAGCATTTTTCTGAAAAGAATATTAAAACAGTAATGTGTCTAGGTTGGTTATATAAGGAACTATGTTTTGTAATTATTTCAGAAAATGTTTCTTTTTTTCTTTTAAAATGCCCATAAATATCTGCTTCAACCTGAGATAATTATGTAATTGAAACATTTCTCTTTCAAAATAGTTGATAATATTTCATCATAGCAAAACTCTATATCCAAGTGATAATCAAAGTTGAAATATTTGAAAAGCAGAATCACTTCCCATCTATTAGAACAAAAGTTAATCATTCAAATTCAGCTGGGGTTCTGGTTTCTCTTAAAAACTCAACCCTCATTTACTTTATTATAAAGAAAAAAAACAAAGCCAAAGTTCACCACACCATTTACATATTTGCTTACACTGATCCCCCATTGCCAAAAACAAGAAAAACTACAAAAGACAATAAAAGGTTGGACAAAGTCAGTGCTATTGTTGAGTTGTCTGTGTCTGAAAGTCACTGAAAGAAATGAGATTTTTGATAATGATCTAAGCTCAAGCTGTGAATGTCGACATTGTGAGCTTATAGAGAATAGACATAAAACTTATCATCTAGGGCCTACTCGCCAGCATACCATCTGTATATTTAGAAAAAGAAATGAAAAATCATAACATCATATTATAATGAATCAGTTCTTTACTTTTGGTTGTAAAGTAGAAAAGAAATAGTGTAAAGCCACAGGAATACTTTTATTGAATTGTATGAAGATCATAGAAAAGTAATTTTTCTTTTGGCAATGTTTCTCTATGGCACACATAATCAGCAAACCTATATATATATATATATATATATATAAGAAAGAGAGAGAGAAACAAAGGTTAGCTTCCATTGGTCAAGTTCAGAGAATAATATCCAAGAAAATCCAGTTAGATAAGTTATTTGTTGAGGTGATCATTATGATTGTTTTTGACTAGCAAAATAAATATATGCATATTTTCTCTATATTTTGAGCTGAAAACTGTACATTTCTGCCCAGTGTAGATGACAGATGAAATATCATTATAACTGATGTATTCAAGATAAGAAAATAGGATTTAAAACCCTAAACTGAATCTCTCATTCACATTGAACAAAATCGTAAAAGAAGAAGCCAAAAATGAAGTTTGTTTTAGGCCTGAAATTTAGGCTTAAGACAATACATTCACTCCCTAACAATGCTATTAGATTTCTGAACTGAAAATTTCTCCACATCATTTATATGATTAATAGAGACATATTGGGTTAAGTGCATTCACAATGAATCCGATTAAACTAAATGATATGTATTGCATAAAAAAATCTTTTCATCATTAATTTTTTCAATATATATATATATATATATATATATATATATATAGTCAATAAGTTAAGAAAAGTTCAAGTGGTTATCTGGTTAACCAACTCAAAAGTTTTGCATCCAAATGCTTATCAAACCAGACGTCTGATAAATCAAATGAGCATTTTGATGCAAAACTCTTGAGTTGGCTAACTAGATAAGTCACTTGAACTTTTCTTAATTTATTGAATATTATATTAAATATTATAGTTTGAGTTATCTATTGAGTGCTTTTTGGCAAAGTTCTGCTAGACTGAATGAACATACAAAATTCTCATAATTTTCACATATTTTCTCATTTATATTATTCTCTCTTTATATATATATATATATATATATATATATAATTAGTTTTTGGTTATAATTAAATGAGACTATTACCTATTTGTATTAAAAAGTGCTCAATACATTTATATTGTAGAGTTTTTGAATATTTTTCATTTGGAATTGTGTTATTTCTACAAGCTAGGTTTCAATATTTCAGTATCTTCAGGCAACTTATAATAATTTATAATAAGCTACTATAAATTGCTTGATAATACCAAAAGGTAACCTAGGTTACAGAAATAACTCATTTCCAAATAAATATATATATATGTGTGTGTGTGTGTGTGTGTGCTTTTTTTCTCTCTGCCTCAATATATATGTACAAATTTCTGGAAAAAGATATTCTATTAATTCTAAACAGTATCAGATATATAGTAATTGTCTAGAAGACAATGATTGCCCTCATTCACATTCCCTGGTGACTAAGAAAAAAAACTTTACATTAATTCAAAGATTATGTTGATATCATTAGGGCAATACATGACACACTCTTTTGTTCCTTTCTGTAGATATCTTTGGCAGAAAAGGCTGACAGACCACAAGAGAGAAAGAAACAAGAATAGTCATCATATAGTGACTCATTGATCTTTTCTCTAAACAAGTCTGTCATCTTCCACTCCTACCATATTTCTCATATGTGCCATCATTTTCAGAACTCCAGTCATTCATGAAGGCATTCTTGACCACTCCCCAATGACTCAACTTCTAATCACTATTACAGCAATGGCTGGTCGTTTGCCAATATTGTTCTTCTCAAACAAACCTTCAAACTCTAAGGGCTAACTATAAAGCTAAACATGAAATTCCCCTGAGGACTGTCTGGCTACAAGTATTCATTATTCAGATTTGAATCAGCATTTTATGCTTGCCATCTTTTCTTGATTGCATGTTTGGCAACATGTGTTCTTCCTTCATCTCATTCCTATTCATCTTAAAGACTTTGAATATTTCTTTGTCAGGTGTCTGGCCAGTTTAACAACATTTACTTCCCAAATGTCCACCAAAGCTAAAGCCAACTGCCAATTGAAACTTGTGACAAAGGTGTTCAGATTGTGTCCATGATGGATTTGCTTCGTACATTTAAGTGTTTGGCAAATTTCTTTGATACTTTCTTTACCTTTATCCAAATACATACATTATATATATAATGTAATGGATTTCATAGACGTTTCCTAACTAAATTGTCTTTGTTTACATTAAGATACAAAAACAGAGCAGATATGAATATTCAGAAAAAATGGGAAAATGTGTGTTTAAAAGCACTATTTGGACTTTGTTTGACCATTAGACCAATGTGGTCAAGTGGTTAAGACATGTCAGATCTAGGGGATGCAGGTTTGAATCCTGCCAGAGAACATATATCTTCCTAACAAGATGACAAGGCCAGTAGATGTAAATAAAGATACTGTTTAATTATAAAAAGAGAGCATCTATTCAGATATGAATATCGAATAAAAATCATGTTGAAACAAATAAATTAAGAATGCATCAGAGTTAATCGGTTTTGTTATGGATTTCATAAAAATATTGTAAATATAAATATTTTCCATTTTTAAACGAGTTATTTCGCTATCCAGGTTTCTACCATGAGTTGTGTCTTCAGGCGATTTTTAATAACTGATTTTACCTTTTACTGTTTTTCTTTTTAAGAACGCTCTTGTAACAGTGTTTTATTTGAACATTCACGTAGCAGAGAATTTATTTTGTTTAAATTTTATTTTGTTTAAATTCAAACAAATTATGACATTTTCATCCATGGTTGTATGAACCTAAGAGGTATTTCTTAGTGTAGATGCATTTTGTCATAATTTCTGTTCTTTCATTTAACGGTTCGTCTTTATTTGGGTATGTCATAGTTTCTAATTTTTCTTCTTGGTACAGTCTACATATTTGTCCACCGTTTTAAGGCTTGGCTGTTTTTACAATGCTCCACATTATGTGTGGATCTTTTTTATATTTTGATTTCAATTTCCAGACATGGTTTGCCAATTTTGTATTGTTTTTTAATTTTTCTATTTTAAATGTAGATCTTTGGCTGAACCACCTGGTCTTAAAGGTGTCTTTGGTTGAGCCCAAATATATTTTGTTTTGGCCATCTGGGTCATGTACCTCTTCCTTATAAATTATTTCTTTTGTGTTGCAGAGACCTTGAAGTAGACATTTATTTTTGTCCCTGCAGTTGCATTCTTTGTTGGGGGTTTTGTTTTGTACGATGCTATTTAAGTTTCTGGTGTTTTGTTTTTTTCTGAAACTATCTAAATTATTAATGCAACTATAACTTAGTTTGATTGTGTTTCTGTTGAAAATTTTGTTTAATTCTGATTCTTTTGGAAAGTGCTTATCTATTAGTTTAAAAAATACATGTCCTATTTTGGTCTTTACTTCTAAATTAAATGGTGGGTTGAACCAGATAATGTTTCATTTTCTATTGTTGTTTTTGATATGTCTGTTTGGTTGAGATTTATATTGTAAAATGTTTTTATGGCGAGAATTTCTTAATGCATCTTCATATATATTTTTCTTTTCATTTGTTTGAATTTAAACAATGTGCATTCATAAATTCTCTGCCACGTGAACGTTCAAATAAAACACCATTACAAGAGCGTTCTTAAAAAGAAAAACGGTAAAAGGTAAAATCAGTTATTAAAAATCACCTGAAGACACCACTCATAGTAGAAACCTGGGTAGCAAAATAACTTGTTTAAAAATGGAAAATATTCAAAAGTTCTACAATATAATTATATAGAACACATTTTAATACAAATGTGTACTGGTTTAACCCTATTAGGACCAAAAACTAAGTATTAAACAATCAATATATATATATATATATATATATATATATATATTTTTTTTTTTTTTTAATCATTTCACCCCAAGCAAGGCGGAAACGCCACTGATGTGCAGGGGGTTACATAAATGTAAAAAGATTAATTAGAAAAGAGTGAGGAGTACAAGCTAGTTAGAAAGGAACAATAGAAAGCTGAGAAAGAAGGTGCGATGACAGATACATAGGAGGAGAGAAAAGGAAGGTTATACAGGGGAGGGGAGAGAGCTAGAGGCCAGTGGTTAGTAGATGAGTATTAACTTTGCATTTAAATTTCTGGAGGTTGTAGCTATCAGGAAAGCAAGAATACGGGAGTGAGTTCCACAGGCGGGAAGTGCGAGAGAGGAAGCTGCAGGAGTAGAATTGTCGTCTGCCTTTGGCTAACCTGACTGTGAATGGGTGGGACTCAGTTGCCAGTCTGGTTGCACGGGTAAACACCTGTTGAGGAGGCATCAGTGACTTAAGCTCATCCGAGCAGAAGCCATGAAAATATTTATAGAAGAGACAGAGGGAGGCCACATTTCGATGATGGGAAAGTGGCTGCAGTCGAGTCGCCAGATCAGTACCTATCACATTACAGACTCTCCTTTGGAGCTTGTCAAGAACATTGAAGAGAACGGCAGGGGCACCTGACCATAAATGGCAGCAGTACTCCATGCACGGACGGATGGTTGACTTGTATATATGCAGGATGGATTCAGGTGGAAAAAACATCCTGGATCAACATAGTGACCCAACCTTCTTAGCAGTAGATTTTGCTATGGATTCAATATAGTGGTTCCATTTGAGGTCTGAGGACAGGGTAAGTCCAAGGAGGCGTAGTGTATTACTCTCCGGGAGAATCACCTGGTCCATGCTTATGGGAGGCAGAAGAGGTTGCTTGTAATGGTTGACAGACAAGAGTTTCGTCTTAGAGGAATTGAAGTTGACAAGCCACTTCTTGCCCCAGTTCACCACAGAGTGTAGATCTCGCTCAAGGTCAGCAGCGAGATTATGTCTGTCCGCCACGACAGGTTTTTTACTGGAGCGCAAGTATATTGTAGTGTCATCTGCGTAGATGCCTACTTGGGACTTTATCTCATCTGGGAGGTCGTTGATGAAAATATTGAGAAGAAAACTCAGCACATAGACAGTTATAAGTCAGGATTTATTTCAACAATGTTGAATCAAGATTTATTTCAATGTTGAAATAAATCTTGATTTATAACCGTCTATGTGCTAAGTTCTCCCCTCAATATTTTATAATGCTCTGAATAATATTCATCAAGCTCTCTAGTTTTATCTAATTAATAATTTATATTAATTAGATAAAATCTCTTGGGTTATCTTTTCCATCTTTACAGGTCTGTCAATTTCTCCTTTATATATATATAGTTTCATACCAAGCAAGGTAATAAAACCACTAAGATGCAATGTGAGAAATTGAAGAAATGAATGTGAAAGGATATAAGCAAAAACATTATTAAAGAGAGAAAGCAATAAAAGGATAAGAATATTTATAATGCAGCATGTCAAAGGTCAATTTTTAGCACTCTGCATTATTAATATTACTTCTCTTCCCTCTCTATTCTTTTTCATGGTTTCACAGTTGCATTATCCTTATTGTTTATTTGACTCAAAGTATTTTCTGTTTCCATAGCAGGATATGACAGCACATCTACGAAATTCAAACACACTATGGCTCAGGGATAAAAGTCATCTTCAGTGGCAGGATAAACATTTTTTTAACGTATATGATAAAGGTTAAGAAGACGGAAGATAACATTTGACAATTAACATTGCATTTAAAATTTTGAAGATCATAGTTGACTGAAAAGCAAGAAACTGGAAGAGACTTATATATAAGTATACACAGATGTATCCATGCAGGTACACACAGATATATAAATATTTATCTGGTGCTAATAGAACAGTGGTCAATGTAATATAACTGAGGTATAAAGTATATATTAATAAATACACAAATTATCCTATGTTTAAGGTGCCTTAATCATAAGATAATATATATATTTATTAATATATATACTCTGTGAGTGTGAAAAAGACTATCACTAACCTATATTACTAAACATTATGATGTGGACCGGTGATGGGACCACGAAATGATAACTCGAAACATGGTGGTAAGGTTAACAACATATATTTAGTCAAAAATAGATAGAAGAGAAAATAGTACATATAAGCTTGGCTTACTAGTGACTAACAGACAGACAGACTGTGCTGAGCTGAACTGAAGCCACGAAAGTGATTAACTCTCAGTTAATATGCTGGTAGGAAGAGTCCATAGTTAAGTGGGTAACGCCCCACAACACCCCCTTCCAAGATCTTTTCCCTGAAAAGCTGTTTAATATTTCTTCTGTTTTGGATCGACAATCAAAGGATCCACAAATTTTCTTTTTCTTCCAGATTGCCTTATTTCAGGTGAAGCTTGGGATGCCTTGAGATCAAAACTCTTAAAGATGGTGTCTATCGACTCTTCATTGGTCAGTGGTGATTCATTAATGTTGGTTGCCTGACATTTCCTCAACTGGTTCTGATGATGCTTGTGTGTATTCTTGAAACCTTGAATTATATATACAAGATCTCCCACTCTTTGCTTTACTGTGCCTACTTCTCAAAACGTCATGTTGTTTTTATAGACTTTGAACAATATTTTCTCACTGCAGGAGTAACGTTTTCTGGAGAGAGTAACCATTTTTTAAAATTTTGCCTGCTTTGGAATGAGCTTATCAAATACTGATCTTATCCTTCTTGCGAACATCCTTTCTGCAAGTAAAAGTCCTGTTGGCATATTGGGGTTTGGCATAATACTATACACCTGCAGAAACTGTTGCAGCACCTTATCAGTCGGTGTGCCCTGCACTTTTTTAAGTGCTCATTTTAAGGTATCCACGAATCGCTCCACCTGTCCGTTGGACATCAGGTGATATGGCTGATTCGTAATGTGTTTCACTTGAAACATTTTACAGAACTATTTAAATTCACCGGACGTGAACTGTGTTTTGTTGTCCATTACCACGCAGTCCACTACATCAAAACACGTGAACAGTTCATGAAGGAAAGCTATCATGCACTACAGTGGAAGTTTTTCTGCATCTAAGAACTTCTGGCCATTTAATGTGGCTGTTGATGACTATGAGGTAGTAATGGTCTTCCAACGGACCTGCATAATCCACGTGAATTCTCTGCCATGGCTGGTCAGTCTTCGGCCACGGTTTGCACATAGCTGGTGGAGCTTTAGCTGCAAAGGCACAACTTGTGCATGCCTCACTCATGTCCGCTTTATCTCAGTCTATGTTTGGCCAGTCGATGTAACAACACATAAGACTTTTTTTTACATTTTTTTCCGGGATGTCCTATATGAAAGTCCCTCAGGATTTTCTTTTGCAAATTTTTAGTTATCACCACTCTTTCATTATATGACAATACATCAGCACATAGCAAAAAAAAAACCTCAGGCGCACTCGAGTCTTTATTGTAAATTTTGTTCTTGGTAGTATGGATAAACTCGTCTTTTAGAGCCTCTCTTTTGATGTTTGATAGTGTTAATGGAAGCTCTCTCACGGTGTTTTCAATCATGTTCTTTATCTTGCAGTTCATTCTTAAGGTCATGATTGTCGAGTCTTTGAATATTTCTTTTTTTTGGAACAAGTCTAGACAAGCCATCAGCGTGGTAGATGTTCTTGGAGGACAGGTACTCAATTTTAAAATTATAGTTCAGCAGTATTGTACCCCACCGTATAAGTCTGTTCACAGTGTACACTGGTAGTCCCTTCTTAGATCCGTATATAGTCAGCAGGGGTTTGTGGTCAGTCTGTAACATAAAATATCTGCCGTGTAGATATCTGTGAAACTTGGTAATGGCAAAGATTATGCTTAATGCCTCCTTTTTGATCTGCGTATATTGATTTTCCGCAAACAGCAAAGTTCGAGACGCATGCGCGATGGGTTTCCTCGTTCCATCTGGAAGTTTGTATAAAAATGCTTAGTATGTGCTCCCAATGGTCTTTCACTGATTTACTAGTAATTAGAATATCATCAAGATAGGCAGTTGCGAAATCAAGGTCACCTATCATGGTATTCATAACCTGCTGAAAGATAGCAGGCGCAACCTTGACTCCAAAAGCCAGTCTGTTAAATTTATACAAACCTCTATGTGTATATATACAAAGAATTTTGGAACAGTTCTCCTCAACCTGGATTTGTAAATATACATCTCATAAGTCAATTTTAGAAAAGATTTTGCCACCATTTAATTTATTAAATATCTCTTTGGGGCTAGGGAGTGGATAGTGGTGGTCTTTTTGTGCAGCATTCAATCCCGTTGAGAAATTAGCACATACTCTGATTTGGCTTGATTTTTTCTTTACATATACTGTTGGTGCAGCCCATTCACTGAAATCTATTTTAGACAGGATACCTGCATTTTTCATTGATTTGGTTCACCGTCGCAAACAGAACACTCCTTTTCTTTTTAAACACAGGCTGAGAATTATCTTTTAACTGGAATTGTGCTTTTATCTTGGTACATTTTCCTAAACCGCCTGAA
The DNA here is from genome assembly GCA_037127315.1 of Ascarosepion bandense. NCBI lineage: Eukaryota > Metazoa > Mollusca > Cephalopoda > Sepiida > Sepiidae > Ascarosepion > Ascarosepion bandense. Next base: position 2,508,949 of record JBBBDQ010000954.1, on the reverse strand, counting down.
AACACATCAGAGAATTTTTGTTTGAGTTCCTGTTTCAGTTCCTTGATGTTGGAGGTTGTACTTTCTATTTTATGACAAAACATACTTATTGGACAGTCCCAGAGATTGAACTTCTCAATCCAAATAAGTTTTCTGTATTTTTCATCACATAAGCTTTTAAGTTTTTGTTATTCCATTTAATGTTACAGTGAAAAATACTTCACCTAAAATATTAATTTTGTCACCTGTTACAGAACATGCTGTTTTCTTTGTTCTTAATAAAGTTGGCTTTTTCAGTTGCCTCCAGGTATGCAAATTAATAATCGTAAGGTCAGACCCAGAGCCGAGCTGGAATTTTGTCGTTTTGTTGAATATTTGTACTTACACAAATTTCCATCTTCTTTATCGCTTGACTGTGTTTGCCTAATTTTATTTTTTGGTCTTCTAAATTTTTTAACATACCAGCAGCATGATGTTACATGGCCAGTTTTACCACAATTTTGACAAGTTTTCTTCTTTATGGATGGGCAAAACCTCATCCAGTGTACGTTTTCATAGATGTAACATAGACCTGGTGATGAATTTTCTTGTCTATTCATAGTATGCTTGTCACGATATTTTGGTCACATAAATTTTTTTTTTTCTGGGGAGTAGTGTTTTGGTCTACTCTTAATAATTTATATAAGAGACTCCTGATTCCTCGATATTTCTAGAGTCACATTTTATGGATACGATCCTTTGGCAGTCTTCTGCCAATTTTTGAAGGTTAGAACCGGCTCATTCTCTAATTTTGTCAGCACTTGGCATCTAATTTCAGCATCTCCAGCTGAGACTAAACCCTGGGCAAAAATCAGACATTTGAAGTCGTCAGCAGATAAATCTCCTAATTTGAAGTCATTACAGTGTTTATTTACTGTAGCTGCAAATGTAAGATAGTCCTTCTGATCCTCCTTGAATAGATTTAGACACTTCCATCTCTTATGGAAGAGTGATGTGTTAGGCCCAAATAGTTCCGACAGTAACTTAACTGTTTCTGAGAAATCTAAGTCCGTTGTCCTTTTGGGAAGGATGAAGTCAAGGAACCTACTGTGTTCTGCGGTACCCAATTTTCTTAGTAATAGTCAAACTTTTTTTGTATTTGACCATTCTTTGCAATCAATGTTGAATAAATCTTCGTACCACCTGTAGAAAGCATTGGTAGGTCTCTTCATCTTCGGGTACATATTCGAAAGTTGCAATGGTACTCCAGATAGTGCCCTGGGAAAATGCAATGTCATTCTCAGATGTTTGTTTGCATTTAATGATTTGTACAGTAACTATTCCATTTGACTTTGACGTTCCTTGCTTTTTTTTAAGAGCTTGCTCTTGGAAATCTTTCTGCTGTTTATGAAGTTCCATAAACAGTTGTTGCTGTTGTTGTTGTAAAAGTAACAGCTCTTCAGTTTTCTGCTGTCATTCATCATATTTTGCTGATAATCTTTCATCAGTTGGATTATTACTTTCTGAAAATCTTCCATTTTTTATTTCAGACTAAAACGACCAATTTTTATGTGAAAAAAAACAAATTAACTGTAGTTACAATTTTTTGTAAGGTGTACGCAAAAGAAGAGAGGCCACAAAAAAATCTACTTACAGATTTTTTTTTCTGTAATACCGGTGTTCTGAGCTTGTAGAAGATTTTTCATGCAACACTTAATTATTGAAGCTTCCTACACTTATTTTTTTATGTCACCAAAATTTTAGAAGGTACTTGTAGATTATTTCCTGATGTGGCATTTTGACTTGAATTTGTTCGAAGTTGTTTTATTTTTTATTTTTCTCTTTTTAAAAACAGTTGCAGGTTGGTTTAGATTGGGTATTTTTTGGTACTTCAAAGTTTGTTGACAGATGTAATGTGAGGGGGGGTTATCATTTGGTCAGTCGCTGTTAGTACACTAGCTTGAATCTTTGTTCGTTGCTGTGGATCTGAAAATTGGTTTTTAGTTTTTCAAAGTTCCCGTTTGCTAGTTGATGTCAGGGGTATTCTTTTTATGAACTCATATTTCCTGGTGGAGTTAACTGGGTTTATTGTGTAGGGTATTCCTTGATGTTCAAAATCCTCATCGCCAGTTGATGTGGACCGGTGATGGGACCATGAAATGATAACTTGAAACACGGTGGTAAGGTTAACAACATATATTAAGTCAAAAATAGATACAAGAGAAAAGAGTACATATAAGCTTGGCTTACTAGTGACTAACAAACAGACTGTGCTGAGCTGAACTGAAGCCACGAAAGTGATTAACTCTCAGTTAATATGCTGGTAGGAAGAGTCCATAGTTAAGTGGATAACGTCCCACAACACATTATTAAAATTATTTTTCTCAAATGTTACCAGGAATCCTGAGATATGTTTCTGTATAATTACATAAGCTTTATCTATATCTATATATATATATATGTGTGTGTGTGTGTGTGTGTGTGTGTTTTGTTTTTTAATCATTTCACCCCAAGCAAGGCAGTTTTACTGCCATTGTTGTGCAGGGGGTTACATAGGGGGAAATTGATGAAAAAGAGGTGTGGGTTATAGGGGTGTCAAGAAGAGGGTAATAGAAGGATGAGAATACTGGTGTGATGGGGTGGAGTGAATGGAGAAAAGAGCTTGGGAGAAAAGATGCAAGTCAGTGAGATAGAAGATGATTATTGACCTTACATTTAAATTCTTGGAGATTGTAGCTGTTGGGAAGCAAGTATACAGAAGAGAATTCCACAGGCGGAAAGTGCAAGAAAAGAAGCTACTAGAGTAGAAGTTGCAGTTACATTTTATTGGTTTCACTGTAAAATGGTGGGACCTAGTCTTGTAGCTTGAGTAAATTTATACATAGGGGGCACCAGAACAGTTTTTGAACATGCAGGCCAATAGACATAATGCACACTGTTTAAAATAAAAATAAAAATGGGACAAATATGAGTATCCACTATAACAACATATTTGTCATGAGTTAGTTGTACATACTGCCAGTTAGAGCCTATATAAAGGGTGTCCATAAAGTCTATGCAGACTTTAACAAAATTATAACTTTATTTGTATTTGTGAGTTTTTTAAAGTGTACAAAAACATTATGGACACCCTGATTTGTGTTTTTTTTTTTTTACAAAATAACTTTTGTTGCATGCATGATACTCAAATCTGAATCAGATTATTCTACCTGGAAAACAACTGTTCAATATAGAAATAGAGGCTGAAGAGGAAGTTTAAAAACCAGTGTGAAGAAAAGCCATTGAAGATCTAAGGTTTATAAAGACAGAATGAAAGTTTGAACATCATGAATGAGACAGCACTCAAAGATGAGCAAGGTAGGTGTAAAGATAGTTGATCCATTCTGCAAATTGAGCTTCAGATTTGATTAGCAACATATATTTGGGATTTGTAAGCATATGTATTTGTATACAGTGACTATTGTTTAAACTTGCCTTTAAGAAACCGATTGCTTGTGTGTGTTTAAACATGTATTTGTGTTTGGGTACACATATGCAAATTTTTCAGTGCACATGTATGAATAAGTATATAAATTTGTTTCTTCTGGACCTAATCAACTGGTTAGGTGTTTGTAATCTTATAACATGTAGACCATAAAGGGTCATAATTTTCATTTCCCTTCTAGATTATTCAATCTGTTGGTGAAAATTTTTGTGGCAGAAATTACTTAACTTCCTACAGAAGAATAAGATATATAAACTCTATAGAGCATATAAATGGTGAGTAATTGAATGACAAAACATCAAGAAAAATGCAATGATGTATTTTGTCATTCAGATTAAGTTCAGATTAAATAGTCTTTTTATTGATGGTATCATATACATATATAGAAAGAGAACAAAATTACCTTGTTCAACTGGGAAATGTCAACATGAACTCTGACCCGGGCTGTGAGCACACTGTAAGTTGGTGTTTATGCATCTACATGTTTAGCAAGTGTGTAGGAGTTCATGCATTTCTGTGTTCAGTCGGTGACTATGCGTCCATGCATTTATGTGTGAGATTGCAATAAGTTTATGTTCCTCTTGGTTTCTTACAACCTTTTTTAAAATATTAAAATCTAGAAGGAAATATTCTTCCCTATTTGAGTTTTTTCTTTCAAAGATGAGAAAGTCACATTAAGTTTTAAGTACAGAGTAACCAATAAATCATCCTCAACATACTTCACTGAGCTTATCTCTAGTTGCATATTTTTATGTTTTTCAAATTAGAATCCTGCCATATTTTCCCATCTTAACAGTTATAATGCTTTAGAGACTTTCTTACATAACATAGTATATTGTCAAATAGATATAACAGGATTAACTGTAAATATTTCAACCCCTCTAGATCAACTTGCATGGTCTCTATGACTGTTACACAGAAAAGGTGTATATACCAATACTTAATTCTGTTTCTATACTTGCTTACATAAACTTTCAAGTAAAACCTGTACATTTTAATAAATTTTGTTGAATGTCTCTACTAAGCAACTCATTGTACCTTCATTCATACTTGTTGAGTGCAGTAGGTAGAGCATCATCAAATAAATTTCATTCCTTACACTTTTTTTGGATCCCCAAACGTTTATGCATTAATTCTTGCCATTTGCTAGCATGTGTAATGAGTCAAATATTGCACCAAATTCCAATGACCAGTTTCTCCTGTGATAGTTACAGATTAACCAAAGAATCTAAATTAGTCCACATACCCTATATCACATTGGTAATTACCCTTATTGAATGTTATTCATTCTCCATCTGCTTTACTTCCTTGAAAATCATTTATGTTTTCATGAGCAACTTACTGAAAATCTCAATAATGCTTCCACTAGCTTAGATGCCATATTGAACTGCCTTCTTGATCAAATAGCTTGCTGATTTTCTCTTTGTGCTCTGTGAGTATTTCAGAATATACATTCTTGACAATTGGATTGTTGGAGACCATTATTATAGCATAAAGTCTTGCTTTAATGAATTAATATTCTTCAAAGTGGGATGATACAGGCAGCTGAAGCTTCTTTGTTCTGTTATAAAAGACTATATTGGATGGTGTCTTCAGGTTTCTAACATAATCTGAAGTTACAATTTATCTGTGACAGCTTTAGCTTTTGTTTAAAATATTAAATTACCCATACGCAAGTGCATGTAACTAAAGTTTACTTTGCATGAACATACTCACTCATTATTATTCTCTTTCTCCTTCTTACGTATATGCATTTATTATATAAATAACACATCACTCAATAAGTTCCATGCCTGACATATAGATGGTGCAGCTAATAAAAAATCCATATGATTTTTATGAAGTACAAAATTTGGGCCCAATCAGATTATTAGTTTACAAATTACAGTTAAGTAAAGCTACTGCTAAAAATTTTCTAAACAATGGAAATATCTGAATTTTGTGTGGTGATAAATGCTTTCTGATGTGAAAAATACTGTTCAAGCAAAACAATGGCTTGATAAGTGTTATTTGGACCCTTCTCTGTCAGAAACAACAGTTAAGAGGTGGTATGCTGACTTTGAATGCGGTTGTACAAACACAAATGATGCTAAATGCTCAGGTTGCCCCAAATCGACAGTTGTCCTGGAAAAAAAACAAAAAAATCCACAAAATCGTTTTGGCCAATCATAAATTGAAGTTGCATGAGATAGCAGAGGAGTTGAACATATTAGAAGGCAGTGTATTCACCATTTTGCATGAACATTTGTCAAAGAGATAGCTGTGTTCAAATTGGGTGCTGCGTTTGCTCACTGTTGATCAAAAACAGCAGTGTGTCAATAATTCACAGCGTTGATTGCAACAGTTGCAACACAACAAGAAAGAGGTTCTGCATGAACATATTTATGGATAATGGATAAAATATGGATCCACCACTTCACTCCAGAGCCAAATTGGTAGTCAGCTGAGTGAACTGCAGCAGATGAAAGCCATCCAAAGTGACCACAGATGCAAACATCAGCAGGCAAGATTTTGGCCCATGTTTTTTGAGATGCACAAGAGAAATTGTTCATTGATTACCTTTAAAAAGTCAGAACCATCAATAGGGAATATTATATAGCATTATTGGTGCATTTGAAGGCAGAAATTGCCTAAAAATGGCCACAATTGAAGAAGAAAAAAGTAATCTTTCACCAAGACAACACCCCATGTCACAAGTCGATTGCATTTTGAATTCCTTCTGCATCCATCCTATTCTTCAGATCTGGCCCCCAGCGATGACTGGCTGTTGGCAAACCTCAAAAGAATGCTCCAGGGAAAGAGATTTGGCTCCAATGAAGAAATGATATCAGAAATTGAGGCATATTTTGAGGCCAAAGGCAACTTGTTCTACAAAAAAGGCACTGAACTGTTAGAGAAGGCATGGAATCAGGAGGAGGAGACTGTATTGATGAATAAAGTGAAATTTTGCCTAAAAGTTGTTGCTTTATTTGCTAGAGATAAGAAATGTAAAAATGTTTCATAATTATTATTTTTCTAAGCACTTTCAGCCATTTCACTGGCCATTCTCAAGTATTTTATGTAATATATATATATATATATATATATATATATATATATATATATAGCTCATTCAGTAATGAATTAGAGCACTCTGGCTATTGGGTGTGTATCATGATAATATACACGCTTAAAAAGTCTGCCTTCTTCTACCAAGCACCCATAGCTCAGAGGTAGAATTGTCGACTGACTCTAATTTGGTCGGGTTTCAATCCTGGGTTAAAAGCAATCAGTCTAACCGTACAGATGAGCTGTGATACAGCAAAATAGATCTGTCTGCACATGACTATATATATATATATATATATATATATATATATTCCCACCATAAAACCAACACAAAGTCTGCCAGGTGATCAGAGAAAAAACAACCAAAAATAAAACAAAAACCAAGAGAAAAATTGATAAAAGGAAAAGAAGAAAGAAAACATAAACTAAGAAAAAAAGACCAAACAGTGATAAATAGTAGTGCTCTATGTTTAAATTACCAAGACAGAGTAGCATCACAATAAATTTCAGATCACTACTCAAGTTTCACAATTTTGAAATCTGATCATCAGATAACCAGAATGCACACACACACACACACACACACACACAGATATGGATTTCAATAAATATACATATGGGTACACATATAAATATATGGAAATATGTGCGCATGAAAAGTAATATTCTTAAGATTATATTAAACCTGGAAAAGAACAGTAAAGGACAAAATATTCTAGTAAAGTAAAAAATAAGAAATTTCTTACTTAAAATATTGCATTCAAATTTTATTTTTAGCTGCAATATTTTAAGTAAGAATTTTCTTATGTTTTACTTCGTTAGAATATTTTGTTCTTTACTTTTTCAGGTTTAATAACTTGTCCTGTTCTTTTCCAGGTTTAATAAAATCTTAAGAATATTACTTTCATTGCTTGCACTTTTCCATGTAATTCATGATTTTTTCAGGCATTGCTATTAATTTAATATAAATCTAATGCTGAAAACTGCACTCAAAAATATTAAAAAGAAAAAATTTATATGCAATTTATTAAAAACAACAATAAAAATTGATTATTTATAATTAGTTGTGATAAAATGATAAGTAATAAGCAAAGTTTGATAGACAAAAATGATAGAAGATATCATTAGAATTTAAATTTTGAAAACCACATGCAAAAATATTAAACAGAAAAAAAGTAATAAAAAATAAGACTTATTACCAGAAGTGTTAGTCACTCACTCACTTATACACTTGTGTAGTTCGTCTCCCTTTTTGAACTTCACATATTTTGATATAACTTTTTTCTACTGAACCAAATTACAAATATTTTTCCAAAATGTAGCTAAGGAGGTGTTCTGTCTAACTCTGTAAACTGTTTGAAATTTGGTTCAGATCTGAATTTGAGGTGAAGCTTGAAAGCTGCCGAGATTCACTCAATGTCAGACTTCAGAATACTGCTGTGGTTGAATGATAGATATTTTTCTGGTGTAAATAGAAATGTGCTCAATGTAACACAACAGAGCTATTAAGTATATATTAATAAATATACATATTATCCTATGTCTATAGCACAAGTGGGAGTTTCATGCATTAGGCAACCATCAGGTATTTATTATGAACTGACTGTTTCTAGATTTGAATTTTGATTTTGATTCTTTCATTGTTTAAGATCATTAGACATTATAAATATTTAATTTATTAATTGTATAATTTAAGTTTGTTCACAAGTTTTGCTGAAAAAGAGTTTATATTTGGGTACCTGTCAGTCTTGGTTATGCTATTGAGAGAACGATAGTCTCCACAACATCTAAATCCTCAGCTTTGTTTAGATACTATATGTAGTGGGCTAGACCACTCACTTTTAGAAAGGGAGATCACTCCGTCTTTTTGTAGGGTTTTAAATTTGCTACATGTGGCTTCCAATTTTTCTACATTAAGCCGCCTGGGTTTTGCAAATACTGGCGTATGGCTTCCTGTGTCAATTCTGTGGTAGACGCCACAATGTTTTTTGTTACTGTCCTTATGTGGTGTGATTAGGTTCTGATATTTTTCTTTAATCATGTTCCGTATGACGAATGACGGGAGCTCCGTTTCATTTACGACTAGATTCACTGCTGATGCAGATATTTTAAACTCTTTCTCTGGGTTGTTGTAGGATCGTAAATGGTTTTGTTACTGCAGTCTACTATTAGACCAAACTTGTTGAGGAAATCCAGTCCAAGGAGTGGGTTGGTGATATCAGCGATCACAAATGTCCAAGTAAAAGATCTCCTTAAACTGGGTATTCCAATTTTCAAACTCGCTTGTTCATAGCATTTTATTTTCTCCCCATTTGCAGTGGATAGTGATATGGGAGTCGGTTTTAATGTAATACCATTTACTGCAGAAGTTGGTAATATTGAGATACTGGCGCCAGTATCTACGATAAATTTTAATTTGGTAGCCCCTAATTTTGCGGTAATTTCTAATAGCGGCAAACCTCGTGGGACTGAACTTGTTCGCCCTATTAGTTTTCTGAATCACTTCCCATAGATGTTGCTGGTCAGGAACTAGGCAGCATTTGTAGATTGTTCTTTTTGGGCCATTTACACCAAGGTTTACATGTTCTTGCTTCTTTGGTGAAATAAATATGTGCTCTGCAAATTTTTGTCCGTTGGTTATTCCGATACGGCCTGACATTTATCGTCATTCAATAATGGCATCAGTTCATCTACTAACCTGCTAAGTTGGGTATGGTTTAAATCTTTTTGTGAAGCTATTACCAGAGCTATTGTTGACGGTAATGCCTGCAGGAATTTGTGTCTCACAATGTCGTTGCTAATACCTATCCGTTTAGCTACGGATAGCATTTCGTGCAAATATGTCGACGGTCTTCCTGAAATAGTCATAGCCGACATTTATTTTTCTAGAAGCTCCGGTTTTGTTTGTTTGTAAGCTTCTATCAGAGTCCGTTTTAATTCCTCGTAGTCTGTATAAACTTTGTTTTCGACGCTGTCACATTTCGCAAGTGAAACTGGGCTTCTAATATCGTAAAAACCATCCATTTACAACAGTTCCCATGAATTCCGGTGCCTTGATATTGACTTGATGAGTCATTTCCTCTCCTGTCTGCTCCAATTATCCTTTTATATATATATATATATATATATATATATATATATATATATATATATATATATATATATATTGTATATGAGGTTGCTTTCAGTTCGTATGTCGTGGTCACCACTGTTGTGTTGCTTCATTTTGGTATAATTAGAAGATAACATTAATGAATTAATGATGTTTATTTTTGGTATAAAACTTTAGGTTTTTACATCAAGTTACAACCTTTAAATTTTGTGTGGATATAGGAGCAGAATAGCTAAATTCTCTTCACTGTCGGATGCTAGTAGTAAACGAACCTATCCCTTTTGGACTCTAGTGGTCAACTGACTAGCGTCTTCCCCTTTTCAAATCTCCTACACAAAACTACTGTACTTAACTCCTACTTTTTACTCCTACTCTTACTCCTGCCAAAAGAAATGGTTCCTTATTTTGCCACCCAATTTTGAATTCTTGGTGTCAGTGTGTCGATCTTTTTCTATTTTTAGAACACTCACCATTTTATAAACCATAACAAAACTAAATAAAAGAAAAAGTGAAAAGGTTGATATATGTTAATCTACAATTGAGTATTAAGTTTAGATTTACAATCATTGCATTACAAAAACATGTGAAACTCTGAGTCCTGACTAAAGCAGTGAATAATATATATATATTTATTAATACATATTTTTGCTGTTAAACAGCATTCAGCACTGTTCTTTTCGCACCTGATTAATATTTATATATTGATGTGTATCTGCACATATACACACACATACATATACTTATTTACCTCCTGTATATATATATATATATATATATATATATATATATATATGTGTGTGTGTGTGTATGTATGTGTGTGTGTGTGTGTGTGTATCTGTGGACTTATCAGGGTGAAAATATACATGTTGTAGGGGATCCAAGATTAATATTTATGGTAACAAAAAAAATTTGTAAACACCAGTAGAATTTGGAATATTTTTTTTACTTTCCAAAATACCAACAAAGAATGAAAAGCAAAATTGTACACACAGAAATGCAGCAAATATAATTTCATATAAAAAGGGTATGAATAAAAATGTTCTGAACAAATGTTTCAATTTTACAATTTTATATTTGACTTCAGCTCACTTAAAAGGTTTCTGTAAATATGTAGGTGTGTGAAAGAGTCAGTCAGTTAGTTAAGTGCCATGCGCAATACACGCTTTGGCGATCATGTCTCGAAAGAGACATGACTGACTGGGCAGAAGATTATCCCGCAGTAGGTTGCCATTGCTTTCTGCGGTAGACTGGTTGCCGACCAAGGCTATAGAACCCAATCTATCCTATTATTTAACCCATAACTGGAGGGAAGAGACGGATTAATAACTTTCCCAAGGGTATTTGCGCGTAAGTGAATGCAAGGAATTCAACTGGAATTCGAACTTGGTTCCCTGAGTTCTCGTTCTGAGCCAATATCCACTGCGCCACAATGCACATCCTGCAAAAGAGTACATGTTAATAAAAAGGGGCTTTTGTTTTCAGATTAACTCCCAGTTTAGGGATTTTGAATCATTTAGTTGGTTAATTATTCTGTTTGAATAAACACACATGGTTAGTGGCAATTGTGGAACTCTGAAAGTTGTGGGGGAGGCAATTTAAAGCCAGAATTTTTCTGAGAAGGGGGTGCAAATTCAAGCAGCATCTTCATTTTCATACTACACCACTATTGTATACACAACTAAGAAATGAGTTTGAATATATGTTTGTTATTTCACTAAACAGCATAACTTTTCATTCATAGTAGTGGAGTTCTAATCTATTCTTGCCCTCTTTTCCACTCTGAAGCTGTTAGAACACTAGAGGGGAAAACTTCAAAACAAAATCAAAGGGTTAATAATAATATCACTACTAGCAGAACAGTGTGATTTGTCTGCTCTGGTTCTTTTCTTCTACAAAACACTGTATGTATCCTTGAAAATGAAAAAGAAAACGCAGAAGGAAAAAGTGCCGAAGATCAAATCTTAACAAAATCAGATACTGATCAGTTTCATAAATTTTTGAAGATTATAAAAGTGGGAAGGAGCAACCAAGAGGCCAGCAAAAATGGTGGTGGTGGTGGTGGGGGTGGAGACTTGACTTTTCTTTGTCACCCACCTAGAATCCCCACTGCACATGGTGGTTTCTGTCCACTAAAATCAACTTAGTTCAAATAAAACTGATTTTCTTTTTCTTCAAGAACCAGGTGTATGCATTGGCTATTTGTTAATTATTTATGACATCTGCTGCCCTTGTTCAATTGTTGTGTGAGATATGCAGGAGAATAGCTTGTTAGATTTAATATCTACTAACTAACGTGCCATTCTTTCCTGAGATTTCTCATTCAAAACCTTATTATTTCAAACTGTATTTTTGATACGTTTAAATTTTAAAATAATAATTAAACATCTTACATATATATATATATATAGATATATATATATGTTCATGTGTGCATGATTTTTGTTTGTCTGCAAATTGATTTTATATCATATTTGTTTATGTTTCTTTAAATGTTCAGGTATTTGAAGATAATTTTTTTAGTTTTAGATATGTAAATTTTGAGTAACTGTTAAATGTGAAAGAACTTTTATTTTTATACTTGAATACATGTATAATTCCTCCATCTTGATTTTAATGCCACTATACTTACTTGCATAACTTATTGTATTTTTATGTACATGAATGTATATATAATAATCAGTCTGTTTATATATCTTTTTTAATACAAGGATGTAACTATATCTCAATCTGTTTGTGTCTTTCTAATGCAAGTATGTATATATGTGCATGTACTTCTCTAAAAAATTGTAAAAAAAAAAAGAAGATAAGTTCTTCGGCAGATTTTAGTGACAATACTTTTGCATAGAAAAATCTCAGTAGAATATTAATCAAGACAAAAACAAAAATCCTGACTTTTTCATATGATAAAATATGAAAGTATCTATGCTTTTTTCAAGATTAGCATTTTTAAATCACAACTTCATAAAAAAAATTCAGAATAAACAGATTTTAATATTCTACTAACTACAACTGCTACAAATTTAATATTCTGTTTTTAATTTTGTCTAAAACTTCTCAAGTTGATAATAATGTAACTTTATTTTCTATTTATATAAATGTTTGTTTACTTTTTTCAGAATAAGCTTAATCAATATTTTTCCTGTGAAGTGTTTTTCTTACACACTAAAGGCAAGTGCTAATAAATTTCTGAATAAAACAAATAAATAACCATATTCTTAAGATCAGAATAAATGTAAAATCAATAAATTTTGCTTGTAATATTTACTCAATTTTTTTGTCAATGCTTATTTCTTACTTTCAAATATCTAAACCACTCTGAATATTGAACTTATTATTTCAGATGTAGTGGATTTATAACTCTGAGTAAATAATTATAAACACCCTAGCATTTATACATACAAAAATACTCATAAAAGTAAGAAACAACAAGACACAAAAATATATATTATTTATTATCTGTTTGTTATGCTGTGTTAGAGAAATGAGAGACCAGTAATACTGAGTAAAATTGTGACTTTGGGGTAAAATGAAATATGAATTTAAATCTGACTGAATGATAAGATGAAGAATAAGTAAAATAAGTCTTTCTCATATGTTTTTTAATAGATGTGTGTAATGAGTATCTAGATAATTTAGTTAGAAAATGCAAGAAGTGTTTTGGGTTTGCTTACCTTAAATTTTTGTTGAGTTCTAAAAGATAAATATTACTATTATGACCTGAAAAAGAAAAAAACATTAAATTTTCATTGATGCCCATGTTAATGACCAGTTTGTGTGTGCTGCTTGACTGATAGTGAGAAAGTTGTGTGTGTGTGTTTATAGAGGAGAAAAGTGGGGTAGCTTTTCATTGTTTTAGAATGAGTGAATTATATTATTTTTGACAATATATTTTTTATTTATTTATTTCTTTATGGGATATAACTGTTGCTAATACACAAAAACACACACACACACATATATATATGTATATATATATATATATGAGTTAAAGATCAAATGCAAATCAAATATGGATCAAAATTTAACATGATGATAAAATAAAAAAGATAGTAACTATGTTATTTTCAATTTTGTTTGGGTTAGTTCTCATTGGTCAGTCACATGTCTGTTTTCTCTCAATCTCTGATGAAGCTTTAATAAAAGTGAAACATGTCAGATTGATATACATTTCCTGTATGTATTTATGTATGGTAGGTAATCACATAGTAACCCTCTTGTTGGAGATTATCTCCCTTGCTTAATGAACTTTCCTCATGTAAACCACAATAAATAGTATCTATTTGTGTACTAAACTATTTTAAGTTAAGTTAAAGTTTCCTAAGCTAGTCTACTCCCCTGCATCATGTTATGGTATGTTTGAATGAAAATGTTATGAAGATGTCAAAAAATAACATCTTACACTAATCTGATAAACTTCACTTCTGTAGAAATCTGTTTAGATTTCAAACGTTGATGATACCATTTTAAGATTGTATTGAGTATTAGAAAAAGAAGTATTTTAAATCATCAATTGTCTACTTCTGATTGTTATCTTTTCTGTTTGTAAGTTACATCTACCAAGAGAAAATCAAAGTTGTATCAATGCTGTTATTTGTGAAAAGTTCTATAAAATAAGAAGCATGCACATTTCAAAAATTGGGCCATTATAATTTGTGAGTTAAGAATTGAGAGAAATCTAATGAAAAATTATTTTCTGTTTAACCTTTTGTATTTTTTAAGCATACCATAACTTTGGTTGTTAAATAAATTGCATAGTAATTTGTTAGATAATAATAAAATAATATATAAAAAATATCCAAACACACAGAAACACAAATTTCTGTATATAGTTATTTACAAAATTTAGCTTTTATCATTGCTAAAAGTCAAGGCAAAGGATGTTTAATTTCTGAGGCAATGGTAAAGCAAGTTTATTGTGATTGAAATACATAGAGAAACTGCTGAACTTTTAGCAATATATTGCAACTACACAATCTTAATCAATTCTTAAGAAACCCATGAAGAAATTGGCTATCATTTGTCAAAATAGTAAATAATCATAGGTTGTTTTATTAATTGATGTTGCTAATAACTACAGTATTGTTTTCTTCTTCTTCTTCTTTTTTTTTTTTTTTTAGTTATCAGCTGCTGTAGATTTTTAAGATAAGAAAATTATTTGATATTTTCTAATTAGTCAAAATGAATTCAGTTGGAAGGGCATTTTGCTATTTTGGGGTTTTTATTAAAAGAATTACTATTGCAAAGATAATTATAATAATAACCAACATCATATCATCAGCAATATTATAAAATACTAGCTGTGTAACCTGGCATTGCTCGGCTATAATAAAAGCTTTAAAACTAATCCATGGTCCTGGAGCTCACACTTTTTGGACGTTGGCACAAAAGACTAAAAAGCAATAGTTGTTTCCAGTTAAAGCAAAACTGTAGACTGAAAGAAAAATGAATGAATGTAAGTCAAATTTTGATTTCCTGGTATCGATATCAAATAAGTTTTTTCATCGTAAACTGAATTTTGAAGGCTAAGTAAGACCTCTGAGTAAATGGTATCATGGCTGTGACTAAGAACTAGAATTATACCTACTTAGAGCCAAACCTGAAGCAAAAACTAAAAAGGGCTGAAAAAAATACAGACATACAGGCAGATAAACAGACACATACACAAACATCTTGCCTTTTATATATATATATATATATATATATATATATATATATATAATCAATTTTCTGCACTATTGTAAGAACTGCAACCTTGAAACTTCTGAATATCATTTCTTATGTCTTTGTCTATGAGTGTATCAAATTTTATTAAAATTGGACCACTCCTCCTATAAATTGATTTTTTCGATTATCGATTTTCAATATTTATCAGGGGTATCTCGACACAAAACTTAGCTAAGAACACTTGCAGATGCTTATCGTACAACTGTGTAAATTTTCAAGAAAATCGGTTTAGCCGTTTTGGAGTCTCTAGGTAACGGACTCACACAGACCCACACATACACACACAGACAAAGTTCCATTTATAAATAGGTTTAGATTTAGATTAGATTCGATTTAGATTTAGATGTCTTTTTTTCATACAGTCAGCTTCACCTTGTACAATCCACAACCCATCTTCAGTGTACTGGCTAAAGGAAAAATGTTTTCACTCATGATTTCTCTATACTTGGCCCCATCCTTCTTTTTCTTGATCTGGTGTAGTCATCCTGTCCCTTTATCAGAGAAACAGCCTCAAAGCATAATGTTTCCCTCATCATGCTTAATGGTTAGGATGGTGTTTTTGAAGTCTAACTCAGCTTTTATTTCCTCCAAATACAGTGAGTCGAGTTGATGTCAAAAATCTCAATTTTAGTCTCATCTGACGACAGCACTTTCTCCCAATCCTCCTCTGATCATCTAGGTGTTCATTTGAAAACTTCAGATGGGCAGACTCACATGCCTTCTTGAGTTGATGGACCTTGCAGGCATTACATGAGTTCAATCCACTACAATGTAGTGTGTTAAGAATAGTCATCTTGACAACTGTGATCCCAGCTTCCTTGAGATCATCAACAAGCTCTTGCCACATACTTCTGGATTGTTCCCTCACCTTTATCATCATCAGGTTTACTCCACGTTGGGAGATCTTGCATAGAATTTCAGACCAAGGGAGATTGATAGTCAATTAGTGTTTCATCTATTTTCTTATTATTGCACCAACAGTTGGCTCCTTTAATGAATACTTGATTAGGAATGATAATTGAGTAATCGGACTAGTCTATATGCCTTCTGGTCATATAACTGGTCTGTGGTGCCTGAATCATTGCTGGTTGGTCGGGGGTGAAATATTTATTTCTTCAATAAAAAAAACAAATAAATGTTTAAAAATAAATACAATGTGATTTTCTAGAATTTTTTTTATATTCTCTCACTTTCAAGATGGACCTACTCATGGCCTAACTAATAAAGCAACAACTTTTAGGCAAATTTTTACTTTATTCATCAACATAGTCTTCTTTTAGGGTGATACACTGATTCCAAAGCTTTTCTCGCAATTCAATGCCTTTTTGGCAGAACGATTTGTCTTTGGCCTCAAAATATGCCTCAGTTTCTGATATCACTTCTTCATTGGAGCCAGATCTCTTTTCCTGGAACATTCAATTGAGGTCTGCAAACAGCCAGTCATTAATGGGGGCCAGATCTGGAGAATAGGGTGGATACAGAAGCAATTCAAAGTGCAATTTACGTAGTTTTGCCATCATTGTGATTGACTTGTGACATGGTGTGCTGTCTTTGTAAAAGATCACATTTTTCTTCTTCATTTGAGGTCACTTTTTGGCGATAAGTGATGGATCTATGTTTTATCCATTGTCACATATTTATGCAAAGACTTTTCAACACTCTGAATCATCGACACATTGTTGTTTTTGATCGATTGTGAGCAAATGTGGTACCCACGTTGAACACAGCTTTCTCATTGATAAAGTTTTATGCAAAATGGGGAATGCACTGCCTTCTGATATGTTCAATGTTTCTGCTCTCTCAAGCAACTTCAATTTAGGATTAGCCAAAATGAGTTTGTGGATTTTTAGGTCTTTTCCAGGACAACTGCAAATTTGGGTGATTTGGGCATTTAGAAACATTTGTGTCTGTACGACTACATTTAAAGTCAGCATGCCACTTCTTAAATGTTGTTTTTAACAGAGCAGGATTTGAATAACACTTTCAAGCTATTGCTTTGCTTGAACAGTATTTTTTCACATCAGGAAACAATACTTTATCAACATAAGAAATTCAGATTTTTCTATTGTTTTGAAAATTTGCAACAGTAACTTCACTTAAATAACTGTAATTTCTAAACTAATAATCCGATTGGGCCCAAATTTTTTCATGTGCCATTTGAAAGTTAGTACTTCATAAAAATCATATAGATTTTTTACTAGTTGTATCATCTATATGTCAGGGTAGGACTTATTGAGTGACGTGTTAAGTGGGCATCAGATAGTAATATGTGTTCATAAATGTGTAAGTATGCCTATCTAGTGTTCTATCTATCTTTACCTTTGTGCAGTCAGGCCAGCACAGTGGGCTATCACATCCTTCAAATTTAGGACTGATCTTTTTAAACATGAGTTCTTTCTTTTAGATAGATATGTTAGACTTTTTAAGAATGGATTTAAAGAAAGATGGCAGTGCAATGTATTGTTTTAGGCATGTGTTTATTGTTGGTAATATTATAATTAAGTTTTCAATGTATTTTCTCCTTCAGGAATTATATTCTTTTTTAATTAGGCCAGCATTAGTGAAACATATATACATAGGTTTAATACAAAAAATTATCAATTTAACTGAGCAAGTTCATGCCAACCTGAAGTTTTGTGAAGTCACTGTTATAATGTTTTCACTCATCAGAGCAGGGTTTTTTTGCTGTTGTGTTCCATTTTTTTATTTACATGGACTTGGTGTTATTTGATATTTTGTGGGAGTGGTCTTACTTGAGATTGTTTGGTTTTCTTTTTTTTTTACTTTCTTTTTATTTTTAATTTCTTTTTATGTTTTCTTATTCCTTTTTAATGTATATGTGAATTGCATTCGCTTGATTGCTTTATGATGAATAGGTGTACACTTAATTTTTTTGTTGGTTTATTCTTCCCATTTCTTAACCACTTTTAGTTGTACTTACCTCTTTTATTTTCTTACCATGTTGGTATGTTTGATTGCTTAAGGGTTTGTTTTTTAGGTCATGGTTGGGTGCATTTGTGTGTGGGGGTTTTATGTGTATTTTTTCACTTGGTAGTTATTATATCATTTTTTTTTGTTGTGATTGAGTTTGTATATATATATATATGTTTTGTTTTATTTGATTTTGTTGTTATTTATTGTTATTTGAGTAGCAAATTAGATATTTGTTCACATGTTTACATTTTCTTATTATCTCATTTCTTTTGTTTAATATTTGCCAAAATACCTTTTATCAGTAAAACTACTGAAAAACAGAAATCTTGGCACTAAACATTATCACAACTCAACTCTATATATATATATATATGCATATAAATATATTGGTTGATTTCTGGTGGATACTGAATTTTAAACTGTTATTAACGCGGAGTAGCTTTTGATATCTAGGAAGGGTAAGGAATTGTGTTCTTCCATTTTTTATGTGAATTCAATTGTGTATTCAACTTTGTTTAGTTGATCTACTATGTCAGGTAAATCAGTATCATGTAAATATATAAGTAGAGCATCATCAAATTTGCAAAAGTATGTTGATTGTTTTGGCCAAATATTTTGGAAAGGACCAGATTCAAGAAATTCTTAAATGATACATGTCATGACTCTACTTAGAGGTGATCCCATTACTATTGGTAATCCAAGTTTTTGTTTTTAACAATCATTATTACTAAATGTGAAGTTGCATTGATTGATGATAAGATGGTAAGTTTGTATTGTTTTAGATGTTGGGAGAGAGAGCTTTATCTTTGATTGTGATAGATGCTTTTTAAGGAAATTTAGGCATCTTTCATCTGGGACATGGGTAGAGAGGGATTTTATATCTAGACTGCCCATGTGCTTGTCACTATTATTTATTTTTCTTAGTTTTTTAACTAGACTGTCTGAGCTCTTCATATGAAATAAACTGATCTTTTCAAGGATAGTATTTAGAATTTTTGCTAGTTTATGTGGTGGGGAACACTATTTATTTCTTGAGATAATGGGACACTTTGGAATACCAGTTTTGTGGGTTTTAGTGAGACTGCAAAGTTTGGGTGTTCTAGGGTGATATTCTAGGAGTCTATACTACGATTTTTTAAAATTAAATTTAATTAGTTTCCTGATTAAAGAACTGAATTGTTAACTTTGTAAAATTTTCAAATTGAGATAGGATTTTTAAGTGATACTTTATATCAAGTATTACATAAGATTCATGATATTAGCTGACAATACCATGTATAGAGTATTAAATATACTATGAAAACGTAAAGAATTGATAAACATTGGGTTTTCATCCATTTACTCAATCCCACCAACTAAGTTATCCTTTATTTTCCTATGTCTTTCTTGTTTCAATCTATCCTGACTGTATCAGCTTTCTTTTTCCATTATGTACCTAGAAATTTCAACTGTCTTTTCCTCATGTTAAATATAAGTGTCCTTTTAGTTTCCATTTTTTCTAAAACCTTGTCATTGCTTGCATGTTAAGTCCATGGTTTTCACATCATTCTTCTGTAAAACAACATTTCTGTTGCTGCAAGTCACTTAACTGCCCTATCAGTCAGTTAAGTGCCATACATGATACATGCTTGGGCGATCATGTCTCAAAAGAGACATGACTGACTGGGCAGAAGCTTATCCCACAGTAGGTTGCCATTGCTTTCTGCGGTAGACTGGTTGCCGACCAAGGCTATAGAATCCAATCTGTCCTATTATTTAACCCATAAGTGGGGGGAAGAGACGGATCAATACCTTTCCCAAGGGTATTGATCGTAAGTGAATGCAAGGAATTCAACTGGAATTCGAACTCAGCTCGCTGATTTCTCGTTCCGAGCCGACATCCACTGTGCCACAATGCACATCCTACTGCCCTATAAGAGGTCTGATGTTATGAAACAGTTCAGTACACTTTTGTTTGTAACACCTGTCATTGCACCTGCTTTCTCAGCTTTCTATTGTTCCTTTCTAACTAGCTTGTACTCCTCACTCTTTTCTAATTAATCTTTCTACATTTATGTAACCCCCTGCACATCAGTGGCGTTTCTGCCTTGCTCGGGGTGAAATGATTAAAAAAAAAAAAAAAAAAAAAAAAAAAAATTAGTCTGTTGCTTAGCTTTTGGAATGCATCTTTGGATATACCAATGACCTAATATAAGTCAGAGAGTGAAAAAAAAACTGAATTATCTTTTATCTATGACCTTGGTGAATATTGTCAACCTCTTAGTATTATTATAGTGATTTACTAAGCATAGCTTAGATATGGTACAAGGCCAAAAGTATAGAGCAATCAAGTATTATTTTATATTATCATTAAATTTTGACAAACTGGAAGACATTCAACTTTTAGAATATCACTTTTTTACAAAACCATTTTCTTGTCCACAGATATATTCTATTTCTCTATTCCAACATGGCTGTATTTCATTATGCTTTAACTTGAAGGCTCATTCAGTATAAATCCAACAGCCACTTTTTCAGAAATAGTGGAAAAAAAAGATGCTTAATTTCAGCTGATAAAGCAGTAGTTTAAAAAGTGAGAGAGAAAAAAGAAATTGTCTCTGATGAGAGACAAATGCTTGTAGATAGATAAGGATGGTGATAAACAAGAGGAAGAATGAATCTGTAAAAATATCAAAGTTTTAAGAGTGATTGAAATTTGTTAAGAACAAAGATGAGTGTAAAGAATTAAATGAAAAGTCTGTTTTGTTTTCTGATGTTGATAAACTTTTCTTGTTTGTGTTTCTCAGTTGGGTAACTGTAAAAGATTTTCAGGATTTGGGAATAAATTTAATATTCTTAGTTTTTTGCATTTCATTTGTATTTTGAAAAACTCAAACTTGATAAATGCATGAATGAATAAATGTATTTTTAGCTATTCTACTAGTCTTTTTTCACATTAGCTTATATATTCTTCATACTGATTTTCTATCTCCCAAACTAGAGAGCAAAATGGCTCTACACCTTTTATTCTTCTTTCTATCCATGATATATTTGTTCATAATTCTTTGTTCTTTTCTTGTTTCTTTATAAGACTTTGTTTTAAAAACATTTTAAATTTATTTCTCCTCTTGATTCTTAAATTTTCCTAATTATCCTCTCTTGGTTTTCTTCTTCAATTTTTTAATGTCTGAATATTTTATTCTATATTATTCTTTTCTTTTTGTATTTATCCAATAGTTTTCACCTTTTTTACAATTTTAATGTTCACTGTCTTATATTTTTTTCAAATTATTTTGTTCTTTTAGTTTTTCTCTGACAATTCTATTGTTTTTTTACTTGCACCCTGATTTCTGTTTCCATATTTGTTTCTGTTGTTATCTTTTGTATCAGCCATTCTTATTTTTTCTTTCAAGTATTTTTTTACATTTTTATACAAATTTATCTTTTTTTACATCATATTCTACTTTCTATGTTTGTGCATATGCTTATATATCATTGAGAATAAATATGAACACATGGCTATGCACACTTATACTCTGCTCATTTTTCTCTTTTCAAAGGATAACATAATTTTTGCATGATTTTTTTATTCATTCTTTTTCAGGTTTGGCACCTGAAGAGAATTGGTTTTGGAGACAACAATGTCTTTGAGCCATTTGCATTTCTATATGATTTTTTATTCTCTCTCCATTTGTCTTTACTTCTTTATTTCTCTTTATTTGGATTCCCTTCAGATTGTTCAAGGTTGTTAACCAGGTAAAGAGATCTCTACTATAAATATTTGCTGTAAGGGAATAACTAAAACAAAAAAATATGATTTGATAAATTGTGTTCAGAGAATCATTTCTTTTTTCCCCCTTTCTATGTGTGTCATTTTTTTACATTTGCATTCACTATCTTCTGGTTCAGATTTGAAATGTCAATGCTTTTCCCTATCTTTTCTTTATATTATTTTCTTTTATTTATATTAGGGGTTAGTGTAGATTATAATCTTGATTGGTTGATGAAAGATGAGGAAGAAAAAAAGCTATTGTTACCAAGTAAAACAATATGACACCCTGAATAAAATAAGCTGCAAGCTAATGTAATTTACCTGAACACTGGCTTGCTAAAAAGAAAGAATCAAGCATGAGACAAGCATGGCTAAGAACAGACTAGTGTGGTATGAACATGCAAAAGCAGATTTGTACCATACATCAGATGGTCAAGTAAGTAAATCTCCCTAATTAAATGATAAAATGGGACTGTAAAAATGGTTGATTCCATGAATATCTAAATACAGACATTGATGTTGATTTAACAGATCTTGGAACTCTAAAATTCAAGTATTTAAGAATGAATTTTTTTTTAATAGTTTCACCCCAAGCAAGGTGGTACCACCACTGATGTACAGAGGGCTACATAAGTTTAGATAAGAGGAGAGTGAAAAGAAAATGAATCAGTTACAAGGAGTATGAGAGAAAGGGCAAGAGAAGGATGTGAACACAGGTATGAAGACAGTTGCGAAGGTAGAGAGAAAGGAAATAAACAAGATATACAAGGTGATATAGAAAGAACTGGAGTCAAGTGAATAAGAGATGGTAATTGACATTGCATTTAAATTCTTGGAGGTTGTAGCTGTCAGGAAAGCAAGTACATGGAAGGGTGTTCCACAAGTGAGAAGTGCGAGAAAAGAAGCTGCTCGAGTAGAATTGTTGGCTGCATTTGGTTGATCTAACTGTAACAGGGTGGAACCTTGTTGCAAGTCTGGTTGCACGAGTAAATTCTTGTGGGGGTGGCACCAGTGACTTAAGTTTGTCAGAGCAGAAGCCATGAAAATATTTGTAGTATCTCATGTAGAGCCAGATTAAAATTGATTGGACATGTGACAGGTATTATAAAGGGGCTCCAAATTGTTTTAATATTGCACATAAATACTAAATTATTTACTATTTATTGTGCTTATGAAATAAGTACATATTTAACTTCTACCAACATAATAAAGAAACCCAGAAATATATGAGGCAAGTGATTTGAATGAGATATTTGAGTAAATTTAACAGCCGTGATATAATGTTACCTGAAATGATGAATAGTTAAACATGTATCTCCCTCTATCCGAACATGTAAACATGAAAATTGCCAGATTGTAAGATGCTGATTTCACTAGGTAGCTTAAAAGTATTTAATGCGGAACTCTTGAAAATGCAGAGCTTGTAGAATTTGTTGTTTTTGCTAGGTTAATTTAGCACTGATTTTGTTATGAGCAATTTTTACAAAATTTATATTGTCAAGAAGATGAAGATGAGTTGTTTTTAAAGAGTGAAGTTTATAGTATGAAATAATCTTGATTAAATAAAAAAAATATATTTGTGTAGGAACTTTTTAAAAATTTAATGAGATGAGGTTTTTAACATCAATCTGCATATAAAATATAAACATTTAACATTAAATAATATTCATAACTATTGTTGGAGAGTCACCACTTTTTTACACACTCAATGGAATCTTCCAAAGTATACAAATAATCCTGCCTACAGAGAATGGTAGTTGAGTAGTTGTTGTTGTTACAGTTGGTATTTGTTATAGTAGTTGAATTGCTGCTTGTTGGTCAGCAAGAATATAGACTATTTCCCAGATTTACTTCTTGTATATATTTGACTACTACTAACAAGTATTCCTGAATCTACTAACCATGTACAGGTTGTACATCTTTTGTTCAATACACTTACCTTTTTTCCTCTCATATCTGTTTTTGTTGTTATTATATTGTGTGGTTTTCTAAACTAGAATCCACAACAATTATAACTTTATATGTGAAGGTGGGTCCAAAAGTAATGCCTCCTAATTATTTCCATAGAAATAGAACATAAGAACACTGCTGGTAGAACAAGCTTTCACCTGCAAAACAGTTTATGGCTATGTCTTGTATAATTACTAAAGTTAAGCAATGTTGAGCATGGTCAGTACCTAAACAGGTGACTGATTAGCAACACCAGGTGTTATTGTAGATGATGGCTTTGAAATCAGTGTGCTGAATTCCAATTCCAGTTAGGTTTGTTATATTCTCTTATGTGCAAAATACTTTTAGGAAAAGAGCTCTTCTCCCTTTGGTTATGGGTTAATTAGAAAAGTTGTAATATTTACATTATTCAGACTATCATCTTTGTTGCCATTTGTATGATGCTTCGGCCTTCTTCAGGTGCTAGGAATTTCAAATCAAACCCTTAATTACAATCACTGGAGTATATCATTCTCATTCCTTGCATAGTAGTAATGCCACAATTGGAAGTCAAGTTATCTCCCTCTAACCCTGCAAGTTACTTGTTCACCACTGCTGTATTGAACTCACAACTCTTTGGATCAAGTATCTTTAAGGACATATGGCCCAGTGTATATAGATGTAAATACTTTAAATACTACCTCATCTCAGCAATATAGACAAATACTAGAAAAGTTGTAACAATAAAAGTAATTATTATCTCTTAAATGACCTGCCAAATGTTAATAAGCCATAAAAAACAAAACAGTCAAATCTAAAACTCAATTTTTTCCAGTTTCCTACAGTTGAAATGACATTATCAAGAAAATGTTGCCCATGAAGTCCATCTTTCATTGGCTCAACATATATTGGAAAGACAATATTACATAAAGCAAGTTTCCAACTGCAACACACTATATTATCACAACCATCTCCATTATCTATTAATAAGAGCCACATTAGTAAATTATCTCATTATATTCTTCTTTTATGTACTGTGTCCCTTCAGAGCGTAGGCAATCATGGCCTTCCACATTTCCCTATCCCTGGTTGCTCTTAGCATGCTTTCTCCTGATACCCCACCCAAAACCTATCTCTCTTTTCTTCTATCCATCCTGTATGTATCAGATTCTTCAAGCCCACTTTTCTCATTATATATCCCAGAAACTTCAGTTGTCTTTTCCTGATGTTAGGTATAAGTTTCATTTTCATTCCCATCCTTTCCAAACCCTCATCATTGCTCACATGCTCACATCCATGATATCTGCAACATCCTTCTGTAGAATCACATTTCAGTTGCTTCAAGTTTTTCCTTTATCTTTGATTATATTGTCCAACATTCACTGCCATATTGAAGAACAGACATCACATTGCAATCCAGTACTCTCTTCTATGTTTTTAGTGAAATTTTCCTGTCTCTGAATACTCTATTCATCTTCTAGAATGCATCCTTGGCTATGTCAGTTTGCCTTTGGATCTTATTGTTGCACTTTACATCTTCTGTTAGAATGATTCCCAGATATTTAAATTTCTGTATCTGCTTGATTTTAGTATATCCTACCTGTAGTTGGCATTTTGGGCTCCTCTTTTTGCTGATTATAATGCATTCAGTTTTCTTGTAGTTCATTTGTAGTCCCTTTTTTCCCCCCACTTTCTTCAGTTACATTCTGTAGGAGGTCTTGTAGTTACCTTTCTGTGTCTGCTATCAGCACTGTATTATCTGCATATATTATACTGTTCAAACTGTGGCCACCAATGACAAATCCTGGTATGACTTCTAAGGCCCTCAGAATAGTCTTGCTGTACAAGTTGAATAGATTCAGTGAAAAAAAAAATCATCCTATCTTTGTATATCTGCTGAACTTGTTTCCTGTCCATATGCAGGCAGTTTGCTGCCCGTAGAGGTTCTTGATTACTTTAATGTCTATCCCAAAGATGTCAAGGTTATGTGGCATTTCTAACAATTCTTTGTGGCCTACTTTGTGAAGCACCTTTGCATAGTCTCTAAAATACAGGAACACATTTTAATTTGTATTGCCCTTTCTGATAGCATTCTAAGCATAAATATTGTGTTCTTTGTTTCAGTATCCTTGTTCTTGTTCTATCTCCGCTCTGAGACTACTTTGCACTCTGTTCATCAGGATTCAGATGATGTGTTTTGTTATTTGGCTTATTAAGCTGATTGTTTGGTGGAATTCACACTTGTTTGCACCTAGCTTATGAAAATCAATTTGCTTAGGCTATCCAGTATTTCTCCACTGTTATAGATTTCATTTATTATTTCTGTAATTTTCTCTGTGCATTACTGTTATCCCCACTGAATACATTACTTACCACTTGCTGTGTTCACATCCACTATTTGATGTCTATAAACATTCAGTAAGCATTGATGAATATCAGTTGGTGAAATTTTTCCTCATGAAAGAATTCAATGATACACCTGTCTCATATGCACTTTCATATTTTTACCAGACTCTTACTGAACTGCTACTTGTAAAAAGACAAAAATTATGTGTTATTGGCAGTGAGAATCTGTAATGTGATTGGTCCTGACCTGGCAGCTCAACTCCAGGTACTTTCCCACCGGTGGGATGTGGCTTTCCTCTGTCTTTTCTACAAATATTTTCATGCTCCGATGAACTTAGAACACTGGTTCTTCCTCCACAAGAATTTACTTGTGCAACCAGACTGGCAACAAGGTCCCACCCTTTTACAGTTAAATCAACTAAATGCAGCTGACAATTCTACTCCATCGTTTTTTGCACTTCCCACCTGTAGAACTCTCTTCTGTATATTTACTTTCCTGACGGCTACAACCTCCAAGAATTTAAATGCAATGTCAATTCCCATCTCTTATCCACTTGACTTCAGTCCTTTCTAAATCACCCCATGTATCTTCTTTTCTTTTCTCTCTACCTTCACAATTGTCTTCACACCTGTGTTCCCATCCTTCTCCTGCCCTTTCTCTGACACTCCCTGTAGCTGGTTCGTCTTTTACCTCATTCTTCTCCTGCCTAACCTTTTACTCTCTAACATAGCCCCTTGCACATCAGTGGTAGTACTGCCTCACTTGGGGTGAAACGATTAAAAACAAAAGAAATAAAGTAAGATTCAACCTTTATTGCCATTCTAGTGACATTCATTTCAGATGCTATGGGCACAAATAATAAAACAGGAGGTATTAATTTGAAATGAATCTTAATATATATGCTGTCTAATTAGTTTATGAAGGAGTAAAATATTTCTGTTACTTTGTTGTTCTTCTTATGTTCTTTCAGGACATAGGTAATCATGGACTTTCATTTGACTCTGTCTCGTCATTCTCAATATTTTTCTCTTGGTATCCAAACACCATTCTATCATCCATTTTCTCAGATTTATCAAGTAGGTGTCATGCTGCTTTCCCCTGTCTCTTTTTCCTTCTATCTGTCCTCTGAGTATTCAATTCTCCAGGCCCTTTCCTCCTGTCTCTTCCTGATGTTAAGTATGAGTTTGATTTTCATTTGCATCCTCACCAACACTTTCTCATTACTCATGTGCTCTGTACATGGATCCTCAGCATTCTTTTGTAAAACCACATTTCTGCTGCCTCAAGCCTCTCCTTCATCCTTGATGAAATCGTTCAACATTCACTGGCATACAGAAGGACAGATATCACATAGCAATCCAGCACACTTTTCTTTGTTTTCAATGAAGTTTTCATGTCTCTCAGTCCTCTGGTTTGCTTTTGAAATGGGTTCTTGGCCATGGGTTCTTGGCCATGCCAATGCATCTTTGGATCTCCATGTTGCACTTTCTATCCTCAATTAGAACACTTCCCAGATATTTGAATTTTTACTTGTTTTATTTTACTTTCTCTGACTTGTAGTTGGCATGTTGGGCTCTTCTATTTGTTGATGACCATACATCCAGTTTCCTTGAAGTTTATGCTCAGTCCTTTCTTCTCGCTTTCTTTTGCTACCTTCTGTAGAAGGTCCTGCATTTTCCTTTCTATGTCTGCTATCAGCACCATGTCATCCACTTATGTTAGATAGTTGAGTTTCTGGCCGCCAATGACAAATCCCAGCAAGGCTTTTATTTTGTTCAAAATTGCTTCACTGTACAGGTTGAATGGATCCAGGGAGAAAACATATCCTTGTCTTATGCCACATTTTATTTTTGATACCTACTGAGTTCACTTCCTATCCATACACAAGCGGTTTGCTGCCAATACACACTCTTGATTATCTTAATATTTTTACCAAAATTGTTGAGGTTGTCAAGCATCTTAATCAAGTCTATATGGCGTACTTTGTCAAACACCTTTGCATATTCTATAAAGCACAGATAATGATCCTTCTGCATTTGTATTGCTTTTTCAGATAGCATTCTGAGCATGAATATTGCATTCCTCATTCTGGTATCTTTAATGAAGCTACGCTGTTCTTGTCTTGTCTCCAGGCTGATTTTGTTGTGTGCTTTGTTCATCATAATCTGGATGATGAGTTTTGTTATGTGGCTCATTAAACTGATTGTTCAGTGGAGTTCACTTTCCTTTGAATCTAGTATTTTAGGTAGTGTTATGAAAATTGATTTGCTTAGGTCCTTGCTGCTGTTGTATATTTCATTTATCATTTCTGTGATCCTGTCTATGCCAAAGCTTTCTAAGAACATCAACATCTCTATTACAATCCTGTCTGGTCTTGCAACTTTGTTTTCTCTTGAATATGGCTATTGCCAATTCCACTTTGGTTTTTAATATTTCTGATCCATCCGTATTTTTGTGCATTACTGGTTGCTCTCTTTTGTCATGGAAGAGATCTCCAATATGCTTGTCCTATCGCTGAAGTATTTTTCTTTCTCTAATATTAGTGTACTGTCCTTTGCTTTTATACATCCTGTTGCTGAGCAGGTCTTTTGCTCTGTTAGTTCCTTTATTTTTTTATGCATATCTCCATTATTGTGTTCAGTCTCTCTAATTTGGTGCATTTGTCATTGAGCCATCATTTTTTAGCCTGTCTACATTTGCTCCTTGTTTCTTTGTTTAGTCTCTTGTATTCCATTCCATACTTTGTTACATAGTTACTTTTGTATTAAATGAAAAACCAACCAGTCACAAAAAATAAAAGAGGGGAAAGAGACATTGTTGATAACTGAGTGGAAATAAGAATAAAGAATAATTTATGCATTTTATTATTCTAAGCATCTCTTTCTACTATAGAGATACCCATACACAGAAGTATGGTAAAAACTTGGTGTTGGCATCTTAAATTTAATTATAAGACAATCAGTCAGTTAAGTGCCATATGTGATACATGCTTGAGTGATCATGTCTTGAAATAGACATGACTGACTGGGCAGAAGATTATCCCGCAGTAGGTTGCCATTGCTTTCTTTGATAGACTGGTTGCCAGTCAATGCTATAGAACCAAATCTGTCCTATTATTTAACCCATAACTGAAGGGGAGAGATGGATTAATACCTTTCACACGGGTATCTGTGCATAACTGAATGCAACGAATTAAACTGGAATTTGAACTTGGCTCTCCGATTTTTCATTCCGAGTTGATATCCACTGCACCACACTGCACATCCAATAAGACAATAATATTTCTAAAATAATTTTTTTTTCTGGAAGATGAGTGTCCTGATATTAATATAAATTTTAATTATAAATAAATAGATTAATGATTATCACTTTTTAAAAATTATGCATATAATTACTAAATTAGTATTTTCTTTTTTTTCATTTATTTATTTTAATTATTGGTTTTTGCAGAAAATAGGCTTTTTAGATAATTTGATATTTTAAAATCCTACAAAAAAGGTTGCTGAAAAAATAATACAGCAGTCAATCGGAAAAACGTTACACTTTCATCTTTTCATTCTTGAATATATTAAAATAATGTTTATTAACTTGAATGTTCCAAATAAATTTAAGGATCTTCTTTTTTTTTTTTTTTTCTTAAGTTTTCTCAATAGAAGGCTTTAGAATCACAAAATGTAGAATATTACTGAATGAGGTGTGATATGAATGTAAGATCAGGAAGTGAAGGTTATAAGGATATGGTGGATATGTAACAAATGATTTTAGAATTAAAGCAATTAACATTTTAAAAGAAGATTATTTCACTAAGTAACAATTTTTTTAGGGTGAAATACCCCTCTTACTAGAAGAAGACATAAAAAATAAGGAGGAATCAACTCTTCTAATATAGCAAGGTGGGTTTAGCTGTAAAGGTCTGAGCCAAAGG
Organism: Ascarosepion bandense; assembly: GCA_037127315.1. Taxonomy (NCBI): domain Eukaryota; kingdom Metazoa; phylum Mollusca; class Cephalopoda; order Sepiida; family Sepiidae; genus Ascarosepion; species Ascarosepion bandense. The sequence goes on along the minus strand of JBBBDQ010000954.1, from coordinate 2,478,737 downwards.
CACTAAAGAATAGATTGTGTTTGAACATTTGCAATAGCAATCATGATATTGTTCTGGCAACCACACTCTTGACCCAGGGCAGAACTAAATTCTGAAGGCACTTGATATAATCCTCTGTGTTGAGTCTGAGGCCCTCACTAACAAATTTGGGAGTTTATTTCTTATCAAAATGATCAGAGTGAGTTTTCTGAGCTACCATACTTTTGTAATCACCATTAAACTCATCCATCTCTTTTCAAATCCTCTGCACTGTACTCAGATTAACACCTAAACACTCTGAAATATTTATATTAAAACTTCTGACATGAATATCAAGCAGTAGAGCAAGCTATTTCCAAATTGTGTCATGATATTCTTTTTTTGACAGATGGTGCCCAGCTGACCCTACTGTACTGTGCATTCAGCAAAATAGAATACAAACAATATGCATGAATGAAATTAGAATATAAAATGGTGACAATTTACCTAATCACACCCTGTAGAAGTAAAAAATATTACAGAAAGTTATGGTCGTATGTATGATGCTTTAACACATTCAGCACAAACGGATTAATTAACATTTCAGTTATATTATGCATTAATATCACTCCTCTTTTTAAAATTCCAGCTTTGTTTCCATTTTGTTCACAGCACTCTTTTGTGATTAATACCTGCTTTCCAGCTATGCTCAGTGGGTAGGTTTCAGTTTTTCTGTTCCTAGTCTATACAGTGAAAAGAATATTTGCATTGAATGTATTAATTAGTAAATTTAAGGAGTAGCACTAAATGTGGCTGGGGGTGGCAGGAAACAGAAAAATAAATCAAAATAATGATACAGACAAGGTAGGTTGAAACTTGGTATTTCAGTGGTATTGATATTGCCAATATTTTTAATAGACTTGCAGATATATGTAGATTCTTAAAAACATCAAAATACTTAAATTAGTTAGAGTTAAATTTTAAAAACATTTTCATTAAAAAAGTAAAAAATGCTCCAGTTTTTGCTCAAAAGAAATATGTTTTCATCTTAGTTAAAGGAACGGAAAAAGAAATTGAAACATTTTGATGCATCATCCAGAATCTTTGCTATAGAAAGATAATCTCAAACAAATGTACAAAAAGATTAATATAAAAACATATATTAGGTAAATATATGAAATTAAATATAAATAAAACATTTAATATGCACATTTTTCATTTCTGTTCCATTAATTTGCCATGAAAAAAGCAAAAGACCCTGTCTGAAATCAGGTAGCAATTTCTGGAAAGTAATGGATAAAATTACACAAAAATTATATTTAAAAGAATTATGATATGTATGATTTTCTATAGTAGCCTCCAGGTTTCCACTGTTCATTGTAAAAATCAATGAAAGTATTTTTGATGATTGTTGCTATGTTTTAACAACTATTCATTGTTCCTGACACTCTACGCTTAGTTCATAGATGTTGCCTGTAAAACATTTGCTGTTTTAGTCCAATAATATTTTGAAATTAATTTTGTGATTTTCTCTTCATATTTAAACACTAAAATCTGCAGATTTTCAGTATATAATTAAGAGTGCTTAAAAGTTTTTTGTACGAATCTGTAGATTATTCTGTTTACAGAATAAATAATATTAATTTTACTTTTAATGAATAACTTGGAGTATGGTAAATAAGAAAATGGGAACAACAAAAGCATTTGTTTTCATTTTCATAATGCTTTGTTAAGACACCAAAGAGGTATGAATAAATAAAAATCCAGAGAAATATATGTACATACTTGGAAAATATTTATTTATTATATTTATGAAACTTTAAAAACTGGAATCATGTAAAGTAAAAGTGACTTCATTTTATGCTTTTATTTTCCAAATCTTTCTGAAAAAGGCATTATATTTCAGTCACATTTCCTATCAAGAAATAACAATGTTTGAAAAGATTAATGATGATTTTTATTATCTTTACAAACTTTCTCTGCTGATGCCTAATGGGCAAACACAAAATACTGCCTCCCATTGTCTTGAATGAAGGTTTACTTAAAGCAGTACTGTTCAAAATGTAATCTTTGTTTCATTGCTCAACTATAATATTTTCATTAGGTAAAAATATTGTCCAAAAGAAAATGATGCTTGATATTATATAATTGCTATTGATGCCCATTGATACAATATATTGTTTCTATATTTTAGTTATCAACATTATATACTTACTGAAAGAGTAAATAAAAGGCAAACGTTTCTGTGTATTTTAAAAACGTACTTGATGGGTTGGAGGGGATTTTCTTGATGGCTCTGTAATTGAACTATCTTGAAATATTGGAATGAGTTTTGCAGCTGTATATCCTTACTAACACCAACCAGTTTTGGAGACTGGAAATTTAGTGTTTTTTATTAGGACACTATCTCTAGGAAGATTACTTATCAAAGTTAGAGAGTTCAGTAAATCCTATTGTACACAAGTAAGTGTAGAGGGTTTTATTTCAGAGATTTCCTTCTCTTAGGTAAGCTGCTATCCAAAACTAAAGACTCTTACTCAGCCTAACTTTTTCCATTTTCTCTTAAATAACCGCAGTTTTGGGTTAACTATTTGTGTATAGATGGGATCCTAACAAGTGTTTTAACCCTGGGTTAGGGTGAACCTGGGAACAACATCAATTAAGAGGGAGTTCCATGCTCTTCTAAACATCCCAGTCCAAAGCATTGCTGCCAGATGTAGTTTATCATCATACCAAGGACATAAATTGCTGTATTAAAAACAAGGATAAAGTTAGCAGTTTAAAAATTGTATTAAATAATGTTTATCATCATGAATAATGTAGTAAATATCATGGTGTCTTCTTTTTTATCCCATTTTCTTAGAAGTCTTTTGTGTTGCTTCTTCTCTTCTATTGTTGTTGTTAGAACCTGCTCAAATTTGAGCATCGGGATCATCATCCTCTCTCCTTATTCCTCTTCTCTCCTCTTGTGATGGTGGCACAGATGTCTGTGAAAGCCCAGCTTACTTCTGAAGAGTTATAGCTGGATGATTTAGGCCCTTCTGACAGCATGGTTGGTCTCAAAAGTCTCAGTTCTACCTTGGATTTTCCTTTGCCAAGGGTAGCAGATTTGCAGTGACAGTTTCCTTGGTCTAAGTGTTAATGTTGTCCTCTGTCAGGGATGTTTCTTGAAGCATTGTTTTAGGTCTCTGCATAGCCTCTTATAACTGGCATGTTCTGCAAGCAGGATGATATGTGGGAGTCAAGTGGCTTGGATTTTGCACATGTGACTCACCCACAGCAGAGGTGATGTTGAAGGATGGTAGTCTTGATACTGGGGAGAGATGTTGGAGAGAAAGACGTGCTGTTGGTGATGCTGTCCACCTAACTGATGTGAAGGATTCTTTGGAGATTTGTTTGTCAAAATCATTCTAAATGTTTGATGTCCCATTGATACAAAGTCTATGCCTCAAAAGTATACAGAAGGGTGGACAGAAACATAGCCCAGAAGACCAAAATGTACCGGGTCCCTTCAGGATCTTGTTGATTATGAATCTCTATGATTTCTTGTTTTTATAGCACTGAATAACCTTTGCTGATCTCTCCTAATATCTGTTTCTTCAACCATTTACACAAACTCACTTGGTAGCTTATACACTGCTTTCCTCTGTCCTTCTTGACCGTAAGTATCAAATTTTTAAAACTTTCTTTCTTCTTAACATGCCCTAAAAATTTAACTTTTCTTTTTCTGGTGTTCATCATATGTGTTCTTTTTGTTTCTATTTTCTCTCAAATTTTATCATTGCTCAAATGTCCTGTAGAACCACATTTCTGATGATTCAGATCTTTTCTTCATCTGTGAAAAGATTATCCTGCCATATAGGAGGATTAATATTACATAAGTGTTAAGTATTTTTTCTTTGTTTCTAATGAGATTTTCTTGTTTCTTAATACTTTGTTTAGCTTCTGAAAGGCTTATTTTGATATCCCAATGTGCCTTTGGTTTTCAGTGTCACACTTTCTGTCCACCATTAAAATACTTCCTAGATATTTAAATTTTTGTACTTTGCTTGATTTTGGAATCACCAATTTATAATTTGCATATTGGAGTGTTTCTTTTACTGACAACTATATTCTCTAGCATTATATTTTGATCATCATACTGGTTAGAGAAAACTATCAAGATCAAACTTATATTCATACATAAATACATATATGCATGCAAACACACACACACACACATATATATATATATATATATATATATATATAATCATAATAATTTACTTTGATCTTAGTTTCTTATTTTATTATTCATTTTTTATATGCTTCTTATCTTATTTTTGTTTACTTTTTATTGCACACACTGCTTGTTTTATTTTCTGTTTCATATGTTTAATATTCTATGACTATTAAATCAGTAGCATGGGTTAAATTTAAAGAAGAAATTGCCAATAAGGTGTTCTTTTGGATCTTAGCAATTAAATTATATGAACTTTTTTACAGATGCCATTCAAATCACAACCTATTCCTTTCATTAATTGATTTTTATTTCATGTTTCTTTACACCTAGTAGTAACAGACAAATTGTTGCCTTAATGTTTTTGATGAAGCATTGTCTTTATAAATCTTTTATTTACATTATAAACTGTTCCACTTAATGATATAATTTTAAACAGAGATAGTGACCAGAATGTATGGCTTCTTAATGAGCTTGATCAAGTATGAGCTAAGGCTAAAGAAAATGGAATTCTACTTGAATTACAGAAAATCAGGTCAGTTTTCAAGAAGCTTGTACAAATCTGATTTGACAGCCATGACCTTAACGTACTCTTAAAGCTTGCAACAGATTATCAAAACAGAACAATCTGAATTTAACTTGGATTAACAAAGGATTGGCATTTTTCTGTTTGGATTCTATGAATAAAAACCAAAATGTGCTTTGAGGAGAGTTTTGTTGGAACCATTCCTACATCCTACCCCAAAAATAAAAAAAAAATGTCTGTAATCTAAAGATATTCAGCAGCTTAAGAACTGCCCTTCAGTATTTTTTGCCTAAAGCAAATCAAATATTTGCATATTGTATTTCAGTTCCTTATATTTAAAAAATGCAGTGTTCTTGCAATGACCTTTTTCAGGCGGTAGTAATGTTGCTGCTACTGCATTTTAACAATTTTTATGAGTTTTGAGAAGAGCAATGAGTTAAAACTTTTGTTTTATGTTATGTTTCCATCTAGTAATTTAGCCTTTCATGAAGAAATAAAAGACAAAATAAAAGTAATACTATAAATCCTGCATAAATCTGATAAGACAAAAAGGTTTGAAAATGTCTTTTAAGTCTTCAGTATATTCAATGATTTAACCATTTTGAAGTGTTTATTGAAAAAAAAATGGAAATAATTAATATCAATTGAATATTTTTCACTATTTACATCATTCAGACTATTGTTCTCATCTTTGTTGCCATTTGCATGATGTTTCAGCTGTTGTATACTCCAGCCTTCTTCAGGTGCTAGGAAAAAATTGCAATATGAACTCTGGTAAAAATGGTTACTGAATGGTTTATAAGTCCCAGAAATTCAGCTGTTGTTGTCCTTAAGGACACATGGCCCAGTGGATATAGATGTTGGTTAGTTCCAGTGACTTGACCCAAAGAGTTGTGAGTTCAATACCAGGCTACAGCAGTGATGAACAAGTAACTTAGAGAGTTGGGTTAGAGAGAGATAACTCATGACTACTAAAAGAGGCTTCTCACAAGGGAGTGAGATTGATATATCCCAGTGGTTGTAATAAAGGGTTCAGTTAAAAATTCTTAGCACCTGAAGAAGGCCGAAGCATACAATGGCCAAAACATTGTACAGATGGCAACAAAGCTGAGGACAAGAGTCCGAATAATGTAAATACTACCTCATCTCAGAAATACAGACAAATACTGAGAAGTTTTCTTCTTGCTTAATATTAGAATTTGTAATATTGAAACTAATAAAGAATCATGAAAAGCATTGGCTATAAACAGTTTTAGGCCTTCTGAGTTTGATCAAAACAAAATGGTATCTGCAAAATGACTAGACCACAAAAATGTTGAATTTTAATCAGGTTACTAGTAGTCCTTATCACCTATTCAAAATATAATTACTTTAATTCATTATACTTCTAAAATCTCAAATCAAACTATTTCTAATTTTAACCAAATAGCATGAGCAGATAATGAAATGTTGTTGTTTCAGTGTTGAAACTCTTCCAAAAAATTGATGTTTCATCATCATATATGGGAAAATGAATTAGGAATTCAATTTCTAAAATCAATCTTCAGTTACTTGCCATCATACATACAAGTTTTGAAAAAAATACACATTCCAAAAGTGATGATAAGTATAAGACATCTTTGCAAAAAATTATTTCCTAATTTTTTCCATATGGTTTCAAATTTTCATTTGTAGTAATTCCAGAAGGTGTTAGTTGTTATTAGAACATTTCATGTACCAGGCAGTATACATTTTCTTCGTGTTTTAAAAAGGTTGAGAGTAACAAACCTCACAGAAGGAAATGAAGATGAAAGTATCAACTGATGATAATAGTGTTAGTTCTGTTACACAGAAACTGAACAGATTTAGTAACAGTATTAACAACATTCTGAAGAATTTGGAAATGTGTAATAGAAAAAAATGATCCGAAAGGTCATCTAGATTCACTGTTGTAGGTGTTATTTTTATATTTGACAGGTATCAAAAAATAAATTGTATGTTTCTGAGACTTCCAAAATGAGTGTTGTTTAATATCACTGCAAGAAGTGTCTGAAAAGTTCTCAATTAATTGGGTAATCTTCTGTTTCAATCCAAAAAGAAGCTTCTTGATTCAACACAAGAAAATTTATGCAAAAAAAAAAACAATTTGTACCAAAGAATAAAAGGAGATGGTATTCTCTGATGAAAAGAATTTCTTTTTAAATAGTTCCAATGGAAAGTAATGATATTGGCATAATCTATGGAAAGAAGGGTGAGAGGAATTTTTTCTAACTCTCCATTTGGCTTAGAATCTATTTTGGTGGGAATTGATTTTTTGGTTAAAGGCAAACCTGAATTGTTTGTGATAGGAGGCAAGCAAAACACAGAGATATGTGCAAATGTAAGAGAAAAATATTTGCTCTATTTGCAAGCTGACATTATTGAAGAAAGTTTGTTTTCCAAGCGGATAACATCACTGAGGAATTGTTTCTAGGCAAGAGAAACATGGTAATAGCCTGCAGACTCACAAGATTGCAATCCTATAGAGAACTTAAAAGGTATCCTTTCAAGATGTGTCCATGAAGAAGGTGAGAAGTTTAGAAAGATCACAGCCTAATCTCTTATATAAAGTGTTGCTGAGATAAAATTACTCTAAATTTTAGGAAAATATTTTATTCTCAACATAAAACTGGTGTGTTATGGCTTTATTATCAAAAGAAAAAATTGTAATTAACTTTTAATATTAATTTATTATTAAACTTTCATGTTTTAATGTGAAAATATTTTCATAGCTGTTGGAAGAGTTTTTAAAATCCTTTTCCTAAGAAGAACATTTCACTGTGAAAGCTTTTTCTCAAGATCTGCTACATTTTGAAGCACTTTCCTAAATACTAAAATCAAATCCTCTTCAATCATTATCTATCATATCCTCATAATCTTCAATTCATACTTCCTCCAATTATGTTCATATTATACACCTTATTCAGTAACCCACTACCTTAAGTGGCTCTTGGGTCTTTTATTGAGTAAACTTTAGTCGCAAAAAAGAAAAAAAAGAGTATACACTGGGAATGCCATCAAGCTAGAGAATGATTTTAGAATCAAATTCCCTTATATACTTTATAATAAAATAGGTTATGCTCTTTGACCAATAATTTGAAATTTATAAGCTCTAGTCATTGGATGTTTTATAATTATTTTCATACTTTATACAATGCAAGATTTTATTATGCATATAACTGTTTTTGTAATAAAAAAAAGTTTTAACCAAATAAAATGTTCAGGATATATTTATATGCATATTCATAATATATCATTTTAGCTTATAATATAGATCCTTATTAAAAAAAAAAGTGATAGCACAAATTTGGGAATGTCAGTGTTTATGCAGACAAACAATATAAGATGTTTTGTATTTATATGTAAATCTAAAAGTCATGGGTCCTAAAAATATGTTAATATGCCCCTGGTGACATTTTATAACATTCATCAATTTTTCATCTTCTATGTGTCATGTCTTTTCAAGATGTGAGTGATCATGTCTCTTCCCAATTTCCTGTCCTTTGTAGCTCTTGGGCTTGTCTTTTTGCTATTTCTACTGAACTCTGTTCTACCAACCATTTACACAAGCTTGCTAGCTAGGTTATTCATTGCATTTCCCTGTCCCTTTTGCCTTCACTATGTCTTCTTAGTTTTCTAAGCCCTCTTTCCTCATTATGTACCTAAGAAGTTTCAATTATCTCTTTCTGATTCGAATTATAAATATTTATTTTGTTTCTATTTCTCTTAAAACTTTATCATTACTCACATGTTCAGTTCATGGTATTCTCAGCATCATTTCTGTTGCTTCTACTCTTTTTCCTTTTTGAGAAGATTGTTCAGCATCTATTGCCATATAGAAGGGTTAATATTAAATAACTGTTAAATATTCTTTTTTTGTTTCTAATGAAATTTTCTTGTTTCTTAACACTTTGCTTAGTTTTTAGAAGACATTTTTTGCTATTACAAAGCACCTTCGAATTTCAATGTTGCATTTTCCTTCGTCTGATAAACCATTTCCTAGATATTTAAATTTTTGTACTTGTTTGATTTTAGTGTCTCCAACTTGCAGTTTGCATCTTAAGCAGATTGTTTTGCTAGCAATCATACATTCTGTCTTCTTACAATTGATGCTTGTCTTTTCTTCTTACTTTCTTTTACTACCTTCTTTAAGAGTTTCAGTAGTTTGCTTTCTATGTTGGCTATCAGTGTTGTGTCAGATTGTTAAGGTTGTAGCTGCTAATAGTAAGTCCTAGTAGAACATCTAATTCTCTAAGGATCACCTCAGTATAAAGGTTGAATAAGTCCAGTGAGAAGATACATACTTGTTATATACCCCTTTCTATTTTTGTATATTTACAGAATTTATTTTCTATCCATATGCAGGTAGTTTTCTTCCAGTATATGTTTTAAATTATTCTAATATATTTCCCAAATTAACTAGCAGTTCAAATATGACATTGTTTTGTACCTTATCTAACATTTTTGCATAATCTATTAAAAAAATGGGTTTACATCCATTTGTATTGCTTTTTCTGAAATCATTCTCAGTGTAAATACCACATTCTTATACCAATTTAATGAAAACACTATATTCTTGTTCTATTTCTAGTTTAATTCTGCTACATCAGAATTCAAATGAAAAGTTTTGTTACATGGCTCATTCGGATGATTGTTCAATGGAGATCAAATTTGTTTGCAGCTGGTTTCTGATGCAGCACTATGAAAATGGATCTGCTTAAATCTTCTAATATATTTTGTCTGTTTCATTTATTATCTCTGTAATTGTATTAGTGTCACACTCACATAACGCTCTCAGCATTTCTGTTAAAATCCAATCTGGTCCTGGCGCTTTGTTTCTGTTCAATTTGTCCAGTACTGATTTCACTTCAGACTTTAATATTTCTGGTCTTTCCATAGTTTTGGTTATTGAAAGCTTTCCTTCTTTGTTGTAAATGAATTATCCATTGTATTTGTTCTATCTTTGAATCATTTTTCTCTTTCTCTATTTGCAGCATTATCTCTTGATTTTATGTATCTTTTTGATGAGCATGTCTTTTATGCATATCTGATTTATCTGTGATGTCATTCTTTCTATTTCTGCAAACCTTTCTCTGAGCCATTCCTCTTTTGCCTGTCAGTTTGCATTTGTTTCTAGTTTTATTGTGTAATGTCCTATATTCTGTACTCTATCTTGGCATTATTTGTTGTCTCCTTTTTATCAGGTGGAGAATTTCATCTGTCATGCACTCTTTTTTTTCACTGTCTAGTTTTCTTTAGAATGATCTTGTTTGCTGATGTCTCTTAATGTGTCTCACTTTGAATTTCTTTTTTTATTTAGTTTATCATATCTGCTTTTAATGCTGCCAGTATACATATCCTTAGAATTCAGATCATTCAGGACTCTATTATATTTTGAGTGATGCCTTGGCCCTTTTTAACATCTGTACTTTCACTCTAAGATTGTATATCATGGGAATGCAGTCACTTACACAGTCAGCTCATGGGTATGTTTTGCAGTGTAAAACTTCATTCCTGATTTTCTTATTGATCATTATGTATTTAATGCAGTCTTTCATTTCTCTTCCTGGGCTTTTCTACATTCATAAGTATTTTCAGTGTTCTTGAAACCAAGTGTTGGCTATGTATCATTGTACACATTTTTCTCCATGTTTGTTACATGTTCCAAATTTGTCAATTACTTCATAATCCCATTCCTCTAGTTTAACATTCAGATCTCCCAGGATGATTATAATTTCTGTAAAACTTTCCAATTTCCTCCTCTGTGCTCTTGTTACACATACAATATATAAAAGAGTTCCCTTTCAGTTTAACTATAAGAATCCTATCAGACAATTGACAGTATCCCAGTACAAATATCAACAGATCTTGCTCTAGTATTAGTCCTACTCACTTTTTGGTTTTCTCTCCACATGCATATAGGACTCGGTGTCTGTCACTGATAAAATTGCTGTTATTTGCCTACCTTTTCTTGTGAAACTTTTTATCAATCCCCAAGAATCTTCTTTGTTTGAATATTGTTGTCTATTCTCATATATATCTCTTTTAATAATAACAAACAAGTTCTGTATTGAATTAATATCTGGTGAGGTGGGGGTCATATTACTTGTAACAGTTTTTATTGCTTCTCTGAGATTTTCTTTGTCTGAATATTGTTTTCTATTCTCAAGCTGGGAGTTATTCCATTAATTTAATTATTTTTTGGCAATAGTCAACTTTTCAGAATTTAAAAAGGCCTTGTTTTGACTGTATATACTCCCTAACTTAAAGTTTGTTGGCTGTGAACAAGATAATTCAAAAATGCATTTCCCTTGAACTATGATTAACTTTTTAGGGACTAATAACTTTTAAAGTTTTCAATGCTAACTTAAGGTACCTACCTTTCATTGTTTTCTAAGTTGGGTTGGTTGATGATTTCTATGAAGGATTCAATCTCTCATTCATCCATCAAGTTCATCCAATGTAACTCTACTTTCCTCATTAAAAATGAATATTGAGAAATTGGTAGATTTTTGTATTTTTTTTACCAAATTTCATATTTCTTTGTGATGACTATTTAAATGTGGTATTTGGCTTGGGAATGAGCATTTGTGGTGCAGTGGATACCGACTCAGAATGAGAAATTAGAGAGCTGCATTTGAATTCCAGTTGAATTCGCTGCATTCACTTCCGTGCAAATACCCTTGGGAAAATCAATCTCTTCTCTGTCTAGCTATGGGTTAAATAGTCTTCACCAATCTGCATTGCCAAGAGTGGTGAGTACAGCTAATCTCCTGAAATGACAGACATGAAACAGTGGAAATCATCCAGAGAGGGGTTCCTCAAATGAGTGAAAAAGACCCTGATCCAGATTTAGATTAATTTCATGTTTATAGGAAATATTCTTAATATTCTGGATCTTTTGTCATTTTATGTTCAACACAATGGTATCTTCAAAATGTTCTTGTTATTCAAGATACTTCTCTTATTATCACCTGTTTCATTATTTCAAAGCTATTGTTTCTTGGTTTTATCATGCCATTGTTTTCAATTTCTTTTTTCAATTGTTCTCTGATCTCTGTTCTTTTGCAATTCTAAAGGTTGTGTTTCTGTCACTCAGTCACTTTACAATATTTTTATGCTGATTAGATCAGTTATCTCAATCTCTTTTAAAGTTATTTTTTAAAATCTTTTTACCCCAAGCATGGCAACGAATTCCATAATACACAGGAGATTACTAAGCATGAAAGAATATAAGGACAAAAATTAAAGAGCGAGAACAATGAAAGAACAGAAATTAAGAAAATAGAAGTTAACAACTGACATGACATTTAAATTTTTGAAGCTTGACTGGAAATCAAGTCACCAAAAGGGAGTTCTGCAAGCAAGACGTGCAAGAAGAGAAACTCTTAGTATAAAACATGGCTACATCTACCCATTTCAACTGTAAAATGCTGAAATCTTGTCACCAATCTAGTACTGCACTTAAATTAATAAAGTCTAGATACCATATAGGAAAGTTCATCAGAACAATTACCATGAGATATTTATAGAAAAGACGCAGGGAAGATATATTATGTAAGTTGGAAAGTGACTGATGCCAAGATGCCAGATCAGGACCAATGACATTGCAGATTCTTCTTTGTATTTTATCAGGGATAAAACATATATAGCAGAAGCACCAGACCATCTGTGGCAATATTCTAAATTATATCTTTCTTATGAACCTTAACAATCATTAGCTTTATAAAAAAAATAATATTAAATATATACTATTATATATATATATATATATATATATATATATATATATATATATATATAATGAATTACCCACAAGTTGGATAATAAAACTAAGTACTCTAAAGATTTCCAATATAAACCATTATTATAAGTTAAAATTTACATGGTAGAGTGATCATAGAAAAATATCCTGAAAAATTTAACAGTATCATATTATTTATGCTAATTTTATGGTGAAAATATTGACTTGAATAATAAAATCTGCATATTGGTAGAACAGTGAAGATTTAAATGATAATGAGGATGGGTTAAATTTAATTTATGTTAAGTCATGATTATTTACTACTTTTCCATTTGGAAATAGTCAGCTCTTAACATACAATATTGTTAAGGATTCCAAATAACAATTGTAGGGTGCAATTTTAAGAATTCTTAAAAATCAGGTTAATGAAATGAAAATGAGAGACAGGCCCTGGTCAAAAACAAGCCTCTAAAATCAAATATTACAGGAGAGGAAAAAAATGGCCATCAAATCATCATAGTGTTGGCAAACAAGGGCAATGCAATGGTAGTGATGGCCAAATTGGAATATCCATAAAATTGGAGATGATAACTACAATAAATAATACAGGTAAAAAAGAATCCAATCCTGAAAACTGCAAGGAAGATATCAAAACTTCTGAGAGAGATCAAGCATTATTTGACAATGAGTGGATACAGAACCACCAGCACCATTCTTTGAAAGTGGGACACCTGATCTCAAGTAGAACTTGTATATGTGATCCACTGCTAAGGATGCAGATAAAATTCTTGTCTCTCTTTACCACTCCAGTAAGTCCCTGACTCCTCCTGCTATACTTTATCTTTGCAAGTTCCAAATCAGGCCAAATATAAAGTACTCTTGTCACATTTCAGAAGGAGCTGCCCAAACATCAATCTCCAGCTTTCATAGTCCAAACCTTTGCAAGTGATGAATTATTCTCTACCCTCTAACCTCTCTCTCTCTCTCAGGTGGGATGTGGCAACCTCTCATTGCTCTGTTGCTACTTCCAGGGAAAGTGCTCAGATCAACAACATTCACTGGTCCCACCAGTTCAGATTTTCATGGCAAGGACCTACCATGCCACTTACATAATAGCAAACCACCCACATTCCCTTTGTATTGGTGAGAAGTAAATTCCTCTTGAACAGTTTCTTCCCATGAATTATGCTCTGTGGAACTGATTCTCAAGATATTGCTTCCCTGATCACTACAATCTAAATTTGTTCATGGCAAGGGTTAACCATTATTTTCCCTTCCTATCTGCACAAACTGTCTCCTAATATAACCCTCTGCACTTGATTTATAATTAAAGGTACAGTTAGTGTTTTGGTTAGAAATGTCTAAATTCTGCTGTTCTTTGAACAACTGTGTTCAACCTCTATATCAGAATTTAAATCAACCAGAGGATACATTGTAGAGGCAAGATAAGTAAAGCTTTCTGTTATCTATCATTGGCATTAACAAAAAAGAATTGATTTCACATAATACAATGTTATGTACAAAATAAGTATTCCTAATCTTGACATTATTGTGATTAATATTCTGGATTTCAATTAAAATCATAGTTTGGTCTGCACCAGGGCTTTAAAAACTGATAAAGAGATCAATCATAGAAAGATACAGTGTTTACATAAAAAGTATATAATAATTTATAGGTTGGTTGAAGCAGGAAATAATTGTAAAATAATTTTGTCTATATGTTTTAGAATGACTTTATCAAAATACTCATAAAAGTTATATATATATATATATATATAGTGAAACTTTTCCTGCACTGATTTGAGTTATGGTTGAATTAACAGCTAAAGTTATGGTCAAACCTAATGTTAGCTACAAATAATCAATTGTGGAAAAAGAAATCAATATGTCTTACAGCAAAGTCATTATAGCTGAGTATAAGCTTCATTGTGAAATTACCGCAAGGAGCAAGTTATTTTAATTAAAACATTCAGAAAGAAATGTAATTAAAGATTATAGCAATAATGATTAGTAATTAGGTAAATTTAGTAAATTGCCTTCTGGAAATATTTATTAATTTTTTCAAAGCTGTTTACAAATAATATTAATAAACTGAAATTTACTTGTTGTTCATCCCAAGATTTTCCTTCCTTTATTTCTATTCAAAGGTAAAAGTTTCTTGTAAAAATGGTCAATTTTTACACCTTCAAAATTTAGATGTAGGCTTAGCATATATTCCTCTAATATTAATAGTAACTTATTTTTACAGTGATATTTATCCTGTACAAGACCTAAGTGCCACACATCTTGGGTATGACAATAAACTACGTCTGGTAGCAAGACCTCTGATCAGGCGATTTTGAAGAGGATGGAACCACCTCTTAATTGCTGTTGTTTCCCAGGTCCACCCTGACCGGGGGTAGTAGCACCTGTTAGGGTCCCAGCTATAGGCAAATAGTTAACCTCTAAACTGGTGTCAAAACACTAAGAAAATATAAAAATAGATTTTTTAGTAAAAATACCAACAATACATTTTTTAAAAATATATATGTATTACCAGCAATATATTGAATCTTGACAAAATCTCCTTTACAAAAAAATATCAGTGAAACCTGATTTAGAAAATATACATATTCTATTCATACAAAACTATCCTAAAAAATCTTGTTGGATAATGAGGTTGATATAATATAAACCAAAAAAAAACAACTAAATAAACCAAAGAACCATTTGAAGTAAAATATTACAGAGTAAGAGGCACCACCTCAAACAAGGTGATAATGCCACCAAGATGCACGGGGCCAACATAAGTGGAAGTTATGTTTGGTTAGAAATGTCTAAATGAGATAAACCTCTATGCTTGTTCAAAAGATCAGCAAGAAGTGTGAACTAGACAATAAGCAAACCTATATAGTCATATTGAAGAATAAAAGGTAAAAAATGGTCAGAATTTTAGGCAAAGACATTAGAAGTAAAAAACTGAAGTAAATTTTAGTAGGAATTGGAAACCCAATCCTAAACAGAAGACAAGACAGAAACCACTTTAAAAGATTTGGGAGGTTGTGAGTCGTACAATAGGCAAATCTATCTACTCCTACAGCCATAACAGTACCCTTCATCATGGCAACAAAAGGCTGCACCAGGGACTACTGCACGATCCAGAACCCATTCACCACATGACAGTACAACAGAACCAATATTGTACACATGCTGATAAAATAGAGTCTTTCAAACTTACTCAAAGTTTCGGATCCCTGATCATCAGGTGGATAACAGCAAATCCAAGAAAACCATTATGTCTAGCACAGATATCTAAATGGATGTAGATGTGAATCTGGTAATTTTTCTAAATTTCTTTTTATCATTTTTATTCTAATGTTCACCCCCATACAAGGCCTAAGAGCTACTCAAGGTTGTACAGAGTAAGAGGAACTACCCAAAGCACAATGATAATGCCACCAAGATGCAAGGGGCAAACAAAAGTAAAAGAAAAGGAAAAGACTTCAGAACAAACTGAAAACCCAATTCTAAACAAGAAACAAGGAATAAACCTCAACTCTTATTCAAAAAACTGGGGAGGTGTGTGAACTGGATGATAGTAATTGAAAGATAAAAGAAAGATTTTAAATTTTTTTTCCTAATCCGAGGCTGGAGTGACTTTCATTCAAACTTGAACCAAAAAGCTTTTCTACTGTTTTTAATAATTTGTTGATGATATAACTACAAACAGATCTTCTTGATTTGAGAGTCTGAGCATTCTAAAGGCTAAATCATGAGTTGGATGAAAAAACTTACTACTACTAGTTGGATGCAAAGACTTACTACTTCTTTCAGTAAGTGTATTACTACAGAGATTCATGATGGCTCCAAGATATAACTCTTGCTTAATGAATACACTTTCTTTTTTTTTCTCTCTCTCTCTCTCTCTCACACACACACACACGCACACACACACACACGCACACACACACAACAAAATATTAAGATTTCGATTTTATTTTTTCTTCCCACTTCTCTACAAATTTGAATATTACACTTTCATTTTTTAATTTCAATCTTTATTTTGATGAATATTCTATATTGAACTGAATGAATGCAAAAAAACTGTGACAAAGAAAATTTAAACTGTAGATAATACTGAAAACTTTTTTTTCTTCAAGATTGTTTACAACTTGTAACAAATCTTGACAGTGAATAATCATACTTGATTTATTATCTCTGAATAGCTGATCGCCTGTTTGAGTGAAGCAAACAGTTTTAATTTTTTGTTTGGGCACAGATCAGGATGCTCATGCAAAATATCCATACAATATGAAAACTGATATTTAGTAAACTGCGTTCATCTCATTGTTTGAATGAGATTTGAATCCAGTGGCCATTTCTCTTTGCTGATATGTTCTGATGAGCTTTCTTCTTTCGCACCTTGATGCTACATATTTAAGTGCAGAACTAGATTGGCAGTTAGGTTTCATTATTTTAAATTTGAGACTACTATATTGTTATGAAGACTTATGCATATGGCACATTGAACTCTTCTGAACTATATATAAGCAGCATTTTGGCTTTATAGATAGGCAATGAGTGAGAGAAGAATTTATTCCAGCACATAACTCTGACAGCCAGATTAACAATCATGCTAATAATATCTCATTGGTATATGTTTGTACTACTGTATTTGTTAATTATATTTGTTTAATTCTGTTCCTTCTTTGTGTCTTTATTTCTATCCCCAACAAGGCCACAACAACTCGGAGACCAGGATTCTTACAGACCACAATATATATATGAAATATTTCTTCATTCACACTTCTCACTTGTGGAAATCTTGTCAGGCTTCTTGTTTTTCAATCAACTTTGTTCTTCAAAAATTTAATTACAGTGTCAGATGTCATCTTCTGTCTCTTTGAAACATGTTCTTTTATTGTCCTCTTGCCTTTCTCTCGGATTGCTTCATACTCAGTAGCCCCTTATGTTTTAGTGGCTTTATCACAATACTTGGGGTAAAATTATTAAAACAAAATTATAACTGTTTTTCTGTAAAAAATTTAACAGCACTAAAGCAATTTTGATTTCACTAAATTCCTCACAGATGAAGAGATTTGAGATAACAGAAAGTGGTTCTACAAAAGAATGCTGAGAATATGATGAGAAATCATGTGAGCAATAAGGAAAATAGTAAGAAAAAAACACTTAGAATCAAAAAGAGCTAGCTGAAATTTCTGGGACATATAGTGAGAAAAAAGGGCCTGAAAAATTTGATACCCACAGGACATATGAAAGGCCAGATAGAAACATTGAGTAACCAAGATAACAAGCTTATGTAAATGGATAGGGAGCATGAGCGATAGTAAAAAACAAAAATTGCTAAAAGCTAGAAAAGATAGGAAACTGTAGAGAGCCATGATCACTCATGTTTTGAAGGTAGAGAGTAAAAGATAAAGAAGAATAGTTATGTTTGTTTTGTGATAACAATTTAGATACTAGTTAACATATTTCACCATTTTCTTACATAGAATTACACAAAACATCTCAAAAGCCTGAATTTCCAACAGCCCCAAAATCAGTTGCAAATAACTTAATTCATATGGTACTCTATTGTTAAAGGATTAATTAAACTCTTAGAAGTTGGTTATAAAATTGGATGAACTAACACTTTTGAATAGTATATTTTTTTAGGCAACTATTTTAAATCTCTGAACAGAAAAGTAATTAAGAATTGTCAGTTTAAGATTAAGGGAGTGTGTCTGTCTATCATACTTAAGGTAAGAGAAACTGCAAAAGTTAATCCAAACATATGTCATAAATGTTAATTTAGAAGAATGCACTGAGAAGTCTATAAGTAGGCTTAAGATGAGCATTTAATTATTGAAACAGATTTCATTGCAATCAAGGCAAGCCTGTGCCTAGAGGCATTTGATAGAGTATTGCAATTTAACTTGATTTTGTTAAATATTATATAATTAAATATTTCAGGTATTTTATATGAGGAGGTGCTGAAAAGGTCTTTTGAGGTGGGTAGGCATGGTCAAATGCAAAATGAGTAACAGAACTGTCTAAAAAAACAGAATTGACAAAGTTTACAATAAGCAATAAAGGAAAAGAGAATGGCAAAAAATAATATAAACAATATATGCAAGGTGAAGTAACAATAATATGGCAAAAAGTTCACAAACTATGTATTGAGGCTGACACACAAAAGTGAACATAGTGTTCTGACTTCAAGATAAAATGTACACGGACTGCATCAACTCATTAGCTGGCTCTAGGATAGAAACTGTTGACAAGCCTCACCCCACTTCTGCTTCAGTCAGTGCCAAAATTATTATAATTCCCAATAATAAATATTCATTCTCCCAATAAGACTTAAATCAACAATTCTCATCCTGACCCAGTTCATAAAATTTAACCAAATAGAACCTATTTGAAAAATATTTCTATTTAAGATTAAGGTTTTTTTCAGCATTTCTTCATGTATAGTGAGTACTTGTATTCATACATATATATATATATATATATATATATATATATATATATATTGGTGTGTATTTGTGCTTTTTAAAGCCTGGTGTATGTAGCAAGTTTAAAAATTGATAACTGTGAATTGTAAGGCATGATTTTCAGAAAAAACATAAATGGTCACCTGCTGTTGCTTTTCAGCATTAAAAATGAAATATCTCATTAATATTTTTTAAAATTTAGTTTATATGATCATTTTTCTATAATGAAGTTGTTGGTATCGTTTTGAGAATTCGTTTGGGATTTTCTTTTATATACCTATTGATTGTAACTTGAAATTATTAAAAAATGTGTGAGTCAGAATCTTCTCCCTACACACACAAAATAAATCAGCTGAGAATTAACTGTCTACGAGGAAAAACATGTCATCTGATAAAATCAAGGTTCGAAAAACAGCACAAGCTGTAAGCCACATAGTGATAATAAATCCAATATGGCTGACCAGAGGTGAACCAAAATGGAAATGTATGCAACACCTTTAGAAGCAAATTAAAATAACATATACAGACAGATTTAAGATTTTTTTCCTGGTATAAATGCATAGACAATGGTGGGGGGGGCAGTCGGTTGGTTAAGTGCCATGTGGAATACATATTTGGGTGATCATGTCTTGCAAGAAACATGACTGACGAGGCAGAAGATTTTCTCACAGTAGGTTACCATTACTTTCTGTGGTAGACTAGTTGCCAATTAAAGCTATAGAACCCAATCTGTCCTGCTATTTAATCCATAGCTGGAGGGAAAAGTAACATTAATACCTTTCCCAAGGGTTTTTGTACATAAGTGAATGCAACAAATTGCATTGTTGGGGTAGTGTATGGTAAAAAATAAAGTTTTGTAACTGAAAATTTGTTCTATTCAATTGGTGTCATCATGTTGCCTACATCTGTTGTTGTTTCCATGGAAATAAATAGGTAGAATCATTTTCAGAAAATGCCACCCTTGTGTGACTTGTCTATGATATTTTCCTTGTCCCCATTAAGAAATGATATGATACAAGATCAAGTTTAGTGTGGAAAACCCAAACGCGTACACTCAGGCCAGGGACACACTCCTGCATGTATGGTATGGTGTCAAGTCCTGTTGCCAGATACAGGGTCTTCCAGCAGCCTCCCTCTTGACCCAGAGCAGCACTTTCTTCTCATGACACTTGATGCAAGTATGAGGCCCTCACCAACAATTTTAAGAGTTCTTTCCTTATCAAAATGAAATATCCATATTGAAGCTTCTGGTATGAATACTCATCAGTCCAACATGCTGTTATCAAATTTCTGGGGAAATGAATTGCATCATGGTGCTCTTTTCTCCCAGACAGTGCCCAACTGACCCTACAATATTGAGCAGTTGACAAAATAAAAAAACAATGGACATATGAAAATAAAAAATATAGAATGGTGACAATTTATCCACTGTATTTAAAAAGTGCTCAATGGTCAATTCAAAAAATCAAAAGTATAGAACTAATTAGGATTTAAAATATTATGGACACTAATCTTTTCTGCTGTTACAGTTTCTCCTAATGAATGCTTCATCGGTTAGTGTGGAAGCTTTGATTGGTAGAACCACAGTAGCAAAAAACTGCTACAAATTATATTCTATTTGCAGAGTTTTATAAAAACAAAATCCAGTTGCTTCATAGCTTTCTTAGGGAGTTATAAACAAACATAAATTCTCTGCATTGGATATATATATATATATATAGAAATTCAAAATTTACAGAATTGTACAATCATTTTGGTGAATTGAATTAGCTTTATTGGTGATCTTTAATATTATGAAAAAATACAAAACTCGTTTGAGTATGTGGGTAAAGAAAGTGTACAGAAAGTAAAGTAAAAGTGTAGCAAAATAAAAGGGAAAGAAAGAAGGGAAAGAAAGAAGGAAAAGAAGAGTAGAAGAAAGAAAGAAGAAAAGTAGGAAAGGGTAAGGAAACAAGAGTAGGAGAAAAATTTATTAGATTTGCAGACAGGACAAAACACTGGCGAGGAGAGTGGGAAAGATAGATAGATACATTAAAAAGATGAAAATTAATATCACAGGAAAGAGGGTGAGCTTTCATCGGCTTTTTCCGAGGTTTTTCAAATTTTTTCCATTTCAGATTAAAATGCTTTTCCTTTTTCTTTTCTTTTTGCATGTTTTCTTCTGGTTTCTCTGCCCATACGCACACTCAAACAAATTTTCGAATTTTCCATAATATTAAAAATTGCCAATGAAGCAAATTCACTTAACCAAAATAATCATACGATCCTGTAAATTTTGAATTTTTATTTGTAAAAAACATATTTTAGCTCTGTAAATAAATAATTTTACTTACACTAAGACCTTTGACTGGATCAGCTTTGATATTTAATTTTTGACAGTTAGTATTAATAGGATCTTCTTTGTGATTTTATCATCAAGCCATTTCCTTTTGGATTTATACATACATATATATATATATATATATATATATATATGAGATATGAGACCTGCCCAAAATCAGCAGTTTAAAAAAAAAAAAAAATTTACTTGCTTCATTTCTTTTATTTATATACACAACCTGAAACCAAACACTTTTTGTTCAATTGCATATTTAAAAAGCCCTTATTTTTGTATCTTGCCTTGGGGGAGGGAAGATATATTTTGAGGTGTATAGAAACCTCTGCTGCCAACAGGCACAAACACCATTGCAATGTTCAAGTAATTTACTTCTATACACCTCAAAATATATCTTCCTCCCCCAATCTGCTTTCTACATTAGAGAAATTTCATTGACTATCTTTCTCTCTGAAATCAAACTCGCGATGGTTTTGACTAATTTGAAGAAAAATGTCAAGACACTTAATTAGGCAAGATACAAAAATAAGGGCTTTTTAAATATGCAATTGAACAAAAAGTGTTTGGTTTCAGGTTGTGTATATAAATAAAAGAAATGAAGCAAGTAAAATTATTTTTTTTAACTGCTGATTTTGGGCCGGTCTCATATCTCATATTTGGCAAAGGGGTTTCACTTCAATGAAGTAAATTACTTGACCATTACAATATATATATATATAGCAACTTTTTCATAGAAGACAACTTACAAGGAAGATTTTATTAGTTTTTTATTTAATTTTTTCAGTATTCGAACATTTCTCTTTTGCTGTTGATAAGGAATATAAAAATGTTCTGTAATAATTTTCTCAAGCACTTTCAGACACTTCTCTGACCATTCTTAATATATATATATGTATGTTTTACATATCCAAAGCAGAATATCTGTTTGTTTATAACTCTGAGAAAGCTATGAAGCCAATGGATTTTTTTTATGGAACACTACAAATAGAATATAATTTGTTGTAAATAGCTTTTACAATTTTGTGGTCTTGGTTAAAATGTTTGAATGAATGAAAGAAAAAATATTTTGATTTTTGTACTTTATTCTTTAAAATGAGTATCTGAAGATAAAGTCAGTCAGTTAAGTGCCATATGTGATACATGCTTAGGCGATCATATCTTAAAAGAGACATGACTGACTGGGCAGATTATCCCGCAGTAGGTTGCCATTGCGGTAGACTGGTTGCCGACCAAGGCTACAGAACCCAATCTGTCCTATTATTTAACCCATAACTGGAGGGAAGAGACGGATTAATACTTTTCCCAAGGGTATTTGTGCGTAAGTGAATGCAAGGAATTTGACTGAAATTTAAACTCGGCTTCCCGATTTCTCGTTCCAAGCTGATATCAACTGCACATCCAGATAAAGACTTACTACTAAAATCTCTTTTCAATTTAAAATATTTTTGGGGTTAAATATTAAATCCTTTTTAACAGCCTGGTGAATATTCAAATATTACTGAAAAATTGATGATTATTGTTTTTAATTTCCTGTTTTCTTTTAAATTCTTTTGACTGTAATCAGAATATTACAAAGATATATGGACTGATTATTCAGATAGTATTCTCTGATATGGAAATTTGAATTATTATTGGAAACATATTCAGGTGAATCCTGAATATATTTTGATGTAATATCAGTTTCTCATACAAGATAGGGAGACCTACATTTTTTAAATTTAATTTAACTCCATTATTTTACACTGTAAAATTTCACTCAATGTGTTGTGGCTGTGTTATAAAGATAGAAGTGTTCAGATTATATCTTTGAAATATAATGTAATTTCTATATTTGTGTCACAAAATTCCAATCTTGCTTTTCCTCATTAAAATTCAAATGATTGTTAATAGTTTTGAAAGATAATAAAATAATTTTTGCCTGATTTTTATTAAACAGTGTTTTTAATCACAGTATGCGGTTATCTTTGTACTAATATCCTCATCTTTATTGAATTTATTTTACCATGTTTTGGTTGTGTTTTCAGTGGCCTTTCTCTCATGTCTGTTATGTTTCAGACATGATGTATGTAGAGATGCGCATACACGCTGATAGTAGGATTCAATAGCATTCAGAATACAAGACATGCCTGAGAAAGGCTTCAGAAAACACAGAAAACATTATGAAAAACTTTCTAACCTAAGGAAAATAGTCCACATATAATAAAAGAGTTGAACTTAATGATTACCTTTTACTGTTTTGAAACTTCATTATTTCAATATATTTTTGAGTTATCTTCAGGTTAGAGAACTTTGTCTGTCAACACAACTAATTTAATCTTTTATGAATTCATCCTAGATGACTAATAACTTGTGAACTTCAAAATTTTTCTTACAGAAATTATTGTTGTGTTCATTTACTGAAAAAAAGAAAAAGAATTCCTCTTTACTGTAACTTTTTCCATGGAGTCTTGCATTGCATTCATCATTCCAATTTGACTGCTTCCTGTCTGTGAATGATTCACTCATTTTGTAATTCTTAGAGTCTTTTATTTATTTACACTTAATTGTGGCATCTTTGCTAATATTTTTTCCTTTTTTTCACCCACTGCCACTATCTTTGAATTTCGTGATCAACACAAAAAAAATGTAATTGTGGGGTTCTGTACACTTTATTAGCCCATTCACTGTTCAATTATTTTTCTTTGATTCTGCATATAATTTACATAGTTCAGCTTGAAGAACAAATTCCATTTTGAAAAATATTTCATGCTGAGTTCAATTTGTGGTGTCAGCTTCATGTATGTCAGCTGAGTCCAAGACAATCACCAAATTAAATTGGAAGAATCTCTTCAGAAATTTTGTCAAATTCAACTGCTATGAGAACAACAAAATTCCATTAATATTTATTGCTTGTATTCATCAATGTTCACTTGAGGAAATTTTCAGATTTGCCCACTGGACAACTATAAACTAAATAAATCAAATTGATTTATTGTAAAATCTTAAAATGTCTTACCTCTTTATGTTAATTAGAAAAAAAACATATTATAATCACTGAAATAATTCTCTGTTCATTGTTGTAGACTATTATATGCATATGTAGAAAAAGATAAAATAAAATACCTAGTCATTTTTAGATTATGTCACTGATGTAACGTCTTCCCTCTGTCATTTTTACAAATATTTTCATAGCAATTATTCTGATGAGCTTTTCTTGTTAGTATGTTGATGATATGAATTTAAGTATGCTACTAGATTGGAAAGTAGGTCCCACTATTTTGTTGAACTAGCGAGATGCTAGTGTGTTCATTTACTGAAAAAAAGAAAAAGAATTCCTCTTTACTGTAACTTTTTCCATGGAAACTGTTATATTCTACTTGCTTGTTTTCTCACACTTCTTCCCTTTGATTTCTTGTTTTCTTTCCACCTAAAATCTTCAAAAATTTAAATGTGGCACCAATTGCCATCACTTTTATTCTTGAAGTCTGTTCCTTTATAGTTTTCTTTTCTCACTTCAGTTTTTTCACTTTTTTTTGCTCCCAGCAACCACCTGCTTACTCCTTTCTTTATTTTGAATATTTTTTTGTTTTCTTAATATTTTGTTTAGCTTTTGGAAGGCCATTTTTGCTATCCCAATGCACCTTCAGAATCAGTCTTGCACTTTCCATTTTACACTTCTCAGATAAATGGAAAATACTACAAGCAACAGAAATTATTTTACAAAAGTATGCTGAGAATACCTTGAGCCAAACATATAAGTCTTATGGTGCCCTATCTATATTGGAATGAACTCTTCCTCCTTCATAAATACTAACCTGTGAGACTTCCTAGAAGAGGCAGTTGAGATGCAGTGTAACTTGACAGTTTGGACAAATGCTTCTATCTGCTGACTAATAACACTTATTTTGTATATATGTTCTGCAATTCCAATACACTGGTTCAACCTACCTTCTTCTGTTTGTGTTTCTGTTCCTGGTCCTAACAGGTCACAACAACATAATTTTAAATAAAACAAAATCAAAAAGGACATTTGTACTTTGAATGAAAAAGAGATAGTTGAAATTTCTTAGGCGCACAATGAGGAAAGACAGCTTGGAAAATGTGATACTCACAGGATAGAAGGAAGGCAAACAATAGGAAAACAATACATAATTTACCTAACTTTAGCAAGTAGTTGGAAGAGCAAGAGCTAACAAAAAGACAAAATTTATTAAGAGCTAAAGCAAACTGGAAATTGTGGAGAGCTATGATTGCTTCCATTGTGAAGGAACACGGTATATAGAAGAAAAAGAACGCCCTGCACTTTTTAGTTGCATTATTGCCTTGCTTGAGTTGAAATGATTGAAAAAAATGGATGCTTATCTCTTTATTGTCTTTATTCCTACTTTTCATGGCCACATCTTTTGGGATCATTAACATATACTTACTTGTCCTTTTTATTTTATACTCATTAAAATCTGTCAGCTAAGATAAGGGTTTTATTATCCTTCACAACTTCACTATACAAATAATTCAGAAAGAGTTCAACATCAGTGAATGAATCTAACTGATGTGAACAGTATTGAAACCAGGAAGTATTTTGTTTTACGTATTTCTAGCATGAGTGCCTCTGTATGACTTGGCACAGAGTATAAATGCAAATTTATGAACTTCAAAGAAATTATGATTGGTCTTGTCTATTTATGTATCTAAAAAACAAAAGGAGAAATAGTTCATACAAAGATTTTATTTTCTCAAACTAGCCAGTAATTGATCTTTTAAATATTCAGGAGCCAATAATAATAAAAGCAAAGATAATAAAAACATGGTCAGTCTCATTAAATAGTCAAGAAACTGTCATTAATTTATTCAGTCTCAATGCATAACTAGCAAGGTTATCCAGTATTTGTCTGGCTAAAGAATAAAATGTTTAAAAAAAAATTTTCAAAGACACTTTTGAAATTAAATTAGAAAATATACATTTTTTTTTTTTACAATCATTTCACCCCAAGCATGGTGATAAGGCCACAAAGAATTAATGAAAGTAAAAAAAACTGAGAAAACCCTGAAGAGATAGTAGACATTAACAAAAAACAGGAGACAGAAGATGATGATGTTGCATTTAAATTTTTGAAGATTGTAGTTGACAAGAAAACAAGAAGCTAGAAGTGGACTTCACAAATGAGAAGTGTGAAAGAAAAACTGTTAGCATAGACATTTGGATCACACTTCACAATTTCAACAGTAAAATGGTTCCAATCTAGTACTACACTTACATTTGTAAAGTTAAGATACCAAAGATAAAGTTCATCAGAACAATTAACATGAAAGTATTTATAGAAAAAGAACAGAGAAGCCATGTTATGGCAGTGGGAAAGTGACTGAAGCTGAAATGCCAGGTCAAGACTAATATCATTGCAGATTCTTATACCTGTATTCAGTCTTATACTGAATGTTCTGTTATAGTTTTTAAACTATATTTTTTTCTTTCCTTCTACATTTGAGTGTGCTTAAATGTGAGGGAATGAAATAGAGCATGTTCTCTCAAAGGATTTAGAACTGACTATAACTCTAATGGGTAATAATTAGATGAAAATAATTATATTAGATTTTTTTATATCATACTTTTCAAATGCCACGATATACATTCATATATAAACTCACCTATTTATAGAAATACAATGAGACATTTTGTAAACTTTTAAGCATTAAAATGTACATATAAGAGTAGCTTAATAAATTCCTAACTTAAAAGTTTCCCTGTATTATGTCTGATTTATGTCACTAATAAAGAAGTACTGTTTTAAAAAAACAAAAAGTGTTTTAAAAAGTAACTAAATTATAATAAGAAACATTGGTGACGCAAAATGCTTTTTTCATTATCAGGCTGTGAATTTATTGATGTACATACGTAATCTTTCTCAAACAAATTTATCTTACACATTTATATGACTACCATTCATCCATGCTTTGAATATTCCTTTTACATATGGCCTGGTGCTCTTGCTATATAGAGATCCTTGATAAAATCTAAAGAAGAATCTACAATCTTATTGGTCATGACCTGGCATCTCAGCTTCAATTACTTTCCAACTGCTGTAATGTAGCTTTTCTATAAATACTCTCATAGTAATTTTTATGATAAACTTTTCACTGTGGTACCTAGACTTTATGAGTTTGGCTTTCCCGATGTTGTAAGGGTTTGAATCCAACTGAATGACACACACTTTCCTAACAAAATTTCTAAAAAATAATCAGGCCTGTAGAACTATATATATATATAATGTTTAATTAAAAACAGAATATCTATTCAAATACAAGTACTGATTAACAATGATGTTCAAACAAATATATATATATATAGTGTTGAGCTATGATGATATTTTGCTAAGGTGTTTTAATGTTTTTTCAGTAGTTTTACTGATAAAAGATATTTTGGCAGGTAGATTTTTTATTATAAAGTATTCAACATTGAGTTGGCGATAAAGTATTGATAGTTTTAGTGCAAAGGATTTGTCACTTTAACTGAGCAGAAACTTGCTTAATTAAAGTGACAAATCTTCTGCATTAAAACTAATATATATATATTAGTTTTAATTCATATATATATATATATATATATATATATATATATTCTAAACATATAATGTTAAATATAAGATATATTAAATATTTAAATTATATATTAAATATTTAATATATACTGTTAAATATTCTCTTATATTTAACAGTATATGTTTAGAAAATTATTTGCTGCCTCGATACACTAAATATATATATATATATAAGCAAATGCATGGATAAATAATATAATATATAGTATATCTACATGCAAGAATATATATTTTTATCATGATTAATTTCTAATAAATAATTTATTATAGACAAAATTTAGAATCTGGTAGCAATGTTTTATTCACCTCTTTCAAAGTATCTTGTCTGATTAGAAAAATATTAGTCAGTGATGCTAAAACCAGAAGTATTCTTGACAATTGAGATAATTAAAATATTTTGTAAAGAAGTCATGAAATTTATTCTTGAATTACCATCTGTTATTCTAAAAGTTACTTCAGCAGTAAGTAAAGATGGAACCAGAAGATGACAAATACTGAGCAAGAAAGAATTGATATAAATCATTCAAACATTTTTTTTATTGTTGACAAATGTCTATTTTATTTCCTGTTGAAGAAATTTCATTCAAGAGAGAGAACTTTTGAGAGCTTACTTCAAGATCATCCAGTAAGCAAGTGAGCTGAATAAATTGGAAAACAAACAAAAATATTAAAAAAAAACTTGGTTTTAATGACTGCGACTAAGAAAGGACAGAATTTGCTATTTATATATGTGTATTGAAGAAGTAACTAATGATATATTAATAAAACACTCTTAGTAAGCAGTGTTTTCATGGGGAAAAAATGAGTCATTTTAAAGAGAAAATTGCCTTTGTTTTGTTTCCATTTTTTCATAAACTTATATATGTGTGCATAAATGTCTGTGTGCACTAACATGATGAAAGTCATAGGATGGCAATATGCAAAGGTAATATTAGATAGTGTCCCTGTACCTTGATGACATGAAGATATCCAGACCTATATCAGTTGCACTATAATATCTGATGAGTCAATGTGAACTGGCTAGGCTGCTCCGGGCAAGATGATGTGAATTATCAGAGTTTGAACAGTGTAACTGAAAGTGCAAAATTGAGACCTGAAGGCACATTTGCATGACCAAGGATGCATTTCAAAAGCTAAGCAAAGTATTGAGAGACAGGAAGATTTCGTTGGAAACAAAGAAAAAAGTACTGAACTGTTATGTGATATGTCATCCTATATGGCAGCAAATGCTGAACAATCTCCTCAAAGATGAAGGAGAGACTCGAAGCAATGGAAATGGAGTTCTACAGAAGGATGCTGAGGATACCATGAACCAAACATCTGAGCAATGACAAGGTTTTAAAGAGAATGCAAATGAAAAGGTAACTTATGCTTGGCATCAGGAAGAGACAGCTGAAGTTTCTGGAACACATAATGTGTATAGAGGGCTTGAAGAATCTAATACTCACAAGATGGATAGAAGGAAAGAGGTACAGGGAAAAGCAATGATTGGCTTCAGCAAGTGGATGGCAGAGTAAGATTTGGGAGAAATACCACAAAGAAAAGTGTTAAGAGCAACAAGAGATAGGAGTAAGTGGAGGTGTATGTTCGCCTACATCTTGAAAGGTCACAGCACATAAAGAAGAAGATAATGAAGGAGATAGATGAGATATTTAATTTCTGAACTGTGGGTATACCAAGAATACTTGATAGTAAGAATTTCCACTTACTATAGACAGCACAGTGGCCAACCACATGTCTTTAATAATCATAAAGACATCTGGCTAAAATAGTATTTGGTAACAGATAAGCACCATTAGATTAAATCACATCTACATTCAACACAAGAGCTACCAAAGGCATACCCCATAGGCTTATTTATTTAATAATAACATAACATCAACTCGGAAGCTTCTGTTAACATCATGACACCAAATACAGGTTCTGCACATGGGCTTGTAATGTTGCTAATGGAACCCTTGAAGACTGGCAATGTGTGGTAGGTTCAGTCAAAGTTCCATTTTTCTTTCTTTTTTTGGGTGGGGGCTTTTGGCCATGTATGAATGTGTTAAAAGCTCAAGAGTCAGTTGTCAGAAATGCATTGTGCAGGCTGGTGATGTGTGAACATGCTCTGTTATAATTATTTCAAAATTTTAATTTATCCATTGTAGTTATGGATTTTTTTTGCAAAACAAGCATTTCAATATAAAAGAACTAACCAGAAACTGGTAGAAATGTAAAATAGCAAATTTCTTCCACAATCCAAGTTTTCACGGTAGAGCAATCTCCAGGTAGCATGATGCTTACTGCCTAAAGTTTTTGCAAAACAAGCATTTCAATATAAAAGAACTAACCAGAAACTGGTAGAAATGCAAAAATGCAAATTTCTTCTACAATCCAAGTTTTCACGGTAGACTAATCTCCAGGTAGCATGATGCTTACTGCCTAAAGTTTTTGCAAAACAAGCATTTCAATATAAAAGAACTAACCAGAAACTGGTAGAAATGCAAAATAGCAAATTTCTTCTACAATCCAAGTTTTCACGGTAGACTAATCTCCAGGTAGCACGATGCTTACTGCCTAAAGATTTTCTTTGCACAAAATCTGAAGTCACATAAAAAAAGAAAAAGAAAATTCACAGCACTGCCTAAGTATACACACACAAATATATATATATATATAATCTCAACACATAATTTCCTCTCGATATATTTGCTCTGGATAATATCTATTGAGCCCTATACATGTATATAATTCATATTTTATGTTAATTAGATAAAATCTTTTGGATTATCTTCTCTGTCTTCACAGGTTGCCATTCTCACCTATATATATATATATATATATATATAGTTCATATGTCACACTTTTTAAAGTGTTACTAATATTACACTTTGACCCTAGGCATATTATAGAGATGCTCTGTTCATAGACAGAAATTCAGATCCATATGCAGATTGTCCTTTTTATGACCACACTGCTAGTGTCATATATATATATGTAGTGTGTGTGTATGTATGTAGAGACAGCGAGAGATAAACATACATACATACTAAATTCCATATGTGCATACATAAAAACATAGAAGCACATAAGTTATCATTGTTTCCTTTAATCTGTTTCTTTAACTTACACACACACTATCACTCAGACATGTTGTCTCATGTGCACTCATGCCCAGAACCCCACACATCTAAAAGAATGATTGATAGCTTGAAATTAATAATGAATAACAATCTCAACTGAAGAATGGTCGGCAACGAGGACAGATTTATCCGGGTTACACATCATCTGAAAATTTTGATTAGGTCTGGATTTTTTTCTTGTTTTTACTGAAATTGACTGAACTTTTGAACTCAAGGAAACTTAATCCTTACATTCTTTTTTCAATTGACATGTACACATGCAAGTGCATACCAATATATATATATATATATATATATATATATATATAATATTGATCCATAGCAGAAGCAGTGATTCATTCATAAATCATCCTATCATTTTTACTTAGTACTTAGTTTGCCCACACACACACACACACACACACACACGCACACACACACACACACACATATATATATATATATATATATATATATATATATATAATTAATATGGAGAAGTTTGTGACTTAACTGAGCAGAGTCATGCCAAGTTGAAAGTTTTGTGAAGGCACTATTATGATGTCCTCACACCTCAGGGCTTATTTTTCAAGGTCATCATGACTCTACTCAGTTAAGTGACAAACTTCACCAGAATAGTCCTATTAATGCTCTGTCTTTATCTCTATCTTGATATCAAGGAGCACTTTACGACAAAAAACCTGCCTACTAATTATAACTTTTTATCAGTAAACCACTGAAAAAACAACAATCTTGGCACTAAGCATTGTTACAACTCAACACTATATAAATAAAAGTCATGTGCATATATATTATTTAGTTAAAACTTGATTTTTTAACATTTAAATCATGTTATTTAAACTATTTACATTTTTCAAACTGTTGTTATCAACTTTGTTGTGATATTCATAATGTTTTAACCATTTTATATTTAAGCTTTCTTCAGGTGATTGAAATTTTACACTGAACCCTTAATTTCTTACACTGGGATTGATTGTTCTAGTTCTACATGCCATGCCTCTCCTAGATATCTCAGTATCAGTTACCTTCCTTTTTACTCAATTCTATAAGTTTTTGTTCACTTGCTGTAGTCAAGTATTGAACTCATAACATGTTGGTTCAAGTCACTGGATTTAACCAATACTTTTATCTCCTTTTATCCTCTGAAGAAGGCCCAAGCATACAATGGCCAAAATGCTATGAATATGGCAGCAAAGATGAGGATAACTGTCCAAACAATCTAAATAGTGTAAATAATTACAATACTTTATCTCAGAAATATAGACAGATAAGGCAGATGTTATTTTCATTTTTGCTGTTAAATTATGAAGCACATCTAATATCATTATCAGAGCTGGGTGGGGGGATAAAGATTACAGGAAAATTAGGAAAAGAATAACCTGAACTTAGACATGATTCTTGTACCAAAACATGTAAATAACATTACTGATTTATTATTAACTGAAATAAAAGCAAGCTTGAAGCCAATTTCATATCCAGAAATAAAAGCAAACTTCAAACCATTTTCATATTAGTTTAATCATTACTGATATACCATATATTTCCATGTATAAGGCAACCTATAGATAAAACAAGATTCAAAATCTAGATTATTTTACATGATTTTATCTGATATTCAAAGTATAAAATAACTGAGTGGGTCTCATATAACAAAACTATAATGGATAATGATTGTTATATGGTCTTTGCATCAAATGATGATGATTATAGTAATTTTGAAGGATTCTGATAATGTATGTTAGTGTCTCATAGTTTTTATTCTGTAATGAGAAATATGAATTTCATGGCATCTTAAATATTTTGTTGCTTAACACCACAAAAATGCCATGTAATGTATCTTATTGAAAAATAAAGTTTGCATGTTACACTATGTTGTTATTTAGCACCACAATGATAATAAATTTTATATAGAAATATAATTCTTACGTTATCTTAAAGATTTTTATTTAACATTATTATGAGAAATAATGATTGGTGTTAATGCACACATCGCACTTCAAATCAAGAATGAAAAATTCGTTCATATTACTTGCTAACTGTGGATGTTGCTCACCAGAACTTTTTGCAAATTGTGGTGTAATTATCTCTTGAATATTACATTTTAATGTAAAATCAAGAAGTATAATAATTTTATTACATTTATAAAATGTAATACAGCATCAGATGTGCATGGTGGTCCAGTGGATATCAGCTCGCAACGAGAAATTGGGGAGCCGAGTTCGAATTCCAGCTGAATTCATTGCATTCACTTATGTGCAAATACCCTTGGGAAAGGTATTAATCCGTCTCTTCCTTCCAGTTATGGGTTAAATAACAGGACAGATTGGGTTCTATAGCCTTGGCTGGCAACCAGTCTACTGCAGAAAGCAATGGCAACCTACTGCGGGATAATCTTCTGCCCAGTGAGTCATGTCTCTTTCGAGACATGATCACCCAAGCGTGTTTCACACATGGCACTTAACTGACTGAATACAGCATTATAATGTGAATTGTTTTAACCAGTAGTATTTACATTAGTAGTTATTGAGACATTTCTTAACCAACCATGATCTATGGCGCAAGCATACTAACCTACTTACTAGTGACGATACGCCATAAGATTTAAGGTTAGTTTTGTGTAACTGTTCCATTAGACAACTTCCTATTTTTGGAGGTAATTTTTAAGATATAAAGGTCACCTTATATATGGAAATATAAGATAATTATAATTATTATATGTTCCTCATCATTATCACATGATTAAATTCCCATACTTATTATTAGTTGATATCATCACAGATGATATTAATATCATTAGTGCTATCATAAATTGTTAAAAAAGAATTAAGAATAACTGACATTAACAGTTATGATCTAAAATCTTCCCTTTTTCTTGTAATTCCTATTCTTGCTGTTTTTCCATTTTCTTGTTATTACTGAAACTAACTTAGTGACATCACACTCCCAAAGACTTTCAAATGAGCACAACTTCAAATAAAACATCAAATACATTGTAAGAAGACAGTTCAGTGCAGAAGGTGTGTTGTACTCAGTTAATGCATAAATCCTTGACAACCAGAGTAAATATTTTCAACTGATTAATTATAAAGGGTGCGATGAGTAAATTGTCGCCATTTTATATTTTTAATTTTGCACATAAAAGTTGTCAAACTTGCAAATCGCATGCTGTATTTTCTTAGCATTTGTACCAGAAGCTCTAATATGAACATTTCAGCATGTTTGGGTGCAGAAGATTCGGAAAGAGCTAAGATGAGTCAAATGGTAATTATAAAGGTGTGGCAGTTCAGAAGACTCTTCAAACTGAATAAGAAAAGAACTCCTGAATTTGTTGATGATATCTAAGCCATGATGGAAAGCAATCACTCTAAGTCAATCAGATCCATAACCAAGGGAAGAAGTGTTGACCTTGGTCAAGAGGGTGGCTGCTGAAACTCTATTTCTGGAAAAAGGACTCTGAACCTTGCTACACAAATAGAATAACCCAGTCATGGCTGTCAGACAATTTCTGCCACCACATCACCCCTTACATCTGGCTACTTATCTCCCCAGACAAGAACCCTTTGATTATTATGTGTGAGGTGCACTTTTGGGAGAGACCATCAAAACTACTTGTAATACCAAAAATGAACTGAAGGCAAGGATTACATCAGCATTCACCAATTTAAGCAAGGAAACTGCCCAGAAGAGCTGCAGAAGATACCAAAGTTGTCTGAAGCTGCTATTGAAGTTAATGGCGATTTATTGGATAAATTTACTCTTTAGTATTTCAAGATGTTTTTGTGTATTTTTCGTAAATATGTCTGTTAAAATGAAATGTCAGTGTTATTTTCTTTTTTGCATAATTCAGATGACAATGTATCCATCGCATCCTGTACAGAAGGCCAGAATACATTCAACAGTTTTGTTTTTTTTTCACAGAGATATACAAGTCAAAAAGAGGAGAATATACAAGACAGTTATTTAATAAATACCTTTCTGGAAGCATATTATGTACGCATGGCAATAAATTTGTCTATACAATAATCTTTGCATAAACAAAACAATGAAACAACACTTGCAAGCATTATTAAAAAAGCATATATCACTAAAGTTACAGGCTAAAACATTAGGTTTTATGCTAGAAAAATGGGTACTACCATGAATTCTTCCTGTTACCTTCTGGGGAAAGTCTGTGAATTTTAGAAAAGAGAGTTGGTATTATGAGAAAATTCAGTATAAAAGACAACAGCTTGTCATTGCAAAAGTGAGAAGGCTGTGAGGAAAAGAATGAAGTTTGATGATTCATGTAATGAAACAAGAATAAGTAAAAGAATGGAAAATCTTATAACAAAGTTCCTCATATTTTTACTTATTCTTTTTTGTTTTATGTACAATAGAACAAGTATTATACGTATTTTCTCAATTTAGATATTATGTTTATTAAAGTGATTATAAAAGCAGTTACTTTACTTATGTAGGGAATATTATGAGTGTACTGCCTCTTGATATATATCATTCTCACAGACATGCATACCTTCGACAGCCAGATAAACACATTATGGTAATCAAAACTCTGAAGACAAAGTCCTGTTCATCATCAAGTGTATTAAATGCCAAAAGTGAAACTAGGCAAAGAAACAAATACAAACTTCAAACTAATTTAGTTTGAATAACAAAATAAATAAAAAATGAAGAGAAAATAAAAATATGACAAAGGGGTCCAAATGCAAAACATATTTCGAGACCAAAGGTCTAAATAAGTAAAGAAGGTATCAAGTAGTTTACTTACTGGAATATGTTTTACAGTAATAAGTCTATAGAAAGGAAGAGAGTTACAAGAATTTAAAGGGTAACATGGTGTGAGAACAGTTAGCACATAGTGAAAGAGGTTCTAGATGGGGAAGTACAGCAGTAAAAATAAATGTATATAAGGTAGCTGCCTTAAATAAATGTTTTAATAAGTATGCAATATTAAAGGAGAGTTCAATGACAAAGAATGATGGCATTGGGAGTTCTAAACACCTGTTAGAGCCACCCTTGGCAGCAAGGTTGATGACAAGGATCCAAACTAAGAGCAACTCACCCCAAAGACCTCAAGAGTAGAACAAGCAGATGACGATTACAACGAATCTCAATGGTTGAACCACTAGATAAAGACTGCTACACATGGTGGACTTATTACAGAAGGTGACACTCAAAATTATAACAGTGTCAGCGGCAGTGCATTGCAGTTTCATAACTGGATTCTGCATATGTGCTGCAGAAGAAGGTCATGAAATTAAGTGTCTGGACCATTTCTTGGCACATTAAGTTTCACCTTAAACAAATTCATGCCATTGGCACTTTCTTCTACTCTGATTTTTTTTCATGTGCAATGAACTTTTACAAAACTAAACAATGATAGGGAATGGATGACAGGAGCAGGTTTTGGTGAAACTAGAAGCTTCTAGTCTTGAATTTGCATTAGCAGCAAATTTAATCATCAACCCCATTGTCATGAAAAAAGCAATCAGCAAAGAAGAATATAGGATAAGGTCAATGATTAAAGAAGATATTTGCTTAGAAAAAAAGGTAAAGAAGTTACATACCAGTGATGCCATTGTTGGTTTTAGATTGAGGAGGATTAGAAAGTAGGAATCATATGATTTGACTATGCTTTATTACTAAGACTAAATAGGAAGTAGTAAAATATGATGAGAATCTAAAATGTACCTAAATTAAAAAAAGGTAAAAACAATGAAAATAAGACAATAAAGGTGATGTACCATGATAACAGAACAGTGAGAGTTATTGTCATTCCTTTATAACCAAATATAGAACCTCATATTTATAGGCCTATAGCTTCCAATACATTCACTACGGACTTGCTGCATATATTAAACATCTTTTTAAGTCTGCTCTTAAAAGTCTGCAGGTAATATAAAGAAAACCATATTTAATTACATATTCAGTTAAATATAGAAAAAAATAAATTTATTACTGTTTAAAACATACATAATAAACTAAATACTGGTTCTGCTTCAAAGAAGCCATTTTTCTATCAAAGATTCAAAAATGATTTGCCTATATCTGATTCTTGAACATTCATGAATGTTGCCTTACTTTGAAAATGAATGCAAAATGCAACTTAAAAGGGAGATTTTTTTCTTTTTCTATCTAAGTATATGCCAACATGTTAAACCGGGAAAAGCAACTAATTCTAACTTTAAGAAGGTTAGGTGTTAATTAATTGCTAGAAGCTTTTAATTGATGCAATGAAACAAGTAAAATGAAATACAAATGCAAATGCTTTAATTAGAAAGAGGAACTCAATTAAGGAAACTGAAATTTAAATGGTATCTAGATTTTAGAACATTTAAAATTGCTTCTTCTTTGTAAGTCTTAAGAAAGTTATTGTAAACACCCAGGAATCAATTTAATTGCAACAACAATAGCTAAATTTATCTTTCACTTTATATCCTATTAATCTTTTTTCAAGAACAAGGGATTAATTTGGTAATAAAGTGAGTAGCCATTGTAACACTTCACTGCAAGTTAAGAGTGATGAAGTTTCTCAATTGAAGTTTGATTCTTATAGCAATATAAATCAAGTTCCTAAATTTATACAGCAGGAAAAGATTAAAACAAAACAAATTCTTTGAGATGTGAATTAGTATCGATATCACTGATTTTCATAAATGGTTCAAATAAAAGAAAAAGTATTAAAAATATGTTTTTCAGTTGTATTACTTTAAGTTATTCATTGTTCTCAGTTGAAGTATTTTGGAATGATAATTTTGTCTTTTGATCACATTTCTGGCCAGTGGGTTCTTCGGCTCTTATTGCAAGAATTCATAATAAAGAAACAGATTTTTAACAGTATTCAAACTTTCATCTTATCTCACATGAACCTGTTATATCATGTAGCAATAGCCATACCATCATGTAGCAATAGCCATACCATCATGTAGCAATAGCCATACCATCTTCTTAACTCTTGAATTTGCTGAGACTATTTATATTCCTACTTCTACTTATTGCATTCCTATATTTTGGTAACTATGTACATCTACTACTACTACTACTACTACAACAAACACAAATACAAGGCTATTGTCCTTTTGACAAGTTAAACAAACTTTTCCACTTAAGTGGTAAGAATCACTATTTATAGTAAATTCTATTATTTCTGTTTCAATAGGATTTGTGCATTAAAAGAAGCATCCACTGCATCTATTGTAAAATTTGGAAAACTTAAAATATCATTTTTATTATCAAATAATGTACTTATTTTTGGGAAGGTTTGAGAATTTATATATATGGATATGCATACATACACTTGCAATTGTATCTATACACATCTCCCACTCTCACTCTCTCTCTCTCTCTCTCTCTCTATATATATATATATATATATATATGCTCTCACTTGCCATTTGAGCATTCTGGAGAAATGGTACCCTTAAAAAATAGTAGCTACTGACCGCTATCTATGCATCATTCTTCAGTAATGAATTGAACACTCTTGGTTACTAGAGTGTGTTTACTTTGTGTATATAACACACTAAAATCTGCCTTTCTCCATCATGCACTGATAGTTTAGATGCAGAATCTTCGACTGATGTCAAATTGGTCAAATTTCAGTCATGGCCCTGATGTCTAACTATATTGTGATACAGAGAAACGGGACTGTCTGTGGATGACTATATATATATATATATATATATATATACATATATATATATATATATTCATGATACCTACATATATGAAACAATATCTATTAATATATATATACTAATACATACAAACATTGATATGTGAATGAGTGCGTGTGTGTGTATATATACTAATACATACATACATTGATATGTGAGTGTGTGTATATATATATATATATATATATATATATATATATATATATATATATACATACAATGTAGAATACTTGGTATATAAGTCAGGTAAATTCCGATAGAGATGAATTAGTTTCTAGTAATATATTTAAGAAGATTATACTATCCATACAGGAAAGTTCAACCCTCCTTTCTGCAAGTTGTCCAATGTAAACATAGGTAAGTATTCTTTTTAAATTTAGTTAGCAAACACTTCCACCAAAACAACCCCCTAAGTAAATTATTCAACTGAAAAACTCTTAAAATTAGTTATTCAACTACCAATAACATGTAAAACATAATTAATTCTCATAATAATAAATTACTCAAAGACTTCTATAACAAAACTCTGGAAAATAAACTTTCCTGCAATTTCATCAATAAAACCAACTGCCCTGTTGATGACAGGTGTAATTCTGAAAAATCTGTTTATGAAGCCACTATTTTTCCGGAAGAGGACCCTAGCAGAAAAAGAGTTTAGATAGGGATATCTGCAGGTAGTTGGAAACAGAGATATTACCAACATAGATACTCGTTTTTCAACACCTCCTTGAAACATCAAACTGCCCTGTCTAAATACTACTTGGATATAAAGGATGGAAGATTTACCCCACTGGTCAAATGGAAGATAATAAAATATGCTAACACTAACTACTTCAGCGATAGGTGAAATTTATGCCTGGAGGAGAAATTGATTATTATCAAAGACAATAATCCAAAGGAACTCCTTAATCAACATAACGAATTGATATTTAAATGCAGGCATAAGAATAAATATAAAATAATTTAGTGAGATCAAAATTATAATTAAGATTAATTTAAATTAATCTGAATTAATTTAATTTAAAAAGGTGGTTACTTTTATAATTTTTTTATAATTATTATGGTTATAGGCATATTATATTATTGGATTGTTTTTATAATACTTTATATTGTAATATTGTATGTATATATGTATATGAATGTGTGGGTATGTACGTGTATGTATATATATATATATATATATATATATATATATATATGTATGTGTGTGTGTGTGTGTATGGTCTATATATATATATATATATATATATATATGTGTGTGTGTGTGTATATGGTGTATGTATATGTATGTGTGTGTATATATATATATATATATATATATGTTTATATATGTGTATGGTGTATGTATATGTGTGTGTATGTATGTATATGTTTATGTATATACATTAATGAAAAATATATATATGGGATATGTATATATTAGTTTTTGGGTTGTAATTTTTATGTATGCATGTATATGAATATATATGTGTATGTATATATATATATATATATATATATACACGCACACACACACATGTATAGGTGGGTATGTATGTGTATATATGTCGGTATTTTTTTAAATAATAATATTATTATTAGTGTTTAAAATTTTTATTATTAGCATTATGTTTATGATTATTATTTTATTACTATTATTGAAGATCTGTTTTTTTTAATAATAATTATATTAAAATAATAATATTTTTTATATATATTTTTTAGTTTTATTATTATTATTTTAGAATATTATTTTATTACTATTATTTAGGATTTTTTCTAATAATAATATCTTTATTATTTTGTTATTAGTGTTAAAATTTTTTATGTATTTATTATTATTAATATTATTTTATTAATATTATTTAAAATTTTTTATGTATTATTATTAATATTATTTAAGATCATTTTTCTTTTTAATAATATTATTATTATTAGTGTTAAAATTTTTTGATATATATATTTATTATTATTTTTTATTATTTATTACTATTATTTAAGATATTTTTATATAATTGTATTTTAATATTTTATTTATCATCTTCTTATATAAGTGTTAATTATTTTAACTATATTTATAATATAATACTACTAGTGTTTATATTTTTATTTGTATTATAAAGTATGATTTACAATTTTTTTTTTACCATAAATATATCCCATTGTATTTATAACTAAATTTTAATGTTAAATTTCCATTTCATGTTTTTCTATGAAAGCAGATGGACTGTAATAGACACTGGTGTCGATCTAAGAAGCTAACTTCAACTGCCTTTCTATCTATACTGTTTGTTCTCGTTCCCTTTCTTTTCTTTTCTTTTTCTTCTTGTCAATTTTCTATATTTTATTTATAATTTTCTTTTATAAGTTTTAATTATTTTAACTATATTTATAATATACTACTACTAGTGGTTATATTTTAATTTGTATTAAAAAGTATGAGTTACAATTCATTTTTTACCATAAATATATCCCATTATATTTAAAACTAAATTTTAATGTTAAATTTTCATGTCATGTTTTTCAAAGAAAGCAGATGAATTTGCAATAGACGCTGGTGTCAAGCTAAGATGTTAATTTTAATTTCTCTTTATACTGTTCATTCTCCTTCCCTTTCTTTTCTTTTTCTTCCTCTTTTTTCTATTTATCAATTGTCTAAATTTTTCTTTTTTTTTTCTCTCTTTGGGTTTTTTTGAATGAGCAAGAAATTGTTTTTGTAGATTGCCATTACAAATGTTTATTCTTGACATGTGAGCATCTGTGTGTAACTATTTTGGGGATTATTTTGAATATTATTAACTGCTGTATCTTTTGGGTCTGACAAGCAGCTTTTTTTCCAGCTGCGAAATACGTATTACCCATTGAAATTGTAGAATATCTAAAATTTTTTCTAAAATATATATATAAAAACACACTCACACAAACATCTATGCATGTGTGCATATTGTAGTGGCTGTCAGTGTGTGAAACAGGATTGAGGTGCTAAGTTCAAATTCTGGCTGAGGTTGATGCATTTACTTTCACACAAACTTGAGAAAGATATGAATTCATTTCTACACCCAGTTACAGGCTAAAGAGCCCAGCTGACTGAGCTCTCTTTAGCTTTGGCTGGCAACCATTCTAGTAGAAGGTTAACTCAATTCAAACATGAGGAAGAAAGTTAACTCTGAATTCAAGCATCATGAAAGAGGAGGGGCTGGTAATCAGGACCCTACATCATCATGCTACCAGCTGATAAAGACAATGCAACTGTAGTGATGGACAAAACTGAATACACCAAGAAATTGGAAGAAACTGGTCTTTCTTTACCTTGCTATAGTGACCACTTATTAGAAGTGGTAGCTATAGCAAGGTAAAAAACCCTACATTGAAAACAGAATGACAGCTGTCGCAAATCCTAATCAAGAACAAAAATCACTTCCAGCCTAGAACATGCAGGCAGTTGTCTCAACTTTACAGCAAGCTACCTCACATGTATAGTCAGTTGGTCTACCTAAGATTCATAAAGATGGTATTCCACTCAGGCCAATTGTTAGCAGTCTTGGCTCAGTGTGCCACCCTCTGAGTCACTTCCTTGTAGATATAATTGATCTACTGATAGAAAAGTCACCTTCATATATTCAAAAACTCCGCCCACCCTGGAACTTTCCAGTTTAACTTGATGAATATTTTTAGTGTCTTTTTATTTTAAAAATTTTTCAAAATTGACAGCATTTTAACTTCTTTTATACATGCTTGTTGCAAAATAAAATGCTTAATATCTGGAACTATTCCAAAGCTGGTCTCATAAGAGTAAGTTGAGCACAATCTTACTTGCCTAGATCCCATATCAAGAGAGAAGTTATCAATTCATATATTTTTGTCATGCTATGAAAATGTTAGGAATTGTAAAGATGTGTAAAAAAAAAAAAGATGTCTGTTTCTAAATTAAGGGGCAGAGTAATCACCAGTCTTCCTTTGAAAATTAAGGGAATTAAGTAAGGGGAAAAATGAGCAAAACATAGAGGAAAACTAATTTTTTAACTGTTCTTTTTACCAACAAATGCTATGCTAGTCTTGAGGAATGGAACATATACCAGCTGGTTACTAATGAAAACCACTCTTACAAGCTGAGATATGAACAAAGTGGAGGTGGACTGATATTTTGGGAGTGGGGTTATGAGTAGTTAAGTGTTGGGCTCACAGTGAGCACCAGATAGTGTCAAGATGATGGTTCAAATAGTTTAATAATAAAGATGATGGAGACAAAAAGAAAAAGAATATAAATGAACTTGGCTAGATTGAAATAAACATTATTTTTAAAAAAATTTGAAACTTCTAGCATCTCTCATTCATGTGCATGTATAATCACAACATCAACAAACCCAGTCTGATGAAGTCCTAATAAAAAAAATGTCACAGAAACCTTTTCCATATTGCCATAAATCTTTTCTCTCTAAACTATTCTTGATATATAAAAATTATATATAGTTCTCATATATATATATATATATATATATATATAGAGAGAGAGAAGGGAGTCAGTCAGAAATATGTAGAGAGTGGTGTATATCTATCTATATCTGGCTTTGAGTTCTAATAGCTTTTATCAGCAAACCTAGAAGCACACCTAGCCAATTCTTTAGAGCAGCAGTACAGTTTTCTTCCTTGGAATCAAGTTCTTTGAAAATGAGTAAATTCCACCTTATTGCAAAATTTCCTCTAGTTTTCCTGCGGCATGCCTGCAATATTGACACATGCTGTGAAAGTTCTGGTGCGCTTGTTGTCTTCTTCTTATAGACCAACCAAATCAGACACTGAATCAATACCTATATTGTTGTCTATCTGCTAGCTCTGGGTATTCTGAGTGATATGACTGCAGGTGCTTGACAATGTCTATCTCTAGTTCCATTTCCTGTATGGGTTGCCGTTCCATCTTTGGAATCTCTTTGTCTTATTTTTCTTCTCTTTCTTTTTTTTACCTGAAATAGTTAACTCATGCTGTAACTACAATTTACAGAGTGGTTGGATCATTTTTCTTATGACTGCAAGTTAATGTTCAATTTCTGCCCTCTGATGTATTTTTACTGAAAGGAGATTTTCAAACACAGTAAGTGATTAGTTAATGAGCTGAATTAAATGTTGACGGTTCAGGCACTGTGACTATCAGTTTAGTACATACATGCTCTCTGTAAATAAAGTAGCACGGTGATTATGATGGTGGAAACTAGCTGATGAGGTCTATCATCTTTGGCATTGATTATAGTTTTAAGAGTTTTCTTGTATAATTTTTATAATTAAAAAAATTATACAAGAAAATTAACTGAAAAGTATACACAGTCTGGGCTGATTCCAGCTTGTGTCATGCTTTACTTTATCTCAATTTCATAAAATACTATTCATATAAAATTCAGATTTTATTCTTGCATAATTACGTAAAATAATGGATCATATGCAATATAGGTGAACAATTCAACTAGAAAAATTGAAAATAAATACAGTGTTTATCTGAATACAAATTAGAGACATGTCATGATAGATCATTCGATCTTTAACAAATGAACAATGGGTTGCAGCAATTTTAAACATCAACTTGGGATTTTTCTTGTTAAAAAGTTGAAGAATTTTAACATCTTCAACATCATGGATAAAAAACAGTGAATTTTATATTGTGTTTTTTTCAAGACTTAGCATGAGCAAAACAAATTCATGGATTTAGAGAGAAAAAATGAACCCAGAACTACATCAAAATCTGTAAAAATATTTCATCTTTTAATTTAATTTGCAGCATATATAAATGTAGGTAGAAAAGAAGAGTCATAAAGTACTGCCCAGGGTCCCCAATCAGGCTTGTCACCCTCTATTCAGGGGGTTCAGGTGTAGTATGTACCAGCTCTGTTGTCATGAACTGAAAGGAGAGAAATATAAAATTGGGAAAGTGAAATGATGACTGAATAATAATTATGAAACAATTAAAATTATTATTTTGTAAATTAAATGAAATTATTTCAACAGAATTTTTGTAAGACTTAATTGTTATCACAATTTTTATATCATGAATGTTATAAAAACAGAATGACTTTTCTCTTCTTGCTCATAACTGACAATGAAGATGATTCACAATAGCGATTAGTTTTACAGATTTGGTTAGTATAGAAACTGGTTAATATTAAGTAATTATCACAAACTGAA
Organism: Ascarosepion bandense; assembly: GCA_037127315.1. NCBI lineage: Eukaryota > Metazoa > Mollusca > Cephalopoda > Sepiida > Sepiidae > Ascarosepion > Ascarosepion bandense. Next base: position 2,433,938 of record JBBBDQ010000954.1, on the reverse strand, counting down.
TTTTATTTTAAGTCTCACTGTTTCATTGATGATGATGATGATGAAGAAAAAGAAGTAATTAACTTAAACTTAGTTTATACCACATTTTCTTAATTTGTATAAAGTTGGGAAGAAAATATAGTCTAAACTAGATTATTACCATTTATGAGACAAACTGAAAATATAATTTTGCTTATCCCACAAATTTTAATATAAGGACCAAAATAAGCAAAATTACAATGTAATTCATTCATTTTTTAAAAAATAGTTTTTGAAATAATTTCCTAAAATTTCCTTGTTACAAATAAAATATCACTGTATGCTTTGTGTAAACTATGTGGTCAAGATATTTAAAAATATGCTTGTTTGTGTGTGTGTGTGTGTGTATGTATGTATGTATGTATATATATATATATATAGTATTTGGACAGTGATGTCTCCTTTATTCAAGTTTCATAAAAAATGACAGACAAGGTATTATGGTGAAGTTTTTATGTAATTTTTCGTGTTCTTACAAATTTTTTTTTTCAGAACATAAATTATATAAAAAATGTCCAAATATTTTGTTTTTATGGGCGCTTTTGGCTATACTTTTAGCCATTATTGAGGATGGATTTTATTTTATGTGTAACTGAATATATGTTGTGTGATGTATATTTTTAGAGTTATGTGTATGTTTTATGTTCTGAAAGATGATAAGCATGTTGTTGGCTAAAAGTATAGCCAAAAAGGCACTCAGAAAAACACACAATATATATATATATATATATATATATATATGTATATATTACAATATATACAAGTTACACACCATAAATAAGCTATAAGCTATTATATTAAATAATAGAACATTTGAAATCTTTTATCTGAACTCGGAAGATTGTGCATAATGTTTGTCTTCATAACCTTGAAATAAACATCTTCGTATTAGTAATTAAAATGAATTTCTATCGGAAGTAATGCTTCCTTTGATCCACAGTAAATTAAATAATTTGATTTTCATATTTGATTTCTGCTCTTCTTGCATAAACATTTCTTTATCTTTAGATAAAGTTTTTGATCATCAACACTTGTATACCAAACTATTAGTCTGCTTCCAGTGTTTTTTTACAGTTCCTGTTTCTTTTTTAAAAAAAGTGTGTATTTCTCTGCTGATATTATGAAACACAGTACCATTTTATGGGGTTATCTCCCTTTATATGTACAACTGAATAATAATTTTCTGAGAAATATTAGATTTCAAATCAGCTGATATTTCTCTATACCATTTTAGATGACATTGTTTGAGTTTTTTTAATCACTTCTTAAAGTTTAACTGGTTATTTCAGTTTCATAATTTCTTTATTTTATCATCCCTTTTATTTCCCCTTTTGATTGATTGATCTCATTATTATCAAAACAAAAGCATTATACCAAAACTTATTCTCTTAGAACAGCTTTCTTATTTTTGCTATTGTTCTCTATACAAACTTTGCCTTTTCCATCATTCATGATAAATTTTTAAATTGAGAAGACAACACTTTTTATTAAATATTTCATTGAGTTACATTTTTATTATTAATCTTTTTAGCAATCCAATATTTAAAAGATGTGTGGGTGGTTAAACGGATATTGGCTCAGAATGAGGAGCAAGGAAGTTGAGTTCAAATTCTAGTCAGGTTCATTACATTTGCTTACACATAAATACCCTTGGAAAAGATATGAATCCATCTCCACCCCCAGCTATGGGTTAAATATAAAGGCTGGTATTTTGAAAAATCATTGTAATTTTGCAAAAATTGTGAATGCAATATTCACTCACAAGAAAAATAATGATTCTTACAATCCAAAATTTGTTAAATAACCCACAAATAGTTGATAAAACAAATCAAGCAATATTTGAAATTTTGTAGCATAAACTGATGTTTCCAGAAACAAAAAAAAATACTTTTATCATCATCAAATGAAATTACACCAACTTTTTTTCATCCTTACAAGTGATATTTAAGTGATATTCATTTGATTTCAGAATATGTTCTTTATCTGAAACCAAAACAAATATTTGTTTTTGGAAAATTTGTAATCAGTTGAGTTAAAACACCTTAAAATATGTCAATGTAAGTAGTTTCCGCTTTTTTTATTTTTCACCTTGTTTTTGATATTGAAGAATACGATAAAATTAACCATCAAGTGATGTTCTGAAATAGTACCTTGCCAACATCTATAGAATAATAAAATTTGTAGGTTTTTGCATATAACACAGTGTTATTAAAGAAACTATTTTGTAGAAATTCTGGATATTATTTTTCTTCTTTATGTGCCGTGTCCTTTCAGGACATAGGCAATCATGGCCCTCCACTTACCCCTGTCCTTTGTTGCTCTTAACACTTTTCCTCTTGGTATCTCTTCCAAATCTATCTCTGCCATTTACTTGCTCATGCTTATCAAATATGTCTTGTGTTGCTTTCCACCATCTCTCTTTCTCTCTATCTGTCAAGTGAGTATTCAATTCTCCAAGTCCTCTTTCTTCATTATGTGTCCCAAAAGGTTTCCTAAAAAGAAATCCCATCCACAAACCTTATAAGCAATTTTTATTTTTGCTTGTTTATTTATTATTTATTATTTCTTATGTACATACAAATATTCAGAGAATTTAAAGCTAACGATTGACTGCACATTTAAAAACTTTTTGATAGTTTCTGGAAACTTTTGTATATAACTAACATTTTTTAAGCCAACCGTTTTCATGAAAGTTGTAAAAAAAGTGAAAATTGGTTTTGATTTTCAAGATGTAACTTTGTAGCATTTATAAGCAATAAATTAATTTATGGGCAATAAATAAAATAAATAATTATAGAAAAAATATCCTGATACTTCATATTAGTGTAATTAAGCTTTTGTGTAAAACATTTTTTTAAATAAATATCTTTTAATGAATGCAAAAATATGAAATAAGAGGGAATTTTCATGGAAATTATATCCATACTTTATTTTTGAATTCTCTCCAATGCTGCAATGTTTTGATTTACAAACCACCCAATAAAATATCAGGTCATTGGAAAGAGTCCAAAACAGATAAAGTTTAGTTACATTTTTAATGTTGTTTCTAAATTTTTTATAGAAATGGGAGGGAGGTTGGCTTTTTCTTTTTTTTTTTTTTTTCAAGAAAAATGCAGTATTCGTTTTGGTAATATTTACCTTTACAAAAACAAAAATTGTTATATATATATATATATATATATATATATAAAGTATCATTATACTCAATTTGTAAAAATAAAAAATATTTGGTAGTTTCACCTAAATAGGAAAGACAGACTGACTAGAACCAAAAGTAATTCTGTTCCTTACCTCATATACCAAAATAAATGTTGAATAAAAATGCTTAGTTGGTTTACCAGCTGATCTTTAGGAAACTTTTCTTTTATACTTATGTATGTGTAGTTCTGTAATAGCTATTTTTCGAATGGTATCTGATCTTGTTATAGAATGGTAATGATAATCTACCTTTGATTGTAGTTTTTCCAATGAAAACATTTTAAAATAACACATTTACATCTCTTATTAATTTTTTCATATTAATGAATATTTTGAAAATATTTCATGGGAATAAAAACTGGAAAAATGTAAAAATTAAATAAATGGATTATTTAATCAATGGTGATAAAAATAAACCCTATAATTTGGATAAAAAAACCGTCTAACATTTATCACTTGATTCAGCTAATGATGTATTTTTGTTTGTATTTTTATCTTGAAATTGACTGGAAGTTTATACCAAATAACTCTTCCTATATAGGATTTTAATGTCAACAATTCAATTTGCCATCTTCTTACTTTAATGATTACTATTATTATATATTTTCTTGTTATTGCATTTGAAAAATTTAGTTTCTTGTCTAAAAGCTTTTTTATAATCAAATTACTTTTTTTGATTAAATTTTGTTTTATGTATGATGGTTTTAAATGATTTCTAATTATTCAGAATGATGATAATATTATCTAATTTATATATTTACTTAGAGTTAATTTTCTGTACAAGATTCAAATTGTCCATTTTCGTTTAATCCCATTCATTTTTTTGCATTGTTTTGAGAGACTTCTTTCTAATCACTTCTGAAATTTTCTTGATTTTTCTCTTAGTCACAATGATTTCTCTGTGACAAAGCCAAGTGAAGTTTTTCCTAAATTATCTTAAATTATTCTCAAGTAAATTGCTTTTTGAAGAGCTAAAAAGCTTGTGCCCAGTGGAAAATCTTTTTTCTTTCATTGTTTTAAACAAAAACTTATTTTTTTTATTCAGTCAGTTAAGTGCCATATGAGATGCACACTTGGCAATCATGTCTTGAAAGAGACATGACTGACTAGGCAGATTTTCACGCATTAGGTTGCCATTTCTTTCTGCAATAGACTTGTTGTCAACCAAGGCTATAAAATCTAATCTATCCTGCTATTTAATCCATAGCTGGAGGGAGAAGAGATGGATTCAAGCCTTTCCCAATAGTAGTGGAGGGAGAAGAGATGGATTCAAGCCTTTCCCAATAGTATTTGCACACAAGTGATTGCAAAGATAGCAACTAAAATTTGAACTTGGCTCTACAATTTCTCATTATCCTACAATGCACATCCATTTTATGACACTGCTGTAAAAAAACAGTGATTTAATGCCTGTATTTCTATAGAACTTGGGACAGACTTCATTCATATATCAGTTTAATATCATAATTAAGTTTCTTGCTCAAGCAATTTGTTAAACTTGGATTTAAAGATTTTAAAATGCTTCAGCAGATGTTAAAACTTTTTCATTATGACCTTGTGACTTTTTTCTTATTATTAAAGAACAAACATATTTTTCTATGTAAGTAGATATAATCACACTGATAGACAAATACACATTTTATTATCAAATTTTGAGCACTGAATGTTGCTCAAAAATTTATATAAAATATTTATCATCTTTCAATTATATTGGTCTTGTTGGAGGTATTATCTTTTTCTTATGGGCTTACAGACATATCACACTGAAACACCAGTTCCCATATGATCACCACAGTTAAACATCATTAAGCCTAGTCAGTACCTAGATGAGTGATTGTTTGGGAATACCATGTACTATAAGCTTGGATGTGTTGATGGTGTAATGGATAATGGCTTTGAATTGTTAATCAGAAAACTGAGTTCCAATTCCAGTTGTGTTCATTATATTCACTTCTGCACAAATACCATAAATCCACCTATTCTTCTCCAGCTATGTATTAATTAGTAAGACTTGTATCATTAAATCATTATTATTTCCCCACAAAAAATTCTTGCAAACTCAAAATATTTTCTGGCTTCTGATATCTTGCAAAGAGTTAATAAAATGAATGAATCAGTCAATCCTTTTCTAAACTAAAGCTTTTAAAAGGTAAATACTTAAACAACATTCAAACAAAGACATGTTCAGGTGGCATAAGAATAAGGAGTATTATTATTCTTTGTCAATACCATTAATCCCATTATTTGTAAAAAGCAGATTTGAAGAGAAAGAGAGAGAAAAGGCAATTTACATAAAACTGGATCAGTCAGTTAAGTGCTATAGGTGATGCAAGGTTAGGTGATCATGTGTCTTTCAATCCATGACTGACTAGGCAGAAGATTTTCCCACAGTAGGTTGCCATTTCTTTCTGTAGTAGACTGGTTGCCAAACAAGCCTATAGAACAAAATCCTGCTATTCAACCCATATCTGGAGGGAGAAGAAATGGATTAACACCTTTCCCTAGAGTATTGGTACATAAGTGACTGTAATGAATTCAACTGAAATTTGAACTCATCTCTTTGATTATGATGTATATAGAAAGAAGTTTATCATAAACAATTACAAAGAAAAAGTGTTCATGTGTTTTTAGTCAATAAAATGTCCATACCTGAAATGTACAATTGTGTGAGTTTTTTGTAGGATGATGAAAGGTGTTCAGGTTGTGAAAGCTTCATTTTGCGAGATGTTAATACATGCATCTATGTACAACTTTGTGAACAATGTTCAAGTGAGTAAAAAGAAAGAGAAAGGACTTTGCAGCTTTGCAAATTTCACTTCATTTAAATAAATTTCTCACCAACAGATAAATGTTTTAAAGCATTTGAAAAACTTTTAAAAAAAAATAATAAAGCGTTCATAATTGAAATACTTTTAAAAGAAAGTAGGATTGAATTTACATTAAGTCTAATTTATTTGATAAGTCCTGATTTATGTATATTATACTATTCTAATATATTTTTGACTAAATATTTGTCACAAACAAAATTTTACTAGATGACAAGATATCTTATAATTAGTAAGACATGATATCTTCTAATTAATTTTATTCACTGAACCATTTGACCCAGTGATTAAAAGTATTGGTTGAATCCAGTGACTTGATTTAAAGAATTGTGAGTTCAGTACCTGGCTACAGCAGAGGTGAACAAAAACTTTAAGAATTGAGTTAAAGTGAGATAGTTGATACTGAAACATATGGGAGAGGCATGGCTTGTGGAACTAGAATGATCTACTCTAATGAATGAAACAAGAGGTTTAGTTTGAAATCCCAATTACCTGAAGAAGGCCAGTGCATACGATGGTCAAAACGGGAATATGGCAACAAAATGAGGACAACAATCCAAACAATGTAAATAGTGTAAATCTTAAAAGAAATTTCTCCATATCCCATAAGTAATTTCTGTCCTGGATAGTATGACAAAATATTTCACTGACATGACATCATTAATTTATATCTTATATATAAGAAACTCAAAAGGAAAAAGTGAGATTTTCCACTAAATTTAAAAAAAACAAAACTTTCACTGCAGACAAAAGAATAAAAACTTATCCATGGTTAAGAAATCTACTGTTTCATAGGTTATATCTGACTTTAATTTAAAATAACACCTTAGGTCAATGGTTTGTTGACATAGATATAATAAAGCCATTTTATCTTTTTTATATTGATGAGATTTTAATTTCCTCTTGTTACACCTAGAAACAGGGCTGTCTCTCGGTTTTTGCATGTAATCAGTTATACATTGAAATGTTAAATTTTAATCCAATTGATCCAAATTAACACTATTCTTACATTGTGTCTGTTGATATGAATTAAGTTCTGTGTTATATCAGTTAGGTGTTGATTTGTTCAATAAAGATCCAATAAATTCAACTCAATTGTACTCCATTCCTTTGTTAAAACAGTTATGTATATACCTGTTCAGTCTAAAGCCAGTAAATTTAAAGCAACCAAACATTATACTTATCTTATATCTGCTGACTTGAGCTATTCAATATAAGCTCAATAGTTTTCAGTTGATCAAACACTATTCTTCATTTTTAACACATTTTCAGCAGGAAGCCACCTCAGGCTGAATATATTGTATTGCTTCTCTGTGTGAGTTGTTTATATATCAAATGCTTCTGATGGCTAGCAGTTTCTAAAAGTTCAATAGCCATTAACAGTTATGGGAATCAATGGTATTATTTTTTATATAGTTCATTCAATGAATGCATTCTTACATACATACATTGAAATACACACACATATATGTATATCATAATGTGATATCTAAAAGAATCTTGTAACAATACTGAAAGACACAAAAGAAATGGAAATAAAGTGTAGAAGAAAAGAATGATGATAAAAGGAAATTAAAAGTGATTGTTTCTCATATCTGACATAGGCTACTTATTCATTTTTGGGATTGTTTTTCTGTTTATACTATACTTAGAATATTAATTACTCTTATATTATTATCATGTATGTACACAATATCATATTTTATTATGCAAATCAATCTTTCCCCAATAAAATTTGTATTAACCAAAAATGTTAAAAATATTTCCAGGTTATAATTATATTTATATGATAAATATGCCATGTAATTTCCAAATTATACTGTTTTCATTATAAATATTTACAATAATATACTTAGTAATGTGAGATATTATTATGCAAATTAAGGGTTATTCATATTGTATTATCATATGGCAGTGAATACTGGAAAATCTCCTCACAGATGAAGAAAAGATATACGGCAACAGAAATATGGTTCTACAGATGGATGCCATGAATATCATAGACTGAACATGTGACCAATGAGAAAGTTTTAGAGAAAATTGGAATAAAAAGGACACTTATACTTAGTATCAGAAAAAGTTGAAGTTTCTACAGCATATAATGAGGAAAGGAGTCTTTGAAAATTTGACATCACAGAACATATTGAAGGCAAAATGGACAGGGAAAAACAATGAATAACCTATTGTGACAATTGTTAGTAGAGATTGCAAAAAGATAAATTTTACTGAGAGTTACAACGAACAGGAAATTGTGACACCCCATGACCACCAGCATCCTGAAGGAACATAGCATGTAGAAGATGAAAATAGTTTTCAAAGATTTTAAAAAAGATTTAGTTTTAAAAGAGAAACAAGATATACCAAAGTTATTGAAGAATAAAAACATGGTGTTGAAAATTGCAAAACATTTGAACAAAGATCAGTGACTAATAAAAAAAGAAATTGAAAACATTAGCAAGATAAGAATTAAGGACAAATGACTTTAAGAATGACACCAGAAGAAATATGATAAAAACTTAAAGGGTAACAATCAAGAAAATTGGATTTACCAACAAGAAAGTATTTGAAAAATTGGTGTTATGAATGTAAGAAAAGAGAAATGATGAAGAATATTATGAACATTTGCTAAAAACTTAAAAGCAACTAAACTGCTATCTTTAAGTAAACATTACAAAGAATTGTTGGGTGAAGAACTACATGAAAACTTATTTTACACACAATTAGTGATGATTATAGAGCTACATTGGTTGGACCTGATGGTTTGGATAGAGATATTGTCATTCATAGAAACAATGAAGCAACATAATTTGTGAAGTGGTTAATATTTTGATAGATAACATGTACCAAAAAAGTAACAATAGTAGAGTCAGAAAATTCTACTGTAGTATACCAAAAGTATGAGTGGAAAATGTAGTCTTATCTATTACGATTAAGCATCATTGTTTTCAAATTGTATGTACTCTATTAGCTGGATAATATTCAAAAATTTATGATTTCTTTTCATAATCATCTTATCCTAAGCAAAGCAGTACTGCCACTGGTGTGCAGAAGTTTATATAATAGGAGATTGAAGAGAAAGAAGAACAGGTCACAGTAGATGTTGGAGAATGAGTAAAAGAAAGATGGGAACACTGGTGTGAAGAGAGCTACAAGAGAGTAAAGTGTAAAGGAGGAAGAACAAGTTACGGGTGTCAGGAAGGGATTAGAGTCAAGGAGATAAGAGATGAGTTGACATTGTATTTAAACTCTTGTAGATTGTAGCTATGATGGAAGCAAGAATACCAAAAAGAGTTCCACAGGCAATAAATGTGAGAAAAGCAGCTGATGGAGTAGAAGTTGTGGTTACACTTGATTGGTTTTCACTGTAAAAGGGTGGGACCTTGTTTCTAGTTTAGTAACTTGAGTAAATGCATGCAGAGGGAGCACCAAGGAGATAAGCTCGTCAGACAAAAATCCATGTAAGTATTTGTAGAAGAAACAGAGGAAAGCCACATCTCATTGGTGAGAGAGAGACTGGAGTCAAGCCACCAGATCAAGATTGACTACATTACACATTCTCCTTTGTTGTAGAGTTCATGTGTTATTGTTCAAAACTTTGAAAATTCCTATACTTGAAAAGTTTCTGATTTATTTCAGTATGTTAACTAATATTGTGAATAAAATGTATTGAAAAGTCTGATCCCATCTCTACAATTTTTCTAAATATTTACAAAGTTAACTTATTTTTTCTAGTGAGGTTTTATGTAGAATATTTGTCTCCAAATTTACAAGATGAGAAACTTTGTATGCTCTGACATCTACAAACTTTATGTGTAATTGGTAATTTATCTCTTCTTATTAGCATATGTATGCATTAACTGATTTGAACTTAGAAGCAATAGCATATACTGCAAATTACATCCACCTGAAGATGTTTGATCTTCACATAACTGAAATAATGTCAAGAGAATATAATAACTTCTTTCAGGTTAACCAAAGCAAAAGCATTGAAATTGTGTGGTCAACTAAGTTTGTATTGAATTAACCAATATGAAACAGTTATGATATAAGAATTGAATTTAAGCCACTTAAATTCATTAGATCAACACTGAAGAGCTCAAGAAGCTTAAAAATCATTAACAAATTTAGTTTAATGAATTAGATTCACATACAAAAGAATAACACCTGACAGAGGAAGATCATACTGACATAAAGGTGGTGGTCTTGGAAGAACAATAGCATGAGAATTGAGTCAGTTCAATCAACATAATGAATAGAAACTCAAGACAACTTGAGCAGTGATCTGATTTTGTTTTTATAGATCTAGTGGGTTCAAACTGATCTGCTTTCATTTCTAATTAGTAATTCCTTACTGGATCAAAATAGTTTAAATGAACATGTAATTTACAAAAGTCTTGCTGATCAAAGATTTTTGAGAATGTTCCGACAGGAGAAAAAATAACAGATAATTAGTTTTTCTGCACAGAATGAAAATCTGATTGGTATAATGAAGAATCAATAATCTCTTCATTAAGCCTATTCATTAATGTTGTTTGTTTCAGCCACTTGACAAACAAACCAAGGAAATAGCATATTATACTGGGGACATGTTGGATTTAATATGAGTTCCAAGTGTATTCCACATTTTGGAGATAAATTTTTTCTTTTCATTTTTTTGTCTCTTGGTGGGATTTAATCCTTAACCTAATTTAAAAGAAAAATAATATTTAGAATAAGAAAATATTGAATATGGAAAGATTTGAAACTGATATTGCATGAAATCTTTAAGTACAATATCTTCTAACCTTGAATTGTTGTACATTCACTGATAGAAGGTATTAGATTAGGATATATGTTGAAGTTAAGGAAAATCATAAACAAATATAGGATAATAACAACTTAAATTAGAAACAAAGGAGATGATTGTGCACAATAAAATTATGAGTCTTTCTAATTGAAATATATAACAAATGTTTCATATTTTGTAGTGATTTTTTTATTTACCAGTTCTGTTGGTATATTGTCATTAAAATTTAACTTTTCTTAACAGTTATCATTTATTATCATCTATGTTATCATATTTAGCTTTTCTTATTAGTTATCATCTATTATATTACATGCTATCCTATTTATATCAGCAGGAATCATCAGAATACCACTCATTATTCTGAGTTGGGGTGCCAAGTTCGAATTCCAGTTGAAGTCCTTGCATTAACTTATGCACAAATACCCTTGGGAAAGGTATTAATTCATCTCTTCCCTCCAGATATGGGTTAAATAACAGGACAGACTGGGTTTTATAGTCTTGGCTGGCAGCCAGTCTACTGCAAAAAGTAATGACAACCTGCTGCAAGATAATCTTCTACCCAGCCAGTCTTGTCTCTTTTGAGACATGATCGCCCAAGTCTGTATCACATATGGCACTTAACTGATTGACTGATTCTGGGTTATCATGTATTCTCCTATTATCATAATACATAATTTCATGAAAATGTTGCTCTTAATTAGTATTCTTATTTATTACCATTATTATAATATAAAGTTTAATAATTTTACTTAAATCTTATGGCTATTTATAGAAAGGATTCATTTTTTCTCTTTCAACCATCTCCTTGCTCCTTTGTTATCATGCTCCTTTCTTCTTTTGTTTCTGTCTCATTCAGGTACATTCACTACATTTCAAGCTCATTTCAGCTATCTTTTTCTTTATAATTTCTTTGTTCTTTGCACACACACACACACACACACACACTCACACACTCTTTCTCTCTTTATTTTTTTTTACCTGCATACCTGTAAAATCTCACTAAATTGCATGTATTCAAAAATACATACATTCCTTTTCACTTTCTTTACATTTCTTTCACATTTCTCTTCCTATTGGAGAGCCGAGTTTGAATTCCAGTTGAATTCCTTGTATTCACTTACGTGCAAATACCCTTGGGAAAGGTATTGATTTGTCTCTTCCCTCCAGTTATGGGTTAAATAATAGGACAGACTGGGTTCTATAGCCTTGGTCGGCAACCAGTCTACCGCAGAAAGCAATGGCAACCTACTGCAGGATAATCATCTGCCCAGTCAATCGTGTCTATTTCAAGACATGATCGCCCAAGCGTTTATCACGTATGGCACTGAACTGACTGACTATTATGCTATGAAAGAGACAATTATTCATAAATGGTGTTTTCTATTTTTCTTTCATTCAGACAAATCTCTTTTCTTTTTTCTTTTTCTACATACTCTTTCTTCTGATCACTTTCTCTTTTCACAAGTCTTTTCTTTCTTTCTCACTGTCTCTCTGTCTCCTTCTTTACGACATACTCTCTCCTTTTTCTTGTTATCTGTTCACTTGCTACCTCATGATTTTTACTAAGTTTTGCATAGTCTGGCACAAGGTCACATTTCTGTGTATGATTTCCTTGTGAACTCTTATTCAAAAGCAGAGAGGTCAATATACATAAGCAGATTCCTTGACATTTTTTAGTTTACTCTGTCTTGCATGCATCCAAACTAATTTATCTTTCTTTCACATTTCTACTCTTATTCACTTCCTCTTCCTCCTCTCACATGAACATGAAGTCACATTAACCTTGCCTTATCTGTTCATGAGGTAGAGAGCTCTGTCTAAAACTTAATAATCCATAAACACAACCTTTGATATCTTTTAGTTGATACAGTCTCCTATATATCAGAATGCACCAAATCTAATTTTAACAAAGCCTCGTCAAACAATATTAAGTTCTTACTTTTTTAGATTTTAATTTCAGTTGTTATTTATTGCAACTCACATGTACAGAAAGTTTTTTTGAGGAAAAAGACATTTGAGTTTCATCTTTGCCAGTGTCTCTTTTTCAAATCTATACTGTAGGATGACAGTTTGAGAATTGTAATAAAAAGCAACTGAAATTAAAATGAAAAAATACTTGTCAAAAATTGACACCCACTTCAAGTTTGTTTTCATTGCTTTTTTTTATAAACTTTCTTTATCTCATAACTATAAAACAGATCTTACATTTCCATGTCATAACTTCCTCACATAATGAGTTTCAGTATTTATTGCTTTTTTCTAATTTATTCACTTTTCATCTACTCTCATTTGTTTACCATATTTTTCTTTAGACAGTCATTTTCTTAAATTATTGTTTATCATATTAAGACTTAATGTAGATCACTGTTTTTTCAACTCCATTTCTGTTGCTCTTACTTTCTTTTACTATCTGAAGTCTATTTGGCTTTTATTACATCTTTTCTTCTTTCTAATTTCTCAGCATCTTTTTCTTTCCCTTAAAATATCCAAATGTGCACTCTCTCTCTCTGTTGATAAAGAAACTCATGCATGCAACAGTCAACAACAAACAGCCATTGTACTGAAAAGAGGTTGGTAGTAGACATTGTCATAAAATGATACTAACACCAACAGTTTAAGGGAAACAACTCACCAATTAATAGGCCACTCAACTGTAAAAAAAAATGAATAAAAACTTCACTTCTTGCTTGTACATTATCATGTCTGCACATGTCCATTTTATCATCATGTGTTCAAAGTCACATCCAGAGAAAATACAGCATTGTGTCAAAAGTGGGATATATCTAAACCATCATCAAACACAATGGTAACTTAAGTAAGTCAACAAACATTATGGAATTAACAATGCAAAGCACAGCAATAACAAAAAAACAGTATATTTTCTTTAAATCAAATACATGTTTGACAGATTCAAACCACCAACAAAGGACTGGAGACCTCCACAAAAGATTTAAAATCTTTAAACAAAAGTGCAAATTCATTTTTGAAAGTTCACTTAAACCAAATTGATGAAAGAAAGAAGGTCAGACGTATGTTTTCATGGATTTTTCCTCAAAACGTTTGAGAATTACTGCAAACCTTAAAAACAACAAGATTCTCAAATGATATCAACTCAGGAGTCTAAAACAAGGCAACACATCCCTAAAAGAATTTGTCACTAGAGCAACATTTCTTATTGAGAAAGTGAAGGACAAAATACTAAGGGACATACTTGTGTTTGGACTGGAATCTGATAAAGTCTGAGTCCACACAATTAGACTCAGAAACACACTCACCATCAGACAAATATATGACCTGGTGAAAAAAAAGGAGAGCACAAGAATTTGTCAACAAGGAAGAGACCTACATAAATGAAGTAAGACACAAACGCAATCAAAGAACAAGAAAATACAAACTAACACTGGATAGGAATGTAAGGTGCAGTGGGCCACTTAACTTCCAAGAATAAAAAAACAAAGAATGCTACAGATGTGATGGAGACTAACATAAAAATCAATGCCTCACCAGGTTTGTACAGCACAGATACTAAAGAAAAATTGGACACAAATTTCACATGTGCATGAAAAGAAAAAAAGTAACAACAGCTTAATGAAGTCAGTGGGTCCAGAAGATGACTCAAGAAATGAAGATTATTACTCAGGTAAAGAAGATTATGAAATGGTTTCAAATTACATTGTCAGTTGACTTAAACAACAATATACACACAATCTGTACATATCCATACAAAATATTTGCAACAATAACAATGAACAACTGCTACAAAATAAAAATAAAAGTAGATATAGGAGCAGACACACGCATCTTAACATCAGAGCAAATGAGAACAAGAATAAAGGATACACACTATCCTGAAAGAATATGGGGAATCCAAGCTAGGAAATATTAGAACTTATTTGAAAATAACACATAGAAACACAACAGCAGCAAGATGTGATATTGGGAATGCATTGCCAGGCAGCCCATCCATTCTTGGATGTAGACAGGCACAGTAACTAGGGGTGATTTTTCTCAATGTAAATTACATAAAGAAATAAACAATGGACATGCCAAAACATTGAAAAAAAAACAGATATTAGAAAAATATGCTTCAACCAAATTTGGTGCTTCCTAGGAGAAAAATATCAGATGAAACTGGGAAAGGATCATAAGCCAGTCCCAATAGGCCCCGTACACATTCTTCCACTCTACAAAGTAGAGTTTGACAAGATGGATGAAGAGGGCATTATAGCAAAGGTCACTGAACCAATGGATTGGATAAACTACTTTACCAAGACAAAAGATGGGGCATCTAAAATTCGACCATATATGAACCTCATGGACTTAAACAAAATCATAAAGTGAGAATGTAACCCTACAAAAACAATGAAAGAAATACTACCCTTGTTGCATGGGAAGAAATACTTTTCTGTTATTGATGTAAAAAAAAAAGAATTCTGGTACTAGAAACTAGATGATTGATCAAGTCTACACTGCACATTTAATACACCTTTTGGGAGTTACAGATTCAAGCATCTAGCTTTTGGACTCGGAACATCTTCCAACACAAACTGGATGCAATCTTCTCAGGCATCTTAAATGTAGAAGGAATAGTGTATGATATTTGAGTAACAGGATAACCAGAAGAAGATGACATAGCGATGACAGAAGAACAGGACAACAAAGAACAACATAGGGTTCAATTCAAAAAACAGTAATACAGACAGAAAAGACCCTTTTTTGGACATACCATCACAGAACATGTCATATCCCTAAGGAAAGACAAACTTCAAGCAATAAGAAACTTACAATTCTTCAAGAACAATAAAGAGCTACATGCACTATTGGGAATGATAGCATACCTTAATATGTTCTCAGTAAAGCTGACAAAACTGACATCACCACTCAGGGAATGGATTAAAAAAACACATATACTTTAAATAGAAGCCACATCATCAAGAAGCCCAAGAATCAATAAAAAAGGGTTAAACAGAACACAAATAGTCAGTTACTATGACACTGACCCTCACAGAACCACAGTTCTTAAGTGCAATGCCAGTACACTAGGCATAGAAGCAGTAATAAGACAAATCAACCAAAGAGGCACCAAGAAAATATTTGGAATGGTTTCACTCCCAACAAAATCAAGATACACTAACACTGAGAGAGAGTGTCTGGCAGCCACATATGACCAACAAAATGTGAATATTACCTGCTAGGATGGAAAGTAATTGTTAAAATGAACCACTTACCACTTGAACAGATATACAAGAAGAATTTTCTGGTGTCCTCTCAAGGCTCAATTGATTCATATTAAAATGCATGAAATTCAACATTCAAGTCAAATACAAACCTTGAAAAATATCCCAGTTGCTGATACCTTTTCAAGAATCTGCCTCTGTAACAAGAGAAGTGAGACACCAGGCCAAGACAATATTGATTTTATTGCAACCAACACAAAGCTAATTGACACAGAACAAATTAGGGAAGCAACTAGAGCAGACCCAATGATGAACCTCCCAAAAGACATAAGCAACCAAAAGTTGCCAGAATACAGAAAAGAATGTCCAACAGCACATCGGGAATATTGCATTTTCAGGTGTGACCTTGTACTTGAAGATGGATTAGTTCTTAAGACAGAATCATGATACCTGAAATTCTCAGATGCCAAATTAAGGATGTTATTCATGCTGGACAACAAGAGGAAACCAAGTGCATCCTACTAACCAGGGTATCAATATTCTGGCCATGAATAACCAAGAACATTAAAGGCACAATGAAAATATGTGCTACATACAACAAGTACCAACTTGTACAGCACAAGCTGGAACTGATGCAACCCGACTTACCTACACATCACTTCAAAACAGTAGGTACTGACATCTATGAACTAAATAGAGAAAATTATCTACTGATAGCAAAGTATAACTCAAGATACTCCATCATCAGATCAAATACATCAACCAAAACAATTGACAAACATTTCCCACACATATACAGAATATGGGTTGCCAGCTGACTGTGTCCACAATACATTCAAGAATGAATATAAAAAAACATCACACTAAAATGAAGCTCACCATATCACTACCAGACAAATGGTGTAACAGAATGAATAGTAAGTACAATCAAGGCCCTTTACAAGAAATCCCAAGAGGAAAGGAAGTACCCACATGCAGCACTGTGGATGTACAGGACAACCCCAATAAGCAATGATATACCATCACTATACAAGTTGTTATTGGGCAGAAAATCCAGAACAATGATGCCTAAGACTAAAAGAATGCTACAATCACATCACCCTGACAACGAAAAACATTAAGAAAACAATGAACTTAACTACAGCAGACATTACAGTCAATACAGAGAAATCCTAAAGCTAATGGAACCAATCTATGTCAGGAACACACGGCATACTATATGGGAATCTGAAACTATCCTTAATAGACTGAAACCCATCAGAGAACCAAGTCAATATCAGAGGTAAGATCTCCCAAAGAACAAGAAAACACTTCAAACCATGAGTCTTTGTAGACCATGTCAACATCAGACAACCAGAAAATATGCCAAGACAGGAATCCATATCCTATGTGCCTAGCATAGCAACCTCCACCAGAGAATGTTCCCATTCAATTACCAACCTCAAATAGGAATACTCTCACCATTCTGGATTCATCAGCAGACTATCAAACCATACCAACAATAAATCCAGCAATACTAAAGTTACACAACCAGATCAAGAAGAGTAACCAAGATATCAAGCAAATACAAAGAATGTTTTTTTAAGGTAGTGGGAAGGTGGTTATAACATGATACTAACACCAACAATCTAGTCGTAATAAAACATCATTTAATAAGCCAATTTTCTGTAAAAAAGATAAATAAGAAAAATATACTTCCTGTTTGTACTGTATCGTGGCTAACTGTGTTCTTCATTTTATCATTATGTGCTTGAAGCCACATCTTCATTATGTGTTTTGCTGAATTTATGGTTAAAAGCAATATCATAAATATCACAGAGTCAAACCATTTACAAAGTATTTAGTCATCATGCAATAACTTTAATAATAATGATAATAATAAAATATGATTTTAAAAATTTAATTATCAATGTTGAATGTAATCAATTTCATACCAAGCCTGCCATTTGGTTAGATCAAAACAAAACAAAGTTTAAAAAGAAATTGTTTCAAGATAATTTGCCATTTTCTTGTTGAATTTTTTTAAGCAATGGAAATTAGTTTCATTTGAAAAATTATTTGTTATACTGTTTTACCTGACCTCATATTTTGTAAAGGACTTCTTTCACACATTGAAAACATTGATATTTCTTTAAAAAATGGTAAAAATACAATTTAAAATAAGCTAGACTGAGTAATCTTTCTTAAATCAATATGTAAAATAAGTAATTTTTTATAATTTATCAAAACATTATTTGTAATTTTGAATAAAAAAATGGAACACAGCTAAATTATCACTTATTTAATGAAACAGTCATTAATTGACTTCATTATTTCAGTCAATAAAATATTAATTCAATTCTGTATAAAAAATCAAAGCAGTTTATTTTTTATAGAGTCAATATATTGACTTATGTATGAGGCCCCTAAGCCCTTTTGAATTCTTTTAATATTACCAGTCATAATAATTCATGAGAATAATCATAATGAATCATAAATAAAATGCTAAACTAAAAATATTTCTTTGTATTTATTTCTGAGATGAGTAATTTTCAATATCTTTGAATTATTTCAGAATTTCTTGGTTGATATAGATGTTATAAAAGACACAATGTTTCAATCAAGTATCCTCTGGTCATCCAACATGAAAGAGTAATAACTGATTTTACAGGATATTTCACAATAATCAACAACATAATCCATATTAGCCAATCAACAGACATCTGATGATGACCAGAGGGTACTTGGTTGAAACATTGTGTCTATTATAATATCTATATCAACCAAGATGAGAACAATAATTTGAAATAATTTCAAGATATTAAAAACATTTCATACTTGAACATCGTGCCCTCAGCCCCTGCCATTCATACGCCTTATTCACAAGATACATTGATGACATACTCATTCCCACCTCTTCACATGATGAAGCAAATAGAATGGCAGCAATGTTCAACAATATGGATGGCAAAATAAAATTCACAATCGAACACCCCAATAACAATGGATGCCTAACACTGCTGGACTTCAGGCTAAAAGTATCAGAAAGAGGCAACATTCACACAGATTTTTACAAAAAGCCTGCCAGCAGGCATATGTTTGTCCACTACCAATCAGACCTGCCTCTCAGTGCTAAGACTGGGTACATTAGAAATGAGCTCACATGTATCCGGGATAAGTGCAACAAAGAAGACTGTAACACCCACACTGCACATTTCAAGGAGATACTGAACACAAATGGCTACCCCCAGTCCTTTGTGGGTCACCTGGAATGGAAAGGAAATAAAGGTCTGAGGTGACACACACTCTCCAACACCTGCTTCCTGAGATTACTCCTCAATTACACCTCAACTCCAACCACAACAAACAACATACCAGCAACAACACCACATGCACACTGGCCAATTGCCCTATTCCTGACACCGGTATATGCCACCAGGTATATGTTGTGTACCGCATACAATGTGCTAAATGCGAGGAATTCTATGTTGGCTACACCACCAGACAAAGAACACCTATGCACGCAAGCGTCATCTTTCCATAAACACCTAAAAAAATGCAAAAATACAGACAAAAACATATTTTTTAATATTGAAGCTAGGGAGCAGAACCAAGGAAACTTACGCATAAAAGCGTCCTTAATAATAACTAAACTGCACCCACAGATCAACAATCAGCAAGAGATCAACCTAGACTACATAACAGAATAATCAATGCTATCATGCACATGACACACACCAACTGCAACAATAAGGCGCATACACACAAACACACTATCACAGTTTAACGTACACAAATAAACATACATGCACACGCACAGCACACATACCCCATACTCCAACACACTATATATATATATATATATATATATATATGCCCCATAAACCAACACAACTTACCCCATGCCCCAACACACCTCATACCAGAACACATACACACATATATATATATGCACGTATGTATGTGTGTGTGTATATATATATATATATATACACCCACACTCCAGCATACTACACACCAAACATATACACACATTCAGGTACCTCAAATATTTTGGCATAGAAATTCGATGCCTACATTGAAAATTAAATTTTTAAAATGAAAGAGCATTCTTAAAAATTTCATTTTAGATTTAATTAAAAGCTTAATAATAGTTAAAAAATGACATCAGCATTTTGTTTTCTTGAGTTTATGGCCTTTTCTTTACGCTGTGCTCTTTGTGAGAAGGGATTAAAACAATTTCAAAAGATAATTACAAAAATACTTTGATCTTTCATCTTAAGAATAGTATCAGCGTTTTGATGATAAAACTCTATTTTTATTAAATTTACAGCCTTTTTCATTGCACTATGCTATTTGTTAAAAATGTTTAAAAAGATCCAAAAAAATAATTATAAAAAAAGAAATTACTTTGGTCTTTCACATTAATAATAAAATCAACATGTTGGCAATAAAACTTCATTTTCATTAAGTTTGTGGCTTTTTTCATTACGCTATGCTGTTTGTTAGAAAGGATTATAAAAAATAAAAAAAATCATATAAAAAAGTTAAAAAAACAAAATAATAAAAATAATAATTCAATAAAAAAATAATTAATTTTCATTAAGTTTGTGGCCATTTTCATTATGGTATGCTGTTTGTTACAAAGGATTTAGAAAGGATTTAACAATTCAATTCTTCTTGTATGTGCCCTGTCCCTTCAGTTTGTAGGCGATCATGGTTCTTATATCCCTTGTGGCTCTTAGTATATTTGCTCCTGTTACACTTCGCAACCCCCATTTCATCATCCACCTGATCAGGCCCTGCAAATATGTTATCCGCTGCCTTCCTCTGTCTCTTTTTCCTTCTATCTGGCCTGTCAGTATCAGGTTCTCCAAGCTCTCCTTCCTTATTGCATGTCCCAGGAACTTCAATTGTCTCTTCCTGATGCTCAGTATTAATTTCCTTTTTGTTGCCATTCTTTCCAGCACCTCATTGTTGCTTGCATGCTCAGTCCACGATATCCACAGCATCCTTCTGTAGAACGACATTTCCGCTGCTTCAAGTTTTGTCCTCATTTTTGATGATATTGTCCAGCATTCACAGCCGTATTGAAGAACTGACATCACTTTTCTTTGTTTCTTTGTTTCTAATGAAAGTTTCCTGTGTATTGTACTTTACTCAACATCTGGAAAGCATCCGTTGCCATGTCAATTCACCTTCAGATCTCTGTGTCGCACTTTCCATAAAATAAGAAAAAATAATTTGATTTTTCATCTAAATAATGTCAATTGTTTTCATTAGGTTTGTGGCCATTTTCATTATGCTATGTTGTTTTTCCTCCCAAAGTAGTGGAGGTGATAACCCACTATACACCAGAACACATACATACACACACACACACACATAAAATAAAGTAATAGTGGTAGTTCATCAGCATTTGAGATCAGAGGACAGACCTAGTGAGATATAAGGAGAACACTAGAGAAGTGCAACCTTTTGGCTGCTTCCTTGTATGCCTGTATGCTGACCACATCCTATGTCATCAAGAAGCAAATAAAGTAAGTTTTGTATACCTTTATTTATGTATACGTGTTATGGTTATCATATTATCAGCTTGTAAAAGACTGTTAATTTTATCAGCATGAATATAACAAATTTTGGGTTCAAGTTTAATCTTCATTGTCATTGAAATTGGGTATACAACAAGATGTGGTTCTATCAACAAATGCTAAGAATACCATGAATAGAATATGCCGTCAACCAGGATTTGTTTATGGAAACTAGAAATTTGATAATTTTTATACTCACAGAATATACTTGTGATGGCCGTCTAGCATAAGTAGTGTGTTTAAAAGAACTGACAAAAGCCACATAATATGTAAAAAACAACATTTATTTCACATATAAATGAAGCCTTGTGAAAACTGCAACAAATTAAAACAAACATAAATAAAATACAAAACAATACATTTTGAAGGTACTAAAGAGAATAAACTTTTAGGGAAGTTTTATACTTAACATAAGATGAATACTTAGCTTAAACTTTAGGGAAAAAACAAAGCAAAAATTTACCTTTTCTGGCACACTGCTAGCAGCCATTAAGTAAAGCCAATGTTTAGTAGCTGGGAGAAAAACTAGGGTGTGACCATCCTCTTTGATGTTCAGAGCTGAAAAGGCCATCTTAGGCATTTGGCCTGAGAACAACGACTGGGACTATGCCAGAGGTATAAAGAAATGGTCGACCATTGATAGCAGTATAGGGCAAGGAAGGGTACTAATTTGTATGGTGATATTATCCTAAGGGGTGACAAAGCCACTGGTAATGGAATATAGGGCTAGCTTTGCTGAGAAATGAACCTGCTGATTTTACAAAATGGGATCTGGTTGCAACAAGAATTTAGGCCTATTTTCTAGGATAACTTGGCAGCAGCCACTTACTAACAAGGAATTTAATACTCACAGAGCATACACAGAGCAAGAGATGAACAGCAAAGCAGCAAGTAATCAACTAAATGAGTTTTAGTAAACAGATGGCATAACAAGGACAAAGCTGGATAGTAAAGAGTCAAAGTTTAATTATCATAACAAAAAGACAGGAAGTTGTGGAGAGCCATGATCGCCCACCTCCCAAAAGAACATAACACATAAAAGCTGGATCTAAACATTTTTACAAAAGTCTAAAGTCTCATCTTGAAAACTTGTGAAAAGTTTTGATAAAAATTCTAATAAGAAACATTTAATATTCATGGTTGTCCTTCAGCATTGAAGGAGAATTTGTTTTGCAATTTATCAGTGGATTTAGTGGTGACTCAGTCCAATGCAAGTCTGAATGTGCAAAGTCTAGAGCAGTGGGAACATTGGAAGTAAGTGGTTTTAATCCCTGCCAAAGTTTTGTGGCGGCATTGTTATCTTTACATAGTGAGTTTATTTTTTTATTCTGGTCTTCTTCAAAGTTTGTGAATTTTCAGTGAATAATGGCACATCAATGAGGTCAGCCATCAAAATATTTCTCGAGCGTCTTTGGTCTGATCTTGCACTTTGTAAAATGGTACTATTTAGACAGATGAATGACCTCATTGACTAAATTCCGGTGTGAAAAAAATGGCTGTTTTTTTATGGTTTCCATTTGGTATTATTTAATACAGATGCATATATCTTCGAAATCTTTTAAAACTTATATATGTTAAATATAGACAAATTGTTTTTATATAAACACATTAATAATTGGTAACAGGGAAGTGATGATTGTGTGCTCTTTCACAGCAGCAATTTGCTCTGCTTTGATTGCCGCATAAGCCATTACATTCCCCTGTTAAATATCTGGAAGATTTTAAATGTACAACTCTTGCAATAACACGTTTTCTTTATTATAGATACAATCATATTAATTAATATGTTTATGTCTTAAATGTACATTTTTCTATTTCTTAGATTTTTCTTTACTATATATGCATATACTACAGTTTTTATGCAGTCTTTACATTTGATAAATATAAATAAATCTAGCTTTGAGGATGTATTTGGAAATTAGGTGTTTGTTAAGCAAGTATATTATTGTATATATATGTGTGTATTTGTTGTAAGAAAGAAAGTTTGCATGTATGTGCTTATTTGTAGTATGTATTTGAAAATGTTGGTGACTGGTAAAATATATACATATATGTAAAGTATGTATTTCACCTAGATAGCATATTATATATATATATATAACATGCTATCTAGGTGAAATACATACTTTACATATATATATATATATATATATATATAGGGTTGGATGAGTGCATCTATATTTATATAATAATTGTATGCAAATATTCTTGTTTTTTGGGGAATGTGGAAATTTGAAATATGTATGTGTATTAAGTATACATGTATTATTGCTTTGTTTTTCTTTCTGTGTTACTGCGTGTATGTTTATGTCACAATGCACACAACTACAACTGTGTGAATGTATAGGTCATATAGGGTGTGGCAACTCTGTCATATTTTTTTAAAATCATTTTTCCTGCACTTAAAAAGGTCAGGTGCTTGCTTGTCAACAATTGATAAAAGTAATTAGTGATTGAGAAGAAACCTGATTAGTTCATATTCATGCCATATGTGTAGATATGCATGTGTAGACTCATACACTTCGAGTATAAGAAAAGTTCACAACCCCAACCCAATTCCAAAAATGTGACCAAACATCATATATTTTTAGAAGGGTTTCTTGGTTTAGCCAAAAAAATTTTCAAAATTATTTTTGTCTTTTATTTATATTGTGTGTGTATATATATATATATATATATATATATATATATATACA
Organism: Ascarosepion bandense; assembly: GCA_037127315.1. Lineage (NCBI taxonomy): Eukaryota > Metazoa > Mollusca > Cephalopoda > Sepiida > Sepiidae > Ascarosepion > Ascarosepion bandense. The sequence continues at coordinate 2,409,668 of JBBBDQ010000954.1, read as the reverse complement.
CAATATAAATAAAAGATAAAAATAATTTTTTTTAACAATGCATTTCATCCCCTGAAAAACTTTATCAAGATAAATGTGGACATTTTATTTTGTAACAATTCTGAGAGAAATAAAATCCTTGCTAGGATTTGTCATTGGTGGCCACAGCGTATGAGATGCAGATGATATAGTGCAGATAGCAGACATGGAAAAGAAAATACAGTACCTTTGACAGAAGGTAGCAAGAGAAGGCAAGAAACAAGCACTGAGTATAAACTTCAAGAAAACTGAATATATGGTCATCAGCAAAAAGAAGGCTCCAAAATGCCAACTACAGGTTGGAGAAACTAAAATAAAACAAAGAAATTTAAATACCTGGGAAACATTCTGACAGAGGATGAAAAGTGCGGCATTGAGATCCAAAAACACATTGGCATATCTAAGGATGCATTTCAAAAGCTAACCAGAGTACTGAATGAAAGGAAAATCTCATTGGAAACAAAGAAAAGAGTGCTGGACTGCAATGTGATATCAGTCCTGTATCGCAGTGAATGTTGGGCAATTTTCTCAAGGATGAAGAAGAGGCTTAAGGCAACAGAAATGTGGTCTACAGAAGGATGTTGATGATACCATGGACTGAGCACATTAGCAACAATGAGGTGTTGGAAAGGATGCAAATGAGAAGAAATACTCACAGAACAGATAGAAGGAAAGAGAGATGGGAAAAGCAGCATGAGACATATTTAATAGGCCTGAGCAAATGGATGGGGAGTGGGGTTTGGGAAAGATCCCAATAGGAAAAATATTCAAAGCAACAAGAGACAGGGCCAAGTGGAAGTCCATAATCACCTACAATTATTCATTATTCTTATTCTTGAAGGGACATGGCACATGAAGAAAAATAATAATAAGAAGAATTTATACATAGAAGTAAAATTGGAGTGTAAATTTTAAGTTTGAGAATACTCTAAAATATTATGTAAGATAAAGTAAACTATGAAGGCCACTCATGGATATAATTTATTACTTAATAAATAATAGTGAGTAAATGTTTGTTTTGTGTTTTTTTTTTACTAATATTCACCATAAACAAAGTTCAAAAGTCATTCAGTGTTGAGGGTCACTCAAGGTTGTTGTTGTATGAGTGGTAATAGTAAGAGTCAAATTTTATGAGGATTGTGGGAAAGATAACAGTTAACCCTAAACCCTAAAAGGTCAAGCTTCTAGTGGTCAAGAGAGCATCCTTCTCAGATTCTATTCTACAAATCAACACTTCCTTAGAAGAATCTATTTGAGTTGAACTTGGGTCTCACTAAAGGAATACAAAAAGAATGATTATGATCTACCACAATGTATGTGGTGTGGTTGGTCTTTACTGGACACTTTAGTGTTGGAGAAACTAAGGAATTTTGCTCTACTTAACATTTTCTATTAAAACTCATAGAGTAGTAAAAGGCTTGTGATGTTAGGTCTGTGGGAAAGGGGTTACAAGGTAGAAAACGCTTCATCACTTATAAGTATGTGTACATTCTTTTGGACTCTGTTGAAACTGGAAAGTAAAAACTGAGCAGCTCCTGTTGAAATATGGCAGCAGTACTCCATTTTTGCTCTGATCTGGTTTTTGTAATGATAGAGCCTATTAGGAGGAGTCAGGTACTTACCAGAGTGGTACAAGTAACCAACTATTTTCCCAGCATCTTTAGGGATAGATTGTATATACAAGTTCTACTTGAGATCTGGGGTGAGCTTAGGTTCTAATGGACAGAAATTCAGGGTTTGCTCAGTGATGATGGAACATTATAAATTTGGTTTTTGAAGCATTGAATGTGACCAGCCAGCTGTCTCCTCACTGAAATGTTAGAGTTAGATCAGAGAGATCAGCTGCCAAGCTCTGGTCTCTAGATTTTTGGAGGTATATCTATATAGCATTGTATTATATACTTAAATATTCAGAAAAGATCACAGCTTATCTGTAAATATGAGTGAAATGAAAGGGAATTATTATTATTATTATTAAATTCTTAAATCTGTCCAAATTGATTATACATTATTGGGTATTTGGATATTATTGGATTATACATTATTGGGTAATTGGATATTATTGAATTATCCATTGTAGGATAATTGGATATAATTCAGTTATGCATTATTGGATATTATCAGATTAGCCTTTATAGGATATTATTGGATTAGCCATTATAGAACAAGTACATTTTTTAATCATTTTGCCTTAAGCAAGGCAATAAAGCTACTAAGATACAAGGGGTTCTACAGGCAAGAAGTGTGAGAAAAAGTATTAGAATAGAATTTACAGTTTCATCTAGATATTTCAATAGTAAAATGAGAAAAATTAGCTGCTATTCATGGATTTATCAGAATGAGTACCATAAAAATATGTATAGAAAAGGCACAAAGAAGCTGCATTACATTACTGGAAATGTGACTGAAGCAGGGGTGTCATGTCTGGATAGATAATGTTGCAAATCCTTCTTTGGATTTTGTTAAGAATTTTGAGATATGTAGCAGGAGCACTAGACCAGATATGGCAGCAGTATTCAATGCAGAGATGAATGTAAGATGAACTATGATGAGAAAAATTGCTTGGCGTAACCCAGTGAATCAACTTTCATCATAGCAGACTTAGAAATTGACTGAGCACATGACCAATGATGAAAAATTCAGGTGGACAAAAATGAGAAGAAAACTCATACTGAGCATCAGGAAGAGACAGTTGAGGTTCCTAGAACATGTAATGAGGAAAGAAGGTCTAGAAAATCTAATACTCATAGGACAGATAGAAGGAAAGAGACAAGGGAAAGCAGCACAAGACCTACTTGATAGGCCTGAGCAAGTGGATGGCAGAGTGAGGTTTACGAAAGATACCAATGGGAAAAATATTGAGAGCAACAAGAGACAGGGCTAGTAGAAGATAATGTAAGCTATGGAGGCCACTAAGTGATATAATGTATTGTTTCATAAACAACAGTGAGTAAATTTTTGTTTTGTTTTTTATTAAAGGCCCAAAAGTTATTCAATGTAGAGGGTTACTGAAGATTGTTGTTGTATGAGTGGTAATAGTTAGGGACACATTTGATAGAAAATGTGAGACTGAGAAGGCACAAAATGAGCAAAAGAAGGCATTTTTTGGGACATGTTAAAATTTACAAGTCATTTCTTTTCCCATTTAACAATGAACTGAAGGTCAGTTTTGAGATCAACTGCAAATTTGATTTTGTAAATTTTATTGAATATTAGATTATTGATTAATGCATGATTTATTATTGGATAATTATAATTACTATTGGATTACTTATTACTGGATAAGTGAACATTATTAAATCATTTGTTATCAGAAAATGTATAATTGGATAAGCTGTGATAAAATGATTGAATTATATTGGATTAGCTACTACAGGATATGTGGATATTATTAGATAATCCATTATAGGATAATTGAATCATGTTCAATTATCTATGATTGTATAATTGGATATTATTGGATTATTCTTCATATATGTAAATATGTGTAAAAAAAAAAGGGCTTTATCACTATATTCTTGTATTTATTTAGACATATAATGTTTTCTAAAGCAAAATTCTGTTTCAGTTATAATAAAAAAAATAATTTTCTATTTTATTTACATGTATTATTGTACATCATTTAGTATTACTCATTCTGCAATAAAGAAGGATTATGGCCACATTACATTGAAATGATAGTTTCCATATGATCACAGAAGTTAAGCACTGTTGAGCCTGGTCAGTACCTAGATGGGTCACTGCTTAGGAATACCAGCTGCTTTAAGTTTGGATGTGCAGATAGTGTAATGGATAATGGCTCAGGTTTGTTAAATTGGAGAGCTGAGTTCTAATTCCAGTTGGGTTCATTATCACTTATGTACAAATATCCTTGGGAAAGTATGAATCCACCTCTTCTTCCTTATCTAATTAGTAAGACTCATATCACTAAACCATTATTATACCCCCAAAAAATAAATTCTTATAATCTGAAACTATTTTCTGGCTTTAAATAAGCTGCAAAGGGTTGATAAGCCATAAAAGACAAATCAAGCAATTGATAATAAAGATAATGTGACTTTCTCAAATAGAGATACAAAAAAATGAAATTATCTCATAAAAATGGAATGAATTAATTGTTCTATATCAGTTTTTCTTAAGCTCTTTAAGTAATGGCTAACCTAAGAGCAAATGAAAATATCTTGGTACAATTAGGAAAATTTTCAAAAGGTATGCATTTACATGTTAGGAAATAAAACCATAGATTGAAAAAAAATACATGCACAAATATGAACTTACTTCATTTCAATGTTTCTATTCAATTATTTGTGCAGCTTATTTAGTGTGAAATCTGTGCTTGGCGTTTTTTCATGATTTTTCAATGATTGGTTGAATGTGCAGTAAGCAGACCCTCATTTTTTCTTCAGTTGAGCATAGTATTTCTCACTTTCTTTTTTTTTTGTGACACACTTCAGAGAATTAACATGCTTACTAATGTGTTGCAATATGCTGATTGAGAACCACTGTTCTTTATAGAGCTTTAAAAGTAGGATTTTGAAATAATTTTCACTGAGATTTTACTGAAGATTTGACAAGATATTTAATACTTGTTTTTGTATTGTTGCTCAAATGAAAACATCATCAATGCTAAAAAGAGCCACCAGCTTGAATATGTTTTAGGATATATTAAAAGTTTTACTTTTCAGTCTTTCTTTTCTGGAGTTATTGCATTAATAAATGAAGCCATCAAGCATAAACTGCATTAAATCTTGTAAAGATATAAATTATTCTATTCTTTAGAATAAATGAACCAGCTAAAGACTAAATGTTCTGAACGATAATCAATAAATCAATCACCAAATCGAAATTAATGAAATTGGGGATTGCTTTTGATTGCTTTTGATTGCTATTGATTACTATCTTCATCAAGAATTCAAATTGCACTCAAGTATATGTTTTATTTAAAGATGGCTGAAATTAAAATTGTTCTCTTGATATATGTCAACTACATGTTATGGATGATAGATGAAGATCGATGCAATAAAATTCTTATCATAGGATGAATATACAGTTTCAATGACATTTGCATACACTGACAAAAATTGTATTTGGAAAACACATCAAACTCATGATTAAAAATTTTTAGTTACATTTCTTTTTTGTTTTTCAATCATTTCACTCCAAGCAAGACAATAAAGTCACTAAGGCGGAAGATGGTTACTCAATGTTAGAGAATATGAAAACAAAAACATTATTACATAAAAAGAACAATAAAAGAACAGTAATTGAAAAGAAAAACAACAGAAGATAACAATTAGCATTGCATTTGACCATTAGCACTCTGCATAATTAATGTTAATTCTCTTTCCAATGCATTCTTTTTCTGCCCAGTCAATTGCTGTATTCTTATTGTTAACTCAAAGTTGTTTTCTGTTGCTATAGCAGGATATGAAAATTCAAGTATACTAATGGGTCAGTCATGTTCAATAGCAAGATAAACATTTTGTACAGCAAATGAAGTTGTATACAGAGTGATAAAGGTTAAATTCTTGAAGATAAAAGTTGACTAGAAAGCAATGAGTCAGAATAGTGTTCCACAAATGAGAAGTGCTAGATAAGAAACTGTTAGCATAGAGCTTACAGTTACATCTAACCATTTTAACTGTAAAATGATGAGACTTTGCTACTAATCTAGTAGTGCCCTTTAATTCATAAAGTTTAGTCTCCATAGAAGAAAAGTTCACCAGAACCATTACCCTAAAATATTTATAGAAAAGGCACAGGGAATTTATGTTATGATGATGGGAAAGTTACTGAAGCCAAGATGCTAGGTCAGGACTCAATAACATTGCAAATTCTTCTTTGGATTTTATGAAGAATCTCTAAATGTATAACAGAAGCACTGTACCAGATATGGCTGGAATATTCAATACATGGATAAATGGTAAACTTATGTGTAAAAGGGTTCTATTAATGCTGTATAGTAACCAAATTTATCTAGTTTGTTTTTTTTAAACATTTCATCCTAAGCAAGGCAAATAAGCCACTAAGTCTTTAAGGGTTACTGTGTGTGAGAAAATATGAGAAAAATTATTGTGGATGTTGTCACAGCTTTTTCTTTATCAAATATCCTTTTGTTGATAAAACATTAAACTGTATTTTTTTAATTTTATTTTGTGACCAGAATAATGATATTTTTGAAATCTACCTACTATTATTTGGAAAACCAGCCAATGTGAACACTCCTAGTAGGAACAAAATGACATATGATTTAAAAGTAGTATTTATTTATTCCAGAATGAACGAAAGAAACCAATAATAATTTAGAAGTCAGTAGGCTTTTACAATTTACAGTTATCTATCAATCTATATTTATAAAATTCAGTGATTTTCATTAGTCTATCTGTCACACTCTCTAAAATAGCCATATATTGACCAATCAAGAACAAACAGATAAGGGAGTATAATTGGTTTTACTAGGGGCATAAAAACTTTAAGTAAGGTTTTTGTCAAAGTATTTTTTCAAACAAATCAAGCTTATTTATATTTCATCAATTGGTTTATAACATTGAAGAAAACATAGTTTGTAAATCTTGACAAAAAAGGTAAGTGATAATTTTAACAATACTAAATACTGTTAAAATGCATCAATGGGTTGCAAAAACACATTGTAGTACTGTAAATAACTTTAACAAATCAACAGTCAAATATCGTCTCTGATCATGTTTTCATGATGTGATCATTAGTACTGGTGTTTGAATTCCAACATATCCTGATGTAAGCACTCGGCTTGCTCCTCTCAGTATGCCCCATGTTCTTTTTGAATTTCAAGATGAGAGTCAAATATGTGAACTCTGAGGGACATCCTGCAGCCCATTTTGCTGCAGTTATTCACCCAGGGTTTCAACAGGCCTCATATAGTTTTCAGCCTTGTGATTCACAGGAAACCTCAAATTACTGTGACGAAGCTGTTCTATGCTACTTTCTTTAACCTGTATAATCTTTTTTACTTGGGGTCTGATGAAAAACCAACAGATAGCTTAAAGAATAAGTCTTGATGGTACTTGAAGGCTGCAGGCTACTTATCTAGAGCTGTGACAAATTGTTTTGCAAGGCTCAGTTTTAAGTGTAATGGAGGAAACAATACTTTTCAGCCATCCAATTGTGCTTCTCATTTGACATTGACATAATAAAATTGATCTGCTATGATTAGTCCTGCCTGTGGTAGTGTGCCACAGTGTCCCTGCTGTCCCAAATGCAATGATAATACAGAAAGTTTCCTTGAAGACACATCAGGAAAGCAACTATTTTGAAGTCTTCAATTAACTCCAAATCATACTCTTCATATTTTAAGGTATCTAGCAAGATGCTTTATTTCTCTTTGAGCTACACCGAGTGAACCAGGGAAAGAGATGGATAGATTTTCTTGTGATGAAGCAGCATAAGCTACCAAAGAGGCACCATTCACTGGAGTTAGAGATGATTCCAGTTGCCTCAAACAGACCATTCACAATGCAACAGAAATAAAGCCCATCTTGACAGGTGAAAATGCTTGAAACACAGTGGTCACACTTTCTCTTACCAGTGACTTTAACTAATTCCAGTAATTGAGTTTCATTAAAAGCTCTCATTGTACATTGTAAGACCAAGATTTCTGATCAGGTCATTGTGGTCTTTTTGGTTGGGGTAGTATAAGTTTCTCTCCTTAGGTTCACCTCTGTAATCAGGGTCAATGACTTCATCCGCTTCTGAATTGCTGTTTTCTTCTGAAGATGGTTGCTCTCTCTTTGGAAGAGTGGGTACAAAGAAGTCAGAGCAGGGAATAATGGGGTGAGGAATGACAGAAAGTCTGGATATTTGTTAGATTTTTGCTCCTTCTTGCCAGCTTCATGTTTGGAAGAGTCCACCTTGCAGAAGAAGCAATTGTTTAAGTGGTTAGTTGGTTTTGTTGAACTTTGTAGGACAGCTCTATTTTCCCCTCTAAATCATCCTGAAAAATAAAGAGAGTATAAAAATACAAATATGTTTATTTCAGTGTTAATGAAAAATTCTAGAAAATTACAATTTTGATTTTTAAATTTCTAAAAGTCATGTGCAAGATATGCAGATTTCTGACTTTGGATCAAAATTAATGTAGTAAATACCACAAAAATACAGAATTTTGAATATTGACCATCCCTAATATTGCATATTTTTATAACTCATGAAAGTAGAAAATTATGCAAAAACCCTTGATTCATTGGACACTAATGCCCAATTGTTGAAACATATTTAATATATATTTTCAATAACACTGGTTTAAAAAAATTAAAAGCAAAAAATATTTAAATTAAAAAAAAATTCCAAAATTTTTACACTTAAAAATTGTACTATCCAAACACGCAAAAATTTCCATCTTATCTTCTAGAGCTCTTTTGCAGAGTTACACAGGTAAAATAAAGTGTCAAAGATTTTTTTAAATTTTTTTTTTTATAAGCATTTCACCCCGAGCAAGGCATGTCACTGCCACTACTGCGCAGGGGGCTACATAGAGTGGAGAAAGGATGGTTAAATATAGGAAATGTCAGAGGGTGGGTGATAGGCGGGTAAGGATACCGAGAATAAGGGTTGGGTAGATGAGAGTGTTCTGAGAATAATTGGGAGTTAGGGTGATAGGAGGTGTTTATTGACCCTACATTTAAACACCTGGAGAGTGTAGCTGTCGAGAAAGCAGACTTGTGGAAGGGAGTTCCACAGGCGGGAAGCATGAGAAAAGAAGCTGTTGGAGTAGAATTTACAGTTACAACTTATCTGTTTAACTGTAAAAGGGTGGGACATAGTTGCTAATCTAGTATCTCGTGTAAATTTGTGCATAGGCAGCACCAGTGATCTAAGCTCATTGGAGCAGAAGCCATGAAAGTACTTGTAGAAGAGGTACAGGGAAGCCACATCACGCCAATGAGAGAGTGGTTGCAGCCGGTCTGTCAAGTCAGTATCAACCACGTTACACATCCTCCTTTGTATTTTGTCAAGAAGCCCAAGGAGAGCAGCAGGGGCACCCGACCAGATATGGCAGCAATATTCAATACACGGGCGGATGGTAGATTTGTATATGTGCAGAATAGATTCAGGTAGGAAAAACTTCCAGGCAGTGCACAGAGAGCCGACTTTCATAGCAGCAGATTTGACAATGGATTCAATATAGTCATTCCATTTGAGAAAAGTAATGCATGATTAGCAATGAAATTTTCACCAAATAAAGATTACTGTGTAATGCATAAATATTATACAAAGTTACAAAAATTTACATAATAGTTTTTTTTAAATAAAGATTAAATGGAACAAAGGAAATAAGCTACTGGATAAAAGTTAAGGAACAATCTTGTTAGTACTTGATTATGAACAAAATAACAACAAAATGTAATATTTGGTAAACATCCCCTTATTTTCAATGACTTCTCTGCATTGTCGACCACATGATCTAATTAATTTCTTGCAAAAATCAGCAGGAATTCCCTCCCATTCATCTTTCAATAACTCCCATAGGTGATTCTGTTTTTTCGGGTTTCTTTTCTGAGCTCTTTCTCCAGTTATCTTCAGGTCAGGGCTCTGGGCTGGCCACTTCATTAGGGTGATTCCTTCTTCTTCAAATAAAGCCATAGCCTTCTGAGCCTTGTGGCAAGGTGCATTGTCCTGCATGAAAATAGGAAATTCATAAAAATTATGGTGTAATCTTGGTACCACATGCTGCTGAAGAAGCCTTTTGTAAATCTCAGCATTGATATTGACATGTACGCAGATGATAGGGCCAACTCCTGCAGTTGAAATCATTCCCCACACCATCACACTGCCGCCATGAAACTTAACAGTTTTCTAATAGGACGGTAATTGGCGGGGTCTGAGGGTTCGCCAGAATTCTTAAATATAGGAACTACAGAGGAGGACTTCCAACAGGTAGGAAAACAAGAAGCAGATATGCAGAGATTATAGAGTTTAGAGAAGACAGAGGAGAGTTCTGGGGCACATTTCTTCAGTACTATGATTGGGATTCCGTCCCCACTGCTCGCTTTGTGTGGGTCAAGTTGTGCAATTATCTTGGAGACCAGCAAGGGTGTAATGTGGACGTTATTTAGTTGAGCCTTAGTTCTGAGTGGGATGTCGGGTGTAGGTATTCCTAACGAGTCCAGTGTTGAATTGGTGGAGAATCTATGAGCAAAGCATTCAGCCTTGTCTGCTGGGGAGGTGAGAACTTCAAATTTATTGATTAGTGGGGGTATTGAAGTTTTGCACTTGTTGAGCACGCTTTTGCAGAGTCACCAGTAATCTTTGGAGCCAAACTTAGAGGATGCTATGCGTTGCCTCATTCTGGTAGCAAATGCCCTCTTAGCTTCGTTCAGTACTTTTTACATGCTGAGGCGAAAAGGCGCCTGTTTTGGTTCGACGAGCAGCTTCGATAGAGCCAGAAGAAATGGTTCCGGTGGGCAATGGCAGTCGAGCAAACGGGTGAGAACCAGGGGGACGAATTTGATTTTAGCTGGAATTTCCTGACTGGGATAAAAGCATCGATGTCAGCCTTAACCCAAGAGGAGACCTTGGATGCACAGTCTTCAATAGGAAGATCGAAGACATTGTTCCAGGGGACGTCGCAGAGGAAGTCTCGGAACGAGTCCCAGTCTGCTCTCTGGTAGCAGTATGATATTCTGCTGGTCTGGTTTTCTTGGGTAGAGTAAGCTTGATCCCTGGCATGCATGCTGAAATATGCCTTGTAGGCTTCACACATTTTAGCAGATGTTGCCACAGAGTATTTTTTTGACTTTTGTCTTGATACATTTGTTACAGACATAGCAAAATGCATCTACTGAATGCTTACAACCTCTGACTGCCATCTGTGACAAATGCATCAACAACAGTTTGTAACATTAGCTCTGGTAAAAAAAAAAATTATAACTAAGACATTAGGTTTATAAGTTCCAAACATTTATACACTGATGTCCTCAAGGACACATGGCCCAATGGATAAAAGTATTGACCCAAGGAGTTGTGAGTTCAATACAAAAAGTTTGGAGAGTTGAGTTAAAGGGAGATGACTAATACTGAGATATCTAAAAGAGGCATAACTCATGGAACTAGAACAGTCTACCCTGGTAAATGAAATAAAAAGTTCAGTTTGAAATTTCAATCACTTGAAGAAGGTCGAAGTGTACAACAGCTGAAACATCATGAATATGGCAACAAAGATGAGGACAACAGTCCAAACAATGTAAATAGTGTAAATGACTTTTTTGTACTCAGGCAGCTAGAAGTAAACTGAACTAATGAGCTTATGTTCTCTGTATTCATGCTGCTGTTTATGTTGCCAGATCATTCAAGAAATTCTTAAAACTTTTAGAAACTTTTCCTTCAGTAACACAGCACTGAATCTGTTTGGAATGTAATGGAAAATAGATTAGTATTAAAACATCAATGTTCTGGTCACAAAAGCATAGTTTGAAGGGAATAATAGTCACTTTCTTTGCTTTCTTGGCAGAGGCAATTAGGAAATAAGACTTACTGACCAAAAACCAAAAAAAAGTAAAAATTTTGTTCCACGAAAAAAAAAAGAAGAAACTGAAAGCTGATACTGATTTTCTTTTAATATTTCATTAGATTTTCATCTGAGAATGCTGTTTATATTTTTATCCACTTGATAGTAATGTCTTGTCTGTCTAAATGGTGTGAAATAAATTGGCACCCTCTGGCAGTAAATGTTTTAATATAAAGGTCTTTAAATGAATTTTTGTTTATAGGTATGTATTTATAAGTTATTGAAATATAAGAATGAATGAATTTATGAATATTTTTCTAGAAGTAGAATATTTTGTGCTTGATACCTTTTAGAAGATATTTTAGAAATTTAGATTGTAGCTGTTCATATAGAAATTAAATTTTCTTTTAATAATCATTGTACAATTCATTTTGTTGAGTTGTCAATAGGCTGAATGAAATTGGATTTTTCCTGCTCTTGTTTGTTGCATAGTTATGAGGTGGGGCGGATGTGTGTTGTGAGGCAGCAGTTATCGACTCTAAACAAAACAAGAAAGCTGAGTTAAAATTCCAATTGAATTCATTGCATTCACTTACATGCCAATATCCTTGGGAAAGATATTAATCCATCACGTTTCCCTCCAGCTATGGGTTAAACAGGTGGGTTTATTGAGTTTTATAGCCTGAGTTGCCAATCAGTCTACCGCAGAAAGTAATGGCAACCTACTGTAGAAAAATCTTCTGCCCAGTCAGTCATGTCTCTTCTGAGACATGATCGTCTAAGTGTGTATGACATATGGCACTTAACTGACTATATGAGAGGAAATACACTTTAGGGTCATTATGTTACTTTCACTTTTCTTCAGAAGTGAGGCAAATAAGTGAGGAGGTGCAATTGACACAATATAGCATAGTTGTAGGAAAAGATTTAAAATACACAAATCAAAAAAAGTACTACAATTTAGATATCTGAGAAGAGTATTAACTGTGGACAGAGAGTGCAACACAGAAATGCAAAGACACATTGAAATAGCAAAAGAAATATTCCAAAAGCTGGAAAAAGTTTAAGAAATAAAAACAAATATTGTTAGAAACAAAGAAAAGAGTACTGAGCTGTTATGTAGTATCATTCTCTATGGCAGTGAATGTTGGACAGCCTCTTCACAGATGAAGAAGAGACATGAAGTAAAAAAAAATGTGGTTCTATAGAAGCATACAGAGAATAACTGAATTGAATACACAAGCAATTTCTAGAAACAATGATAAAAAGACACTTATACTTAATATCAGAAAAAGATTGTTGAATGTTTTGAGGTACATAATGAGGAAAGAGTGTTTGAAAAGTTTGATATTCACAAGACCGATTGAGGCTAAGAGGGCCAGAGGAAAGCAATACACAAGCTGGTGAATAGATGACTGAGCAGACTTTGAGAAAAATACCAAAAAGACAAAAGAGTAACAAAAACATGCAATTGTGGAGACCCATGATCAGCAACACCCTGAATGAACATGACACATAGAAGAAAAAGGAAAAGAAGAATAGCAGATATAAGTTGTATTACAAAAATATACATTTAAATGCAATATATATATATATATCGCTTTGATTGATTCACTGATTGGGTTTTAAAGCTTATCAATTATTTACAGTTTATTTAAACATAAAATAATATTTTTAGATTGTGAGAAGTTTTTGGCAATGATAATGATTTATTGGTTTAAGTCCTAATAATTAACCCATAGCTAGAGTGAGAAGAAATGTTTTCATACCTTTAACTAGGGTATTTATATATAACTGAATATAATAAACCTGGCTGGAATTAGAACTTGGTTCTTTAATTCAAAGCAGTTTTTACATCAAACTGAAATTCAGGTTTACATAATGTGTAATGCATAAACAAAAATAAATACCCAAACATATGTAAAAAAAAAATAAAATTTGAAAAATAAAAAATTTAGCCTTCCTTATCCTTCATGTAAAACAGTCTAGTTTTAAGTTCTGAAAGTCAAAATGCATCACATTAAATATATTTTCCACTTTGTCATTGATTTATATATATATATATATATATATATATGAAGAGTGAAAAAGTGAGTGTGTGTGTGTGTGTGTGTGTGTGTGTGTGCACGTGTGTGTATTATCGAGTATTACAGTAGTATTGAGAAATTATAAACAGTTTCTTGTAGAGTGGAAGAAAAAGTAAGTCTATGTTATGTCATTAGTATATGGCATATAGATAACAACTTAAGAAATAAAGCATTCAAAACAAGGAAAGTCAATGAGAGTGCAACCATTAATCATGACTAATAAATACTGTTTGTTGCTCAAGAAGTGGTTTGATTTGATGTTATAAACAAACTTCTTGCTGATAACAGATTCAAAGAGTTGGTGCATGGCACTAAGGAGGCTGATAGGCCAATATTGTGACGGGTATGAGTACTCATCCACATTCTTGAAACCAGACTTGGGAAACATTTTTTCCTTCAGATAGTGGTTAAACAACTTTGCCAGGATCAGAGATAACTTTAAGATAATGTTCTTAAGAATAATCTTAGGGATTTTAACCAGCCTGTTTACTTTTATAGACTCACCACAGAGTCAAGGCTTTTGATCAGTCTGGAAACTTCCTAAGTTGTGATAGAAAAAACAAAAAAGTTTACACAGAAGGAAGAAGACATCTAGGATATGACCCTTGTCATTTTATATGGAATAAGAGGCAAAGTTAATTTCCCCTTTCATTGGACAATGTAGCAAAACTCTTGCTACATTCAGAACTGTCTATACTCATTGGAAGAAACTTCTTGAAAGTTATACAAAGTGTGATGGAAGAATTGTCATCTAAATTACGCAAAAATGAAAATAACACTGACATCTCATTTTAACAGATATTTTTACCAAAATTACACAAACATTGTTTGAAATACTAAAGAGTAAATTTATTCAATAAAATTGCCATTTGCCTCAAACACTGCCTCCGGCTGACTTCAGAATCTTCTGTATCTCTTCTTAATGACCTCCTTTAAGTTGGTGAATGTTACAATAATCTTTGTCTTCAGTACATCTTTAGTGTTACAAGAAGTTTTGTTGTTCTATCACTCAACATGCACCCCACATAATATTCAAGGTGGTTGCAGTCTAGGGAGTTAGGTGGCCAAATGTAAGGGGTGATGGAGTCACAGAGATTGTCTGACAGCAATGACTGGGTTCTCCTGCTTGTGTGGCTTGATGCAGTGTCTTCTTGCCAGACATAGGGTCTTCCAGCAGTCACTCTTTTGACCCAAGGCAGTACTGTCTCCTCAAAACACTTAATCTCTCTGTTGAGTCTGTGGACCTCACTAACAAATTTGGGAGTTCTCTTCTTATCTGAATGATCAAAGTGAGTTTTCTAAGCTGCCGTACCTTTGTAATCACCATTAGCCTCACCCAACTCTTTATAATATTTACACCCAAATACTCTGAAATGTTTGTACTGGAGACTCTGGAAAAAATGCCAAGCAAAATGGCATGCCATTTCCAAATTTTTAGCAGAGTGGATTACATCATGGTACATGTTTTCTTTAAGACGTTGTCCAACGTACCCTACAAAATTAAAATAAATAATGTGCATGTACAAAATTAAAAATATCATATTGCGACAATTTACCTATCGCACTCAGTATAAACATAGTTTTTAAACGTTACTATTGCCATTTATTTATGCAAAACAGACAGATATACTCCTTCCAATTTATTCATCTAAAATATAAAACAAGAGTTCAAGTTTTCAATATTTCTACTTTTTAGTTTCTATTGTTTGTTTCCCAATTTTTTTCCTGTTAACTTTTCTTCATTCATTTTTATTATATGTTTCAGTGTTGCATGACAAAATATTTTAACTATATTTTCATCTCTTTATTCTTTGTGTAAACATCTTGTTATTTTGATACATTTTTGCTTTAATTTGCTCCACTCTACATTTACTGTCTTTTTTATTCATGATAGCATTTTCACAAATTTGATTACTTTACTTCTTCCAGAAATATTTTCTTCTTATTTAGCATCTTTACCCCAAAATTTTAATTAGCTCCCTATCTTTTTCTTCTTTTCATCTCTTTATTTATTTCTGTTAAGAGTTCACTTATTTCTTTATTTATTTAATTTCTTTCTTCTTGCTTTCATGAGTCTACTTTCTCTTTCCTCTTATTAATTTTATGTCTTTATTCCCCTTCATTTAGACAAGTTCACTTTCTCTTTCTATTTTCAATTTATTTCCTCTTTTATTCATGAGTTTAGTTTCTCCTTCCTCTTTTTCATTCAACCCCTTTTAGTCTCTATTATTCAATTCACTTTCTCATTCTTCCTCTTGGCTTCATATTTTTACTACTTTTTACTTTCATTTTTTCATTTTTCTTCCTAATTTCCTCTCTTTATTTCTTTCTTTTTTTCATTTATTTACTTTTATCTTCTATTGTTGATTGCATCTCTTCTACTTTTTTCTCATTCCGCTTTTTAATTTCATCTTTTTTCATTGGATCTGTTTCATCTCTTACTTTTTATTTTCTTTAGTTTTTTCTCTTTCCTTCATTTCATCTCTTTATTCTTTTTATCTTCCTGAGTTCTCATTACTTTTCTTGATTTTATCTGTTTATCTATCTTTTTCTATTTCTTCACTTTCTCTTTCATTTTCATGATTTCATTCCTTTCATCATGTTTATATTATTTTTTCCTTTCATCTTCTTCAACATAACTTTTTCTTCTTCAGTTCATTTTCTCTTCACTCTTTTCAATTCCACTCCTTTCCCTCTCTCTCTTTAACCATTATTTCATAATGTAACCAATATTTCTTCAATCATTTTCTTCAGTTGAGCAGTTAATTATTTCATTTATCACTAAATTATCATTCCCCCCCACCAATAATTGTTGCTCTCTTTGCAAGGCTCTCACTTCTCTGAAATGAAGATACGAGGCCATATGTTGACATCTGAGATGGAAACCAATGACATCCTAATTTTTAGTCTCATTTAAATTTGGCAGTGAAAAAAATCACCAATGCTTTTGTCATCTAGGAATAATGTGTCACTGCTGACACTTGTGCTTGAATATGAATTGCCAGGGAGTAAACACAGTCAACTTTGTTTTCAAGTAATTAGTGATACTGTGCTACTGGGATCACATGACATGTGTATATATATATATATATATATATATAGTGATTAGTGAGTATAGAGACAGAGAAGAATAAGTGTCTGACACTCTGTTGTTTGAAGGCATAATTATACTTGTATCTGTGACTTTACACAGTGAATTTACTAAAGTAGAAGTTACAAAACTAACATTGAGTTTCATTAAATCTAATAAGACCACAAAAAAACTGATAGCATGATTTTGTTAACCCTAACAAGGTTACCAAAATGGCAACAAAGATTTGAAATTTATGTGACTTATAAAAGATAGCATTAAAATAGTGGTGATAAGAAATTGTTTCAACTTACACAAATAATCAATTGAGCTTATTTGAGAAAACAATGAAAATTAATCTACCAAAAATTTTCAGCAGAGTACAGCAAATATGGAGGAACTAAAAGCTGTTATAATGCAAATTTTGGCACTACAGCAGCAACAAATAGAACAACAGTTGCAGCAACAAAAACTGTTAACAAAACTGAGGGGAAAAAAAATCTTCAGATTCATTTATGCCAGATACTGTTTCAAATTCAGTAAGTGAATTTATATGCAATTCAGAAGGAATAATTTTTCCAGCCTATTACAGAAGATAAAAAATGATCTTCAATGGGATTGTGCACATTGGAATGATGAAAAGAAAGTTCAGTTATTATTAAGGAAATTGTTCTCTGCTGAACATGAAAAGTATGTGAACTTTATTTCACTAAATAAACTGGGTGAAATAAACTTTGATGAAATGGTAGTAACTCTGTCAAAAATTTTTGGAGATAGAATTCATTGTTTTAATACACGATGACAATATCTTAACTTAGTAAAGTGTGATGATGAAGATTTTGTCACTTATACAGGAATTGTGAATCAAGAATGTGAGTAATTCAAATTAAATGAATTAACTCCAGATTTATTGAAATGTCTCATATTCATACAGGATTTAACTGCTAATCAGGACACTTGCAAAATTAGAAATGGATCAAAAATTAACTCTCCAGAAAATAGCAGAAGAATGTCAAAGTATTGTGAACTTAAAACTAAATACCACAAGAATTGAGAAGAGAGACACTTCACAAGTGCACAGCATCTGACTATCTAAGGAGGAAAAAAACTATAGACATTCCTCAACTCTTAACAAAACATTAAAAAAAGATAAGAAATCTCTCTTAATACCTAATACTTACCACAGTTGTGAAGGTAAGCATTTCAAGAGTGATTGTTATTTTCAAGAAAAAAAATGTGGGAGGTTGGAAAACAATATTTGTTTTTGTGGATATGAACAATGTAAAAATAAAATTACAACTGGATACAGGATCTGATATCACTATTATAAATGAACAGACATGGAGAAATATAGGTAAACCCAGTTTATTACCTTCTTATAAAGTTGTACACAGAAAAGAAATTAAACTTTTTGGGTGAATTCACCTGTAACATTTCTTTTGTTGGTAAAACCAAAAAAGCAGTAGTGTTTGTATTAAGAATACTGGTAATTTATTTGGAACAGATTGGATTGCATTATTTGATCTTTGGGACCTTTCAATTAAATCTTTTTGCAGCAAAATGAATATTGTTACCTCCAGTGCTAATACAACTGAAAAATTATAGAAGGAATTGAAAACAAGTTTTCTCAGAAGATCTATGAGTATGCCCAAAAACAAAGGCTAACTTCAAAGTCAAAGAGAACTTAACACAGATATTTAAGCCAAAAAGAAGTGTACCTTTTGTAGTATTAGAACCAATTAGTAAAGAATTGAACAGACTAGAAAAATTAGCTGTGATCTCAAAAATAGACTATCCTGAATGGGCATCACCAACAGTTGATGTTAGGAAAAAATAATAAAATCCACATATGTGCTGATTTTTCTATGGAATTAAATGAAAGTTTAAAACAATATAACCACTCGTTACCAAGTTAGTTAAATGATAGAAAATTTTTCACTAAAGTAGATCTGTCAGACACTCTTCCAGTACTAGCAGACAAAGAGTGCTCAGATTTATTAACAATAAATATAGGCTCCGGAGAAAGTCATTTCAAAGTGGAGGTGTCATATAGGAATAATATTGTCACTGCTGACACTTGTATTAGAACACATATCACCAGGGAGTAAACACAGTCAACTTCATTTTCAAGTAACTAGTGATGCAGTGCTGCTGGGATCATGTGATACATAGAACAAATATATATATATGTATATATATATATATATATTGTTATAGAGGGATTAAAGAGTGTAGAATTGGAGAAGAATAAGTGTCTGATTCACTGTTGTTTGAAGGCATAATTATACTTGTATCTGTGATGTTACACATTGAATTTACTAAAGTAGATATTATAAAACTAACATCAAGTTTTGTTGAACCTAATAAGGCAACAAAGGAAACTGACAACATGATCTTGTTGACCCTAGCAAGGTTATCTATTAAAATGATGTCTGAAATTTACTTCTGCATCCTCTTTCAATCTGGTTTAAGTATCTTCTCAATCTCTACTCTGATTTATGCTCTAAAAATACAATAGGATAATAACTCGCTTGTGTTACATATTCTCTTACTGTGGTGTATAATTTTGCTCAGAAGTGTAATGCAAAGCTAACAAAATTTAAAAGAAGATAATGTTGTTTTGAAAGGTTAGAAATACATGTGCCGAGTGACAGGCAAAATTTTGTTTTGATAAACAGTGTAATCAAAATCAGAGAATATGATCATTTGGAAATGATAAACAATATGTAAGACAGAAGATGAGCTGGTCAAACAAAACTCACTAAAATAAGAGAAAGGAGAGAGAGAGCAAGAACATAGAACAAAAATTATGTAGATTACTCTGATTGTTACCCATAAAATGCAAAATATATTATTTTTTGCAGATTTACTACATTTAGGGTCACAAGCTACTTATCCTGAGCAATTACTGGCATTTCTCTTATATATATATATATATATATATATATATATATCAGATAATAAAAGTTTATATTTTATATATATGTTAAAGTTTTTTCTATAAATCCACAGATAAAGAAAAATGTTACATTTTTGTCATTATTAATGCAAATTTGTAATTTGTCAAATTCAAATATTAATTAAATAGATAATACTTTAAATGAAATTAGTTTAAGCTTTTAAAATAGCACTAATATTCTTTCTATCATGAGATGAAAGTAATATAAGAGATTTTCAAAAGCACTGAATTCTTGAAGAATTGCAGAAAATGGTATCTTATAACCTCAAAAACATCTGATATAGAACATATTGTGGCAGCTTCTTATTTTGAGTTATTTCTGGGAATTAAGTTCTCAGGTAATGAATCCCTCTAAATAGAAAGATATGCTAATAAGAAACCTTTTGGCTTGTGTCAGACAGCTTAGGTTTAACAACAACAACATCCTTCTCCTAAAGAATAACTAATAACTTTTGAGATTGTTTCATAAGAAGAGGATCAAATACTTTGAAAAGTATAATCAGATTTCAAATCTTAATCTGTTTAGAAAACAGTGGAATTATCTAAAATAGACTGAGCATGGAAGAAGATTTTGGTTAGAGTTTGATAGATTTGAAAAATCTAATCGTGTGAAGTTGAGACATTTAGTAGGTAAAACTTACTCCCATAATAAATGTTAAAAAGTACTCCTCCAAAGCACTAAATGAAAAGAATATAAATGCAGATAGAAAATTTTCTAAGGAGTAAAATCTGAATTTATTTCTTAGGTTTAATTCAACAAAAAACTTTGCAATGCCCATGACTGCGATCTCTGTAGCTATTCAGTAGGAAACAAAGTCTACTGACTTCAGATGATAAAAGTATATACATGATTAATAATAAAATTATCACACTAGTTTCTTATAAAAGTAATTATCAGCATGAAGTTAAAAAATAGACCGAAAACCTCAAATTAATATCAGTACAAGTATAATAAACCAAGTATATCAATATATCACAAAGACGCTAGAAAAATGGTCAGTTCCCTGTACCACTCTAGTAAGTACCTAACTCTTTTTTCTCTCCTACCTTTACAAAAGCCAGATAAGGCTGAAAATGAAGTACTACTACAATATATGGATAGCAGTTACCCAGTCTTCATCTTCTAGATAGAGATCTAATGTATCTATGAGGCCTTGTGGATAATGAATTATTTTCAACCCTACAAACCCTTTCCCAGAAATGAAATATTACAAACCTCTTGTTACTATGTCACTATTTCCACAGGAAGTATTCAAATGAACTACATTACTTAGCTTTACCAGTTTTAACTTTCATGGCTAATATCTGCCAAGTCACCAGCATTGTAGCAAACCACACTAATTTGCTTCTGATTCCATTGGCGAGATGTGAATTTCATTCAAACAGCTTCTTTCCACAAAGTAGTTTTTTTTTTTTAATTGTTTCACCACAAGCAAGGTGGTACCGCCACTAATGTGCAGGGGGCTACATAAGAGAGTAAAAGTTTAGACAGGAGGAGAGTGAAGAGAAAGATGAACCAGTTACAGAGGGTGTCTGAGAAAGAGCAAGCAAAGGATGGGAATACAGGCATGAAGACAGTTGTAAAGATAGAGAGAAAGGAAAAAACAAGATACACAGTGTGATGTAGAAATGACTGGAGTCAAATGGATAAGAGATGGGAATTCAGATTGCATTTAAATTCCTCGAGGTTGTAGCCATCAGGAAAGCAAATATACGGAAGGGAGTTCCACGGGCAGGAAGTGCAAAAAAAAGCTGCTGCAGTAGAATTGTTGCCTGCATTTGGTTGATTTAACTGTAAAAGGGTGGGACTTTGTTGCCAGTCTGGTTGAAAAAGTAAATTCTTGTGTAGGGCGCACCAGTGACCTAAGTTCATCAGAGCAGAAGCCATGAAAATATTTGTAAAAGAAACAGATGGAAGCCACATCTCTCCGGTGAGAAAGTGGCTGAAGTCAAACTGCCAGGTCAGAACCTATAACATTCCAGATTTTCCTTTGCAGCCTGTCAAGAACCTTGAGAAGAATAGCAGGGGCACCTGACCAGATATGACAACAGTATTCAACTGTGAATAGAATATGTATAATCGCAGGGTTGATTTATATGTGTGCAAGATGGATTTAGGTGGAAAAAAACCTCCTGGCCCGATACAGTGATCCAACCTTCTTAGCAGTGTATTTAGCTATTGACTCAATGTAATGATTCCACTTGAGGTCAGAAGATAGAGTTAGGCCGAGGAGGCGCAGTATATTGCTTTCAAGGAGACTCGCTTGGTTCATGCTTATGGGAGGCAGAAGTGATTGCTTGTGATGGTTGACAGCAGCTTTGTTTTAGAAGCAATGAAATTTAGAAGCCACTTCTTACCCCAGTCTACCACTGAGTGGAGGTCCTTCTCTTGATCAGCAGCAAGGTTATGCTTGTCTGCCTCGCCAGATTTCTTACTGATGCGGGATTAAATGGTGGTGTCATCTGCATAGATGCCTACTTGGGATTTGAGCATGTCTGTGAGATTATTTATGAAGATCAGAAAGAGTATCGGGCCTAGGATAGAGCCCTGGGAGACACCAACATTCATGCAGTAAGATGTGGAGGCATACCCATTCAAGACAACCTTTATTATGCGGTTAGATAGGAAAGATTGGATCAGATTAAGCAAACATCCAGTGATACTATAACCCTGTAGCTTGTGCAGTAGGCCAGCATGCCAAACCCTATCAATATCCAGAGCAACAGCACAAGCCTCGCTGGACTTATTGAGAGCCTGGTATATGTACTCTGTCATGGTCATTAGCAAAGCAGAAACCATACTGTCTGAGAATAGTTCATGGACAGTAAGATGTTGAACTATTTCAGCATTGATAATAACTTCAAACACTTTTTCAAAAATTGTTAGGAGGAAGATAAGGTGATAATTGGATTGGTCCGAGGATTCCCCTGAGTTCTTAAATACAGGAACCACAGAGAAGAACTTCCAGCAGGCGGAAAAACAGAAAGCAGAAAGGCAGTAATTATAGAGTTTAGAGAGGACAGGGGTAGAGTTCAGGGGCACATTTCTTCAGAACAATGACCAGGCTTCCATCACCTTTGTTTGCCTTATGGGAGTCAAGTTTTGGTATTATCTTAGATACCAGAGACAGGGTTCTGTGAACATCTTTCTGTTGAGCCTCAGTTCTAAGAGGGAAGTCAGGTGCGAGTACTCCAGACAAGTCAAATGTGGAGATGTCGTGAGAACCTCTTATTTATTGATTAAAGAAGGGATGGAGGATTTGCTGTTGGTCAGCACATGTTTGCAGAGCTGCCAATAGTCTTTGGAGCTGAATATGCATGCACTGCCTCATTCTCTCAGCAAACAACAGCTTAGCATCTTTCAGGATCCTCTCACACTCATGACAAGCAGAGGCAAATAAGCACCTATTGTAGTCAGACGCATAGCTCTGAAATAGCTGGAAGTAGTAGATCCTGGGGCAATGGTGGCTGAACAGGCAGAAGAGAACCAGAGGGAGGTTTGGAACAAAACTTTGTGATCAGTATGAAGGCATCAATGTGAGCTTTCACCTAGGAAGAGACCTCAGAGACACCATCCTGAACTGGGAGACTGAACAATTTTCCCCAAGGGACATCGCATAGGAAATCATGAAATACATCCCAGTCTGCTCTTTGGTAGTAGTAGAAGATCCTGTTATTAGGAGGCTCCTGGGGGGAGTGAGAGTGGTGAGATATATTAATAGAAACAACAGCATGATCAGAGTTACCGAGAGGGCAAAGCTGCGAGACTTGGCACAAATCAGGTTCAGAGGTGAAACTGAGATCTAGTAGAGAAATGTGTCCTGAAAGGGATACTGGGAAAGCATGTGGGGAAATCCACCACTTGCATAAGAGACTGAGAAACAGCAAAGTTCATAGCATGAATGCCAGCTGAATCAGTAATAGTCTTTTAGCCACTTGGCATTATGGACATTAAGAACTCTGGACACAAATATGTTGCCAAATGGGTGGGAGGAAGTACTCTTATCTAGAGATTCTGTCAAGCAGGGAACAGTCAGGAGATGAAAAGGAATGGTACAGAAAGAAAAAGTTAACTAACTGATTTGAGAAGTACAGATGGAGACACATGTATAGGTGATCAAGAGATTCGAGAGATTTCATCTTAGCTAGAGGGTGGTATTCACTGACGTAAACCCTCAGACCATGCATATGGACAGTGGAGTCCTTTCTTAAGAGGGGAAAGTAGCCAGGGTTCGAGAATTCAGAGGAGGGAATTGAGAGGTTGAGATTAATCTCACTGAACATTAGGATGTCAGGGGACTTTTCGTGGAGGAAAGATTCAATGCTACAAAAGTTGGTACAAATACCCCAGATGTTAGTGAAGGAAATGTTTAAAAAAAAACAGAAATTATTTTATGGTTTATGTGATTTTACTTTGCCTAGTTTAGTTTTTTTTTGCTGAGATATGGTTGTTCATATTTATTGTTGGTGAGGAGAAACCTTGAGTAGAGGAGACAGACAGTTATTAAATGTGGAAGGAAACTGGCATGGGCTGCAGCAAACTGTAAGCTTGGGGTTACACACAGAAATCGTTTGCAGGGACACCTATGCCTGACATGGCACTGCAAGAACCCTAATATTATGCAACTGTTGATCAGAGCAGCCACTCTTGACAGTACACAAGAGTTAGGGCTCCTAACTACCAGTCGGAAGCAGCAACCAGAAAACTTACAACCCAGTACCCTCACAATGAAGAAACATTGCCACTGACCATGCAAATTGCAGGAAAATCGCAGAAGCACCAATACTGAGGTTTGAGAAGAAGAAAGCCAGAAACCACTTCCTAAACAAGGAACAAGAGATAAGCCTCTCTGCCTGGTCAACAGAGGTGAGAGGAGTGTGAACTGGATGATAGTAGGATCTATCTACTCCAATTTTCAAAAAAATGAATACGATAAAGAATTACTAATCTAGATTTAAAGAATTTAAGCCTAAGTGAAATCTAGCACCAGCACACGCAGGACACGGGTGAAAAGGTGGCATTTTTGAGAGGGCGAGAAAATTATTAAACTCGCAGCCCACAAAAGGAACGGCTAGAAAGAGAAAAATGCTTTTGCAATTTCTGAGATTTAACTTTTAGGTAGAAACCATAATTAGACATGCAGGATTATAGACAAGTCAAATTACTACTAAATACCCTAGATGTGGCCTGTTGGGAGGGGAAAAAGAAAGAAAGGAATTCCAACTGCCACAGAAATTTCTAACAAGTTAAAAAAAAGAAAAACCATGTGATGGCAAACATTCAATTAAGCATAACAGAGACATGCTTAAAAAATCACCACAATTTTAATCTGTTAACCTAGATTTAACTTTTATCTTCCCTGCATATCTTATCACATTGTACCTTTTATTTCCTCTTCTACCTTGAATAGCTATTGCACCTTGTACATTATTAAAATAAAACAAATACTAAAATCATAAGTTTAAGGTGGTTTGTGACCATTATGCTCAGATTGGCCTAATGGAGTTTGGTTCACAGGACAATGAGTATTCCTCATGCAAGGAATCAATGACTCACCTGTAAGAACAATACTCTTAGAATAAATGGCAATCCAGTGGAAATAGTCTGCAAATATACCTTTTGCATGATATAGTGAATTCCTACCCTAAGAAATAGGAAATCCTTTTAACAGCTGAATTGAATGTTACTCTCAGAAATAGTATAACCTAAGAGATCTATAGAAGTCATAGAGAATATCGACATCATGTTTGTTTGCCATGTTAAATTTCTCAGCAGCATCAGTAAATCTTCTGAGGTGAATGTGATGTTCTTCCTTATTTTTCCCCACAAACAGCTATTTTATCCAGGTAAGTAAATTGTGTTGGAGAATTATTGATGGTGAATGTACCTGTAATATTCTACAAGAAAGTAACATCATTACAAAAGGAATCCAGAAGAATAGGTATAACTAACCATAGGCCTTAAAAGAATACACTGCCTACAGTTAGTTATGCCTATGTAGCTTATCTATATTAAGTTTTGTGACTTGATAATAGGAACACAACAAAGAATATGACAATACACGTGACAGTTTTCAATAAGAAACAAAATCCATTTACTTCACAGAAGAAAGCAGCAAATATACACTAGTGTTGGTCATGATACCAGTAAACCTGAATTGATTACAATCTGGAAGAACACATCACAAACAAAATACATGGCAATACACATGAAAGCCATCTATGTAGTCTTTCATTGGTAAACAAAATCCACAAGATATACATTTTTTACAAAATATATGACATGAAACCAAAAAGTGTGTCAGTATTCACTATACTGTATTAACTTTGCTAGTAGCATATAAGTATAACATCAGGATTATCAAAACACAAAGTGAAGTTAGCAACATGAGATCAAATTATTTAGATTATTACATTCTCTTTCACACTAACATTCTTAGATAAGTATGATATTTATCTCTACTCCGCACATTTAACTATGGTTGAAATGGCAAGTCAATTGGGCTCTATATTCTGGAGTAGTAAGCTAAGAGAAGGAAAACTATTAATTCCAAACCATAAGGAATGTAATGAGAAACTATTCCACCCTATTCTCCAAGAACTCATAGAAATGCACAGATAATAAAGAAACTGAATCATGGAGTTTCATAATTGCCTATATTCTAGAGGGAGATGACATTTTTAAAAAATGGGTAACATTTACCGATTCAATTATTCTGCATTGCTACTTTTACCGTAGTGCTTCATAGACAAGCAGTAGCTAAAAAAAGAAGCACATGTAATTTCTGTAATCCTAGAGGGCCATATGGTAGTAGATTTGTAGAAATTTGTATCTAAACACTTATGCAATAAATGTATGTTCTTACATTTTATGGAACATTAAAAACTATCCTTGTATAGTGCTCAAGATACTAGCAACTAGAGCAGTTTCCCAGGGTACCATCATACCACCATATCATCTACTTGAGATTTTCCAAAACTAAAGCTTATAAAAAACATATTTCCAGCAAGTTTTATTTTTTGTAGGAGCATTAATACTCAATACTTTGGCTATTTTGCCAAAAGAAAATGATTTTGTAAAGAAGATAGATGCAGAAAGTGCCACAAAAAGATTTGCTGATCTAAATGCTAGAAAAATATTTTAGATATATTGAATGTTTTCTTGAGCTTGTCTTAAGTTTTATATTGTGATAAACTCATTATTCTAAATTTTCAGTTTTCTCTTTGTGAAAATGTAAAAAGAT
The DNA here is from genome assembly GCA_037127315.1 of Ascarosepion bandense. Lineage (NCBI taxonomy): Eukaryota > Metazoa > Mollusca > Cephalopoda > Sepiida > Sepiidae > Ascarosepion > Ascarosepion bandense. The sequence goes on along the minus strand of JBBBDQ010000954.1, from coordinate 2,382,808 downwards.
ATTCTTGCAAAGACATTAAAGTTCAGCTTGCCCAGAATATCAGCAAGCCTATGGCCATAACTGCTTTTAATTGTAACACTATTAGTTTTGCTACCATACTACTTTTAAGTAGCAAGGTCTCCAAGTCTGGTAACACATATATGAGGCTCTTCAGGGACCAGTGCATCTGTTTTATCTCAATTAACTGCAGAGGGATGACCAGTTTCTCTTCAGAAGCAACATGCTGGTAAAACAGCTGCCAATTAAGTTTTTCCAATCTATCATAATGTCAAAACTCCATTCCTCATACATATAGTGTAAACTCACAGCTATAACTTGATGAAGACCTCATTTACAATGATCATTTTACTCTATATTGGGTCTAATATTTTGTATTAGTATACTTTCTTTTGGTTGAAAATTTCTTCTTTTTTAGTCAGGATCAACCTTCAGCAATTTGTTCAAAAGCTGAAAGGTCTTGCCTTTTACAGCCTGTTTGATCTTTGCCTCAAGAATTAAAAGTAATTGAATCTTTTTTAGACTGAACAGTCTTGTTGATTTTCTGTCAGTCACAAAGTCTTATTTTTATATATAACTTTAAATTTATGCAGCTCAACTAGCAACTCATCTTCTTGAACTTGGTGAATCTACTTCCTGGTTTGTTGCATGAAATCTGCAATATCAATCAAGCAAGGGAGGAGGTTTTCATTGTATTTTGAGGAAACTTCTCGTTTGTCATTTTCATCTCACATATTTATTTTCCCAAATCACCTTTTAATGGTAAGAGCGAAGGGGGGGGGGGTCAAAACAGGTTCTTGCTGTTGTTGCTGACTTCCAAGTTAGTGAAAATTTATAAATAAAATAGTCAAAATATTACTTCTGCAGTGAAAAAAAGGCTGCTCAACAATTTCAATCAGAGTAAAATTCAATCCAGTTCTGAAAGAATAAGTTGTTTTCATTCTTTTCTGTTTTAGTTTCTGTCATGAAAAGTTACCATTATTTACATTAAGATCCTTGTCCTCATCCTTGTTGATATTATTACAAAGTTTTGGCTGCTAAACCCTCCAGACTTCATCAGGCATTTATTTATCTAGGTGACCTTCTGTGAATTTGAAACTGAACCCTTCATTTAATCTGCTGGAGTAGGTTGTCTTTCATTCTACTGCCCATGTTTTTAACAACTTGTCTTGATCTTATTTTGCAAGTCATTGCAAGCCCTGTTTCCGCCAAGTTCTATGTCTACTCTAGACAGACCAGAGATTGAACTCACAACTTTTATAGCACCAAATTCACAAACCAATGTTTTAATCTGTTTGATTATTGTCACTCGTGTTGATGTAAAAATGATATAAATAAGCTCTAGAAATATAACATGAGAAAGCATTAAATAGGTGTTAGCATAATATAGAAGTGTACATAACAAATCATAAAATGACATCATATTTCTTTTTTATTAAAAAATTTTTTTTTATTTTTTTCTGAATATTGTTGTTTACAGTGATAAATCATATTTCTGAGTATTTTTCATTTATATTAAGTTCAGATTTTACAAAAAAATGCTCAGTTTCATTTATTGACTTGTTTTAATTCAATTCAAACTTGCAAAGCAGTAGATGCAATACAAACAAATTGTTTTTTCTATCTACTAAACATTTTAGGATTTAATTGATTCTTATATGTATGTCTTTTACAAATTTTATTATTTGTAAGAACATTAATTGAAGTAAATCACTAGAATAATATGCAGCAAGAGAAATATGTTTGTTCTGCTTAAAATGTTCATTCTTTAATTGTAAATCTCAAGCCAAGTGATAGAAATGTCTTTTTGTACTTGTAAAATCAGTGATACCCATATGTTCTAAATATCAGTCGCCACTCAAATTTGAATATATTTACATCTATGCACAACCAACTATACTGGTGGCTTTCAAAACCATCAATGTCAAAGCATGTCATTATGAAGTAAAAACGTCGTCTCATGATATGAGATGATAAAAAAACATTGCAAGAGTTTTGATTGACATGTTATCCCAAGAAAACAGACAGTTGCTTCTGTTTCAAAAACTTATATTCTTACATTAACAGACACAAATAAAATTTTATTATAACTTTGCTGCTGTCACATCTCCAACTTTAAAGTCTATCAAAAATTAATATAATTTATTTGGCATACTTTGTACATAAAGCTGAAGTTAATTTGAGTTTAGAGCCAAATAACTGCTTGATTAATTTCTTTTATTTTCAGGTGAGATATTTCTTTGACTTTAGACCCTAGCAAAAGATTAGTTTAATTGTGGCAATGATATCACACTAAAATAAAATCCTAACTTTATGGAGGTTAAGTATTTAATCATTCACAGCTCAAATGAACAAAAGGAAATGCAGTAACCTATACTATTTAAATATATTTACTATGAAAAACAAGAAAAAAAGTAGTGATTTGCAGACAATTTGTGTCCATGGGCTTAACTTGGATGAAAGGCATCTGGTTAACTTTTCAGCAGTCTTGGTTAAAGAAAAAAACACTTCTAGTCTCCAAATCTTCTTGTTCTTTTTCTTCTATGTGCCCTGTACTTTCAGGACATAGTTGATCATGGCTTTCTACATCTTCCTACCCCTGGTGGCTCTTAGCACACTTTTTCCTGTTACACCATGCAACTCTTGTTCTGTCATCCACCTGATCAGGCTATTCAAATATGTTTTCTGCTGTGTTCCTCTGTCTCTTTTTCCCTCTATATCGCCTGTTAGTATCATGCTCTCCAAGCCCTCCTTCCTCATTGCATGACCCAGAAACTTTAGCTGTCTCTTTCTGATGCTCAATATTAATTTCCTCTTCGTTTCCTTCCTTTCTAAACCTCATCATTGCTCACATGCTCAATCCATGATATTCACAGCATCCTTCTGTAGAACCACATTTCAGTTGCTTCAAGTTTTTCCTTCAACTTCAATGATATTGTCCAGCATTTACTGCCATATTGAAGAACTGACAACACATAGCAATTCAGTACTCTCTTCTTTCTTTCTAGCAAAATTGTCCTGTTTCTTAATACTTTACTCAACTTCTAGAATGCTTCCTTCACCATGCCAATTCACCTTCGGATCTCTGTGTTGCATTTTCCGTCTTCTGTTATAACACTTCCCAGGTATTTAAATTTTTCTACCTGCTTGATTTTAGTATCCCACACTTGTATTTGGCATTTTGGGCTTTCCTTTTTACTGATGACCATGTATTCGGTTTTCTTGCAGTTTATTTGTAGTTCTTTCTTGTCACTCTCCTCAGCTACCTTCTGAAATGGTATGATTTTTTCTAGAGGATGCTAATCTAACCCTTCATTGTTACAATTAACCAGGTGTTATTACTCATTACTAACAGTTAAAATAATATGTCTCAAATGACTCCAGAACTCTCTTAGAACTCTGGAAACTTCCCCACTGAGACTGGATGTGACACAAGGCTAATTATTTTAAGTGAGAATTCCAAACCGAGGCAATAATTTCCCATAGATTTTGCACAAGGCAGGGTTGAGCTCCTGTTTATTTTTCCCCAGATGAGACTCTACTCTTTAGGCATAGCTTTGTCTTGGTTTTCTAGTCTCAACAAGGTTGAGTTTTTTGGAACTCTGAGTATCAATCAACCTCCCCACTGAGACTGAATGCAGCAAAAGGTCATTTTAAAGTAGGATCTCTGAGCCTTTCAGCACAGATAAAAATTTTCCGTAGACACTGCATAAGGCAGAGTTGGGCATCTGTCTATTTTTCTCTGGATGAGGCTCTGCCCTTCAACTGAGCATTGTCTTGGTCTCCTTTCACCCAGTGGCAAAGAGCTTGATGAAGTGAGTTTGTGGCAGAATTCTGCTACTGAACTCTCTTTGAGGTCTTTATTTAAAGTGTCTTGCCTAGTTCATTTGTATTACTGGGAATGTCATATTTACTCCAAAACATCAGGCTTGAGGTGAAGGCCTGTTTGTGATGGAAAGAAAAATGAGAGTGAATCTTTGAATATATATAGCCAGGGTCATGTGTCTCTTACAAGGACAATGATCAATCTTTTCTTTAGCTATTCATCATCCTTGTTTTTGATTATTTTAAATTACAGTCTAATAAATAAATGCATTATGTTACTTAATACATAACAAGAGAAATATTTGAACATGAACAAATGACAATCCTTGAAATTTTGCTCTGAAAGAAATGATGCTATATAAATACATTATGACATTAACTGAATAACAATTTAAATGTAATAACCTTAAGTTGTCCAAATTTCTTAGAGTAAGCATTTACATTATTATTCATTTTTCTGTTGCTCTTTATTGCAACTCCAGGGATATTTATTCGATGACCATAAAATATGAGTTTGCGACATAAATCAGAAATAATGATTAAGCTTCCAATAAAATTTGAATTTATATGACTTATTCTTGAAAGTCTTTCATATTAGAATAGTGACCTGTTTATTAAGTTATGAAAGCTCACCAGCAGGCATCACTGAAATTAACTCTACTCCTATATTCTTTCTTATCTGAAATAACATCCACACCATATTTTAATAGCATTAGATGTAAAAGTCTGAACTTCTCCAAATTTCTTCAATGTAGCATTAACATTATTAATTTTTAATGAATATTCCTTTACTCTTGATTTGTTACCTTTTTTTCTGGCATAGGAATCTTTATGCATATCTATCTGTACACTCAATTTTTTGTGTATATATATATATATATATATATATACATATATATATATATATTTAATCAGCAAAGCAACAAAGTCACTAAGACATAAGGAGTTACTGAAGTGTTAGAAAATATGAGGAAAAACGCTATTAAAAAGAAAGAACAAAAAAGAACAAAAATTAAGAAAAGTGCAGGATAAGTTATCATTATTTCTTTCTCCATAGACAGCTGTCCAGTGGATTAAAGTGTTGGTTCATGAATTTGGTAACAGAGTAATTGTGCGTTCTATCCTCTGGCTGGGCAATATACTTAGACTCATAGTGAGTAATAACTGAGCAGTACTAAAAATAAAAATTAGATGAGATATCCTAGACATGGGCAGTGAAACAAGAACAGTCTACTTCCATAGATTTACTAAAAGGTTAATTACAGAAGTGATTGTAGGTTATCTGGATTGGCATACACCTGATAAAAGCCAGTGGGTACTACAATCGAAACATTTTGATAACAACAACAAAGATAAAGACAATAGTATGCAAGAAAATAGTTTGAATAACCATTATATATTAATAAATTTCCTTCACTTTTCTTCTTTAATGCATAAATATACATCTGTGTATCTTCTTCTTAGACTCATTGCCTGTGGTAGAGCATAGACAATCAACAACACCCTCATCATTGCCCTCTGTTCTGGTCTGGTTTGTTTACATCATGGATGCTTCTATAACTGTCTGTTTTAGAGGTGTTGATCCTATGCAAACCCCTTTATCCTCTGGGTGAGGTGGCCCACCTCCAGGTTGGTTTGAATTCAGAGTTTCCTTCTCCTAGACCAGTTGCCACTCAAGGTTATAGAACCTGGTCTATCCTGCTACTTAACAATAGCTGGGGGGAGAAGAGATGGATTCAAACCTTTTTCAAGGGTATTAGCACATAAATGAATGCAATGAACTTGACTGGAATTTAAACTCAACTCTCATGCTGCTATCCATTTCTCTACTGTGCCTCTATGCATGTGTGTATAAATGGATTAAATATTTTTATCAAACTAAATGTTACAGTAGAAAAAGTTTTAAATTTTCTCATCATATTCAAATCACCCATCTTGTTGATCATTTTATATTTTATATGTATCAAGAGTTGGAAAAGATAGAAAAATTCAGAACACAAAAAAACTGCATACAGAAAGAAAATGAATTGTTACACAAAAATAAAAAAGGGTGTAAGACAAGTATGTGCCTTCTCACCAGATTTATTCATCCTTACAGTAAATCCTAAGAAAACTAGAAATTGTACCAGGATTTATTATTGGTGGACATAGTCTTAATAGCATAAGATATGCAGGTAATGCTGTATTGATGAAAGAAACAAAAAGAAAACTGCATGAACTCTTAGATATAGCAGTAAAAGAAAAGACTAAATATTTTGTATTTCTTGTACTTTTATGTTATGGAATAAATAAGACACCCCTGGTAACACAAAGAAAGAAAGAAAGAAAGAAAGGGACCTTAAATAAAGAATTCCAAGAGATTTCAGGGTCAGAGTTCCAAGAGAATTCTAATAAGGTGTTCATCAGAATACCATTGGAGTCAGTCGCGACATAATATTATAGCCATGTGTCATGAGTTATAAAAACTTAACAAATGCAAATATGTGAAGTTCTATATACTAATCCACTATGCCTCCCTGGACTGAAAAAGGTTTAATGTCTTTGGTTGTTTTAAAACTTATTCTACAACATTTTTCCTCATCACTTCTTGAGGTTTATTTTTAATGGAGATAATATGTCATTTTATCTTCTTCCATGTTTGAGTTACTCCTATTATCATCCATAGGCTTTTTTATTGCATTGTCTTGGTTAAAAAAACTCATCGTTTCTTGTCTCTAAAGATGTTCTTCCATCACAACATCTCTCTCTCTCTCTTCAATTCTTGGTTTAATTGGTCAAAATAGGCCATTAAGCTTTTTTCTTTCATTGATATAATGCCTGTCTTATGTTCCCTTTGTACGATGAAATTAGGTCTCTCAGGACTTGCTACTTAGTCTTTCTTATACCACATCCTTTCATTTTGTTGAATAAGACATTACTAATGAAGATCTTATTTGTTTATACATTAATGCAGATGGGCATTATAATTTGTTAACGGTAGAAAGATGTCAGTGTCCTTTAATCACCATAAAGAAATTTTCCTGTCATCAGAATGGATGACATGAGTCTCTTGGAAAGCAACACACTACACCTCCTTGGCCTCACTTTTTCAACCAACTGGAAGTGAAACAAATATATCAACTTTATAGCTGTATCTAGTGCCAGGAAAGTTTGATCCCTATGTCAGGCCAGAAAGTATTTCTCATCAGAATCTATCTTGCACATGCCCGTGGAACTCCCTTCCATTTACTTGCTTCCCTGATAGTTACAATCTCCAAAAATATAAATGCAACATTTTATTGCTACCTTTTATTTCCTTGAATCTTATCCATTTTTTATCCTTTCTTGACACCTCCTGTATCCTGTCTTTTCTCTTCTTGTAACCTGTGCACTAGTTGCAGTTCTGACTTCCTTTTGGTGAAATGATTATAAAACAAAGTTATTTTATTCTCTCTCCTTCTTGCCTAGTTGTCTTTCAAATTTTTAGACCTAGCCTGGGCTGTAAAACACTAAATCCAGCTCTCAACAAATTCTGGTTTATCCAAGCATCTTCTTCTTCTTCTTCTATGTGCCCTGTCCCTTCAGGACGTAGGCGATCATGGATCTCCACGTCTCCCTATCCCTTGTGGCTCTTAGTATGTTTGCTCCTGTTGCTCCTGGCAACCCCCGTTCCGTCATCCACCTGATCAGGCCCTGCAAATATGTTATCCGCTGCCTTCCTCTGTCTCTCCTTCCTTCTATCTGACCAGTCAGTATCAGGTTCTCCAGGCTTTCCTTCCTCATTGCATGTCCCAGGAACTTCAGTTGTCTCTTCCTGATGCTCAGCATCAATTTCCTTTTTGTTGCCATTCTTTCTAACACTTCGTCATTGCTTGTATGCTCAGTCCACGATATCCGTAGCATCCTTCTGTAGAACCACATTTTGGCCGCTTCCAGTTTTGTCCTCATTTTCGATGATATTGTCCAGCATTCACAGCCGTACTGAAGAACTGACATCACGTAGCAGTCTAGCACTCTTTTCTTCGTTTCTATTGAGATCTTCCTGTGTGTTAGTATTTTGCTCATCTTCTGGAACGCGTCCTTTGCCATGCCAATTCGCCTTTGGATCTCCGTGTCGCACTTTCCATCTCCTGTTAGAACACTTCCTAGGTACATAAATTCTTGGACTTGTTTGATTCTGTTATCCCCCACCTGTATTTGGCATTTTGGGTTGTATCTTTTGCTGATGACCATGCACTCAGTTTTCTTAAAGTTTATTTGTAGTCCCATCTTGTCACTCTCCACTGCTACTTTCTGTATGAGATCTTGCAGTTTCCTTTCCGTGTCCGCAATCAGTACTGTATCGTCCGCGTATCTTATGTTGTTCAGGTTGTGGCCTCCAATAATAAATCCTGGTGTGTCATCTAGGGTCCTCAAAATATTCTCGCTGTATAGGTTGAACAAATCCGGTGAAAAGACACAGCCTTGTCTTACGCCTTTTTCTATTTTTGTGTATCTACTGAGGTCGTTACCTGTCCGTATGCAGGCCGTTTGCTGCCAGTAGAGATTCTTGATTATTCTTATATCTTTGCCTAAAATGTCGAGGTTTCCTATCATTTCCATCAATTCTTTGTGTCGTATTTTGTCGAATGCTTTCGCGTAATCAATGAAGCATAGGTACAAGTCTTTCTTCATTTGTAATGCCCTTTCAGAGAGCATCCTAATCATGAATATGGCGTTCCTTATTCCAGTGTCTTTGACGAACCCGCACTGTTCCTGTCCTACCTCTGGCCTGATTCTGCTTCTCGCTCTATTCATCAGGATTCTGACAATCAGTTTTGTAATGTGACTCATTAAGCTGATAGTTCTGTGTAGTTCACACTCGTTTGCACCTGGTTTCTTCGGCAGTGCTATAAATATCGACTTGCATAGGTCGTCTGGTATTATTCCGCTGCTATAAATTTCGTTTATTATGTCGGTCATCTTTTCTATGCCATACTCTAAAAGCAATGCAATATTGTTGTATTGTGTTTTCTGTGACATGTTGTTAGTAGTCAACTTTTTGCCTGTCTCTTAGTTTATACACTTTATATTTCTTCTACTTAACATATGCAACTATGTACAATCCTATTTACTAATCCACTACACTGTGGTTGTCAACAAATAGAACAGCCTAGATGTAAGTTATGAACTGAAGATGACAAAAGCAAGCAAGTACAGAATTTTAAATATCTTGGAAATATTTTAACAGATCCTAAGGTGTATTTAACTAGCAAAAGAGGTCTTTCAAAAGCTAAACATACTATTAAGAAACAGGAAACTTTTATTAGCAACAAAGAAAAAGTCCTGAACTGCTATTACTGTCAGTTTTCTTATATGTCTATGAATGCTACATATATCCTCAGAGATGAAGAGGAGACTTGAACCAATAATGATGTGGTTCTGCACAAACATTTTGAAAATATTATGGACAGAAGATCTAAGTAAAAAGGAAGTTTCAAAGAAAATGTTAACAAAAAAGGGCACACACTTAAAATCAGGAAGGTACAATTGAAATTCTTAGCACACATAATGTATAAAGAGGGCTTGGTGAATTTGATATTCACAGAATGTACAAAAGGCAAGAGAAACAGAAAAAAACAGTAGGTAATGTACCTAACAAACTTGTGTAAATGAATGACAGAACAGGAAGTGAGAGGGATAGTGAAAAGATAAAGATTGTTTCAATCTACAAAATATAGCAAGTTCTACAGAGACATGGTTGCCCACATTCTGAAGGAATATGGCTTATGAATATCAAAAGTAAAATATTAATTTTCTTACATTTTTTTTCTTTCATTGCAAAGTAAAAAATGAATATTTTCATTTCTAGTTTGAGGCTTTACAATTGAAGTGGAAATTGGGATAAATTTAATTTTTGAACTTTTTTTGCTCTCATGCCAGTAGCAAAAAAGAATGGCCCATGTGAAATGTTTAATAAAAAGAAGGCATTTTTTTTTTTTGCAACTACCATTTTATTTTATTTTATACAGTACTGTTATTTTTTATTCATTTTCTTCATGTTACAGAGCAAAAGAGAAGCATAAGTGTTGGCTGTGGTATGGAATTGTATAAATGAATTTTATGAGAAATTAATCCACACTAATTCAGAAATAAGATAATAATACACTTTGTAGCTCAAATTCTGTCAAATAAAATGAATAGCAAAAAGCATTCTTGTAAAAGCTTCTTTTCCATTTATCAATAAAAATACATGTTAATTCACACAGGCTATACATAGAAATATTCTACACCTTCACCCATACACGTATATACACTCATGCAGAAACACACACAAAAAATCAGTCTCAACCAATAAATGGTGCATAAATTATTTTTTAACTACTTCATATGAAAATGAGAAAATAAGCAATCAATTGCTTATAACTCCTGATGAGGGGAACAAACAATTACAAAATGGTTTGAATACAAAACTCTGGAATATAGGTGCTGAAAAACATCAATCAGTTAAGTGACAAATTTTATATATTTATTAATCATATATATATCTATATATCTATATATATATATATATATATATATAGTCATTCGCAGACAAATCTGTTTCACCGTATCACAGTTCATCAGTATGGTTAGACTCCGATTGCTTTTAACCCAGGATTGAAACCTGACCAAATTGGCATCAGTTGGTGATTCAACCTCTGGGCTATGGGTGCTCGGTAGAAGAATACAGACTTTTTAGCATATACATTATCATTATACACGCCCAATAGCCAGAGTGCTCTAATTCATTAAAGAATGAGTGATGTATATAGTAATTTTGTAATTATAATGGTTTATAAAAGCATTATATTACTATACAAAAATTTTCATGTTTCAGAATTATACTGTTCTTCTTCAGGTGATATCTTAAAGTAAATGGTGAAAATGATTTATTAAGAAAATGAAGGGGTAGTAATCGGAGAATAAAACTTTTAGGTATGTCAATATTGTTCAATCAAAAATGAGAATTAGGTAATTATGGAGTTGAAGATCTGGGTTGCAAAAGGAAGCAAGATGGCCTGGTATCTAGACATGTCACTTTTTAATTTTGTCTTGATAAGATACATCATCAGAGCATAGATTATTTCAAGAGGTAGACAATGATTTTTAACAGCAGGTTGAACTTTAGGGGTTTTTTTTTTTTAGATTTAGTACTACCTCATGAGTAAAGGGGCTGGAATGTTTAGGTTAGAATTAGGATTATGATATACTAATGTATATTGTAGTCAAGAAAAATGATTAAGTATTGTGTGGGTCATTTATTTTAGTAAAATTATGGGATAATATATTATTAAAATGGGCAGACAATAATTTTTAACAGCAGGCTAGATTTTAGGTCTTTTAAAATAGATTTTGTACTACCTCATGAGTAAAGGGGCTGGAATGTTTAGTTTAGAATCAGGATTAAATAATTATGGCATACTAAGGTATATTGTAGTTAAGAAACTCAATTAAGTATTGTGGCCCTTTAAATCCACAGATTTTACATTTAAAGATTCAACCAGTTAAGCGATAAAAATATTTGAATTTTGATCACTACAAAATATACAGCATACATACTGCATCCTCCTGCTTTCAAACTTTCCAGCTTGTATCACAGAAGTTGGCTGCATCTTGCCACAAAGCAAGACATTTCCTTGGTAGTTAAATACTGCTGGCTATTTTTGAATTAACCTATTTTCGATTTTCTCAAGTTGTGCAGCAGACTATTCTTGATCGTTGATTCAAATTGTAACAATTGTTAATGCACAATACTAAATGCAAACCAAATCACCTTTTTTATAATGAAATTGAAGTTGTTGAGTATTTCTGTCAAAGTTCCTCCTTCAATAATCACCTGTGGGACTACATTTAATTGTTTACAGTACCCATTTTTCATTATTAGTCAAGAATTAATGGAAAATTTTTATTTGTTTTTAACTTGAAGGAAGTAATAAGTATATTGTAATTTATTATTGTCATTTATTTCACTGAGTTCATACTGTATCCATTTCCCAAAAGAATTCTGCAAGTTTATCTCATCATAAATGATGTAAGTTTAATTTGTAGAAAATATTGATTGTTGAGGTTCTAATACTTTATTTTTTAAAAGCTGATAAGTAGAACATTAAAAATGTCACAAATATTTTTGGTCCCCTGAAAAGATGGAATAACATTTCTGAGAATAGTGAGACACTAGTAATATTGAGAATTGTAGTAATTCTTTCCTTAACTTTTGTAAATATAATTAATACTTAGTAATTTTTATTGGTTTTTTTTTTTTAGAAATCCATTTTCTACACATTAGATCATCAATTGTTTCAGAAATATAATAAATATTTTTAACAATAGTTCTTTTCTGAAGATAACTCACATTCTACTGATAATTTATATTCTTTGTTTAAAGATTTATCTACACATAGATTTTCAGAGTGATTTTTGGTTTCATCTTTTGGTCTTTCTTTTTATTTTTATGTACAGGCTTACTATGGTTAAAAAGTATTGACTGTATTCATAATTTTAACTGAATTTATGTAATTTATTTCCAGTGGAGAAATATGATAAACGTTTGTAAAAACTTAAACATATTAAAAGCAAAAATCTTTTAAGATACATATAGATGCATAGATGTGAATGTGTGTTTTAAAAATATACTGATGTAAAAATCAAAAAGTTTTGGAATAAAAAAGAAAATATTCCATTAAAGAAATCCGTCATTGACAGAGATTTTATTTCAAAACAGCATGCTGAAAGAAAGACTGTCTTAGAATCAAAAAATATAATAAAAAGTTTCATGATCCCATTGATCGTGGGAAATCAAATGCAACAAAAACATGCTGATGATTTTAATGGTATAATATATGATCACATTAAATATGAGAGAGGATCAATAAATCAGTAGCCTGACATACATATTAGCCAAATTTTTATTTGAAATTTTTACTATATAATGTTCAATTTATTTGCTTCATGAAGAATCTTTGGGTTAATTTCTTGAGAAGGAAGGACATTCAGTTATACTTGGTTTGTAAAATATAGGCTCTTTCATCATTAGATTATGAACTTAATGTTGTGCTTATCTAAACTTATTTATAAATGGAACTTTGTCTCTGTGTGCGTGTGTGTGTGTGTGTGTGTGTGTCCGTTGCCTGTAGACTCCAAAATGGCTGAACTGATTTTCTTGAAAATGTACACAGTTGTACTATAAGCATCTGCGAGTGTTCTTAGCTAGGTTTTGTGTCGAGGTACTCCCGATAAAAATCGATAATCCAAAAAATCGGGTTATAGAAGGAGTTGTCTGATTTTAATCAAATTTGATACACTCATAGACAAAGACATAAGAAATGATATTCAGAAGTTTCAAGGTTGCAGTTCTTACAATAGTGCAGAAAATGGATAATATATATATATATATATATAAAAGGCAAGATGTTTGTGTGTTTGTCTGTTTATCTGCCTGTATGTCTATATTTTTTCAGCCCTTTTATTTTAGTTTTTGCTCTAAGTAGGTATAATTGTAGTTCTTAGTCTCAGTCATGATACCATTTACTCAGAGGACTTATTTAGCCTTCAAAATTCAGTTTACGATGAAAAAAACTTATTTGATATCGATACCAGGAAATCGAAATTTGACTTACATTCATTCATTTTTCTTTCAGTCTACAGTTTCACTTTAACTGGAAACAACTATTGCTTTTTAGTCTTCCGTGTAAACATCCAAAGAGTCTGAGCTCCAGAACCATGGATTAGTTTTAAAGCTTTCATTACATCCAGGCAACGCCGGACTATACTGCTAGTATATATATATATATATATATATATATATATAGAGAGAGAGAGAGAGAGAGAGAGAGACAAAAGCAATACTTTTTCTACAAATGTGTTTTATCCCCTTTATCATGGTAAATGTGAATATTTTATTTTATGTGTATTTAGAAAAAGAAGTAAATATTTTTAAGTTCAAAAAATTCTCAAACTTAAATATATTTTAAAATATTCTTAAAGCTAATTGCTTGAGTAAGGATAAACTATGGAGAACACTAAGTGATGTAATATATATTTATAAAAGTATTTTTGATACACCCAATATATATATATATATATATATATATATATATAAAATTTTAGATTTTTAACAATCTAATCAAGAACATTCATTTAGGGAAGCCTGTAGTATTTCATTTCAACCTTTGTTCTTGTATACTAGGTGAATACAAGCTGAAGAACTCTACTTCAAAATGTTTTTTGTTCCTAGAAATTATTGTAAGCAAATTATCTATTTTTATAAATTGAACCACTGGCCATGTTATCTCCAGCAAAATCTTTAACCAGAGAGCTACCACCAACAAAAAGAAGATATTAATTCATTAATATTTATTGAAATGAGCTATTAACATGAAGCATGAACATAACAACAGAAACTGAAACAATGGTTGACTATTGAAGGACATTTTTATAAATTAATAGAGAACTAAATATAATAACAAAGTCTCTGTAGCTTCATGTTGAGCACAAGGTCTATGACTGTGTTTTCATTTGAGTTAACACCAAGAAAATAACTGAAGTAAAGTAAAATTGTTTTTTCTTCTCTGTTTGATAAATTGAGCCACAGAAAATAAAAGAAAAACTTTAGTTTTCTTTCAAACAACAAACTCGGAAACAATGAAAAGATTGCTAGAATGAAAAAAATCACAAAGATAACAAAAGAAAAGACAGATTTAAAGAAAACTGGAAAAAAACATAAATTATTTCAGTATTTTCCTTCATTTTGTTTTATCTTAAGAAATACGCTTACTTTTTTTTAAAACTTTATTCCATAATGAATGCTGAATGGATATTTCACCTCATTCAAAGCCCTTAACATTTGCAAATAAGTTGTTTGCAAGTTGAAAAAGAAAATTTATTTTTGTTTTTACTTTATCAATACAGTTTTTGTTCTGTCTGTTTTTAAGATCTCTTTCAGCTCTTAAATCAACTTGTTCTTTTCCCTCCATATTATACAGTTTACAAGTTTTTACTCCGATATTTTACATTCTGATATTTAATATTTTTTCTTAAATATTAGAAAATTTGCTTTTTGTAAAAATATTTCTAATTTTGATGAACTTTTATCAAATATTTTGTTCCATTTTTGTATTGTTTTATTTTCTGTTATTGAAACCTCAAATAATCTTCATGTGTATTCTAGTTTATTTAGAGAAAAATGTTTGTATTTTATTGTTTTTTTTAATTAGCATTATTAAAAGCAAGATTTCAAAGAGAATGCTGTTGTAATACTTATTAGTTTATGACTGCTTGTTTAACTGCGTGTATTTGTGTGTCAGTATATTTCTTTGTGTAAATGATATTCATGCATTGATATGTAGATTAAACAAAATGATATTAAAATTTTCTCAAAAGATATTCTGAATAAAATGTCCCCTGAAATTAACATTTCAAGTAAACTTCTTTTTTATTTAATAAATTACATACTTGTTGACCTGTAAATCTGTAAATTCAAAGGTCAAGATGTTAAAAGTTATATAACTGAAGATCAAAAGCTGATTTGTTTTTTTTAGCTGATGCTTTTAGAATTATTCATATCAATTATTACCATTCATATTTATCTTTTCATATATCCATTGGATTTATGAAGATTTAACAATATATGAAGAGAGAATTATTTCCTTGTATTGTTAATTTGTTAATTTGATCCAAAAGTTTGCAGTATTTTTTAATAAAGACAATTTTCATACATTTTCATAGTCTCATGATTCAGAAGAACTTTCCATATTATATTTTTGTTTTGTTTTTTACATTTAGACTATGAGTATAGGTGTAGTCATCACAACAAAATCTCTAGTCAACTTCTTCAGAAAAGGTTTTTCTTTTCCAATTAGTTATTCAAAGGATCCAATTGATCACTAGATTTTTCAGTGCATTTTGCAGTTTCCAGGAATGCATAGTAAAGAATTATTTTTGAATCCTATTACTTGGTAAATTTAATTTAAGTTGAGCTGCTGATTGCTGTCTTGTATTGAGCCATGTTTTTTTTATTTTTTAAATCATTGCAATTTCATTGCCAGATATATTCTATGTAAATAAAAAAATATCCATCCTATGTTCTAATAACTGCTATTCAACTAAAGAAACAATTTTCAAAATTGCAAGTTATCTGTAATGTTTTCTTTTAATCCAAAGCCAAATGTTACCTTTCAAATAATTTATTTTCATTAAAAAATTATGAAAAAATTCTGTATTCCTACTAGCATTAACTTTATTGACTAATATTAATAAAACCCCATGTGTACAAATGGCTGCCTTTAGTTCTTTAAAGCCATTCTTTCTGACAAAATTGTTCCACCTTCATTCTAAAAAGTACTGTTTTTAGAACTCTCACCAACAACTGACAGCAATTTTGGTTTTGACACAATCAATCTAAAGTTTTTATTATTTTTAATCTGAAAAATTCCCGTGAAAGTTTGACCATATATTTTAGGTCATTGCTCTCCTGGAAAAGACAAGACCCAAGTGGAGTTCATTGGTTGATTTCAAGTCACTTATCATGAATTTGGCAAATATGAAACTGTCCATTATTCAGATACACATGTGTGCTAGATAGTGAATATGGTGTTTGCTAGAATTTAAGTGGTTCCAATTTTATGCCATATATCACATTTTGAATAGTGGCCAAATAATTTGACTTTGGTTTCATTTGATCACAATACCTTCTAAGTTACCAAAGGTGCTTCTGCAAGTACCAATCTGACTTGAATGCATTTATTTTTAGCTATTGCTTTTGCTTATCAATTTTGTAATGGACAGCAATTCAAGTATATAACTGAATTCTTCATCTCTTGCAGAGATAAGAATAGAGCGACAACAATACAGTGAGCAAGTTTTGTTTGAGTTCTGCCAACAATCAATAGATTTTGTGTCATATAAATTTTTAAGTTTTAAATAATTATATTTAGGGGAGGGTGGGGAGACTTGGCCACCCCTGTGTCTAAGCAAAACCCAAATATGAAACTAATTCTTAGCTTTGTTTCTGGAGAGCTCTTCTGTAGTGAGGAATAACTGGCCCACTGTTGATTACTTCCTTTGACACATGGCTGAGAGAGAGCATTGACTCATTTTGGAGGTAAGTTTTTCAATTTTCAGTTTTACCTTCGAACCCATAGTAGCTTTGATGACATTGTCAGTGTTCTGTTTTTTTGAGAGTTGGCCACAAAATCTTTCTTTTTTATATTTCTTTCACTAGTGTTGAGGTGATTGGTCTTATCAAACTGGAAATTTGCACACATAAACAACACATTTTTCATGATATGGAACAAGTTTTATTCATGTAAGTATGTAAAAAAAAAGTTGAGAACAAAATTCCAGACATGTCATGTATGGGGAGAGTTGGCCAGGCCATGGGGAAAGTTGGTCACATTAAAAGAAGTCAACTTTTTCAGCTATCAATAACAGTAATACAACAAAATGAGCATATTTATTAGTCTTTACATCATTTCTGCATCATAATAACACCTGATAATATTCTGAAATGTGCTGAAATGGCCTTCATATGATTAATACTAACGTGAATGATGAAATATAAACACACACACACACACACACACACACACACATACACACACACACACACACACACACACAAATTTGTGCCACAGATGTGTTCTAATTAGTAAATTAGACACCCTAATACAAAGGAATGCATGAAAAACAACCACAAATTCATTCAGAACCCAGTCATGTGAAGATATAAAACCAGTATGAACAATGTGGAGAGTTGGCCAGCCTGTGGCCAACTCTCCCCACAAGGATAATCTGAACACAAAAAATCAGTAAAAATTAACAATGACTATCACTTTTTAAGAAATATGCTGAAAGCTAGGCTAAATGGACACTCTTTACAGATGCAAAAAAACAGAACACTGACAATGTCATCAAAGCTACTATGTGTTCGGAGGTAAAACTGAAAAATTGAAAAACTTACCTCCAAAATGAGTCAATGCTCTCTCTCAGCCATGTGTCAAAGGAAGTAATCAACAGTGGGCCAGTTATTCCTCACTACAGAAGAGCTCTCCAGAAACAAAGCTAAGAATTAGTTTCATATTTGAGTTTTGCTTAGACACAGGGGTGTCCAAGTCTCCCCACCCTCTCCTATAGGTTGCATAACAGAGTCTCACAACACTATATCATTTATTGTAAATATCTAATAAGATGCAAACATTATTAGCTGAAGTCCTCATGTTATTTATATCATATACTTATCACTTAAAATTTAGGTTCATGCTCTTATAGCATCCTGCATTCATCTAAATTGGCTGTTTTCGCATTCAGGATTTTAATCTTCCTTTCCACTACATCCAAAAGGTACTCTACATGAAAGGGATTCAGGGACTATAGAAATTAATTCAGCACAACAAACTCATTATTGTGCTGCATGGACCAATCTCACACTATTTTATACTTGGGACATGGTGCATTATTATGCTGAATGTTTCCATCAGTAAATATGTATACTGTAGTCATATCACAGTATAGGGTCAGTCACACAACCTAGGTACATTGTGGGATTTAATCAAATTTTTATTGGTACCAAGAGTCTGCCACTAAAATATTCCACATGTCATTATACCACAACCACCACCAGCTTGAACTGTTGATACAAGGTAGTATAAATTGATACCCCTTAGACTAAATTCTGGTTGTACCATCAGAAATTGAGACTCATCAGATCAGGCAACACTTTGAAATCTTCGATTGCCCATTTTTTTTTTATCTTAAGCAAGTTGTAATCTAAGCTTTTTGTTCTTATCTCCGAAGATTGGCATCCAGTATGATTTTCTGCTGCTGCAGCCTAAATGCTTCAATGTTCAATATGTTCTGCATAAAGAGTCATTATTTAAACAGTTGTTGCCTTTCTATCAGTTTTAACTGATTTTTATTTCTTTCATCAGCATAGATTTCTGCTACTGACTGAAATGTTTGTCCTTTTTCTACCATTTGCTTAACCTTAGAGATAGTATATGAAACTCCATAAAGATCAGCAATTTTGAAATACTCAGACTCATCAGTGTGGCATCACTAACCATGCTATGTCCAAAGTCATTTAAAAAAATTTTCAATACTAATGCATGGAATTAAACTCAGCAGGTTGCTATAACCCTGTTCTAATGCCTTCTTCTTCTATGTGTTTTGTTCTTCCAGGAAGTAGGCGATCATGGCTTTCCACGTCTCTCTATCCCTGGTGGCTCTTAGCACACCTTCTGTTACACCACGCAACCCCTCTTCTTTGATCCACCTGCTCAGGTCCTTCAAATATGTTATTACACTGCTTTCTCCTGTCTCTTTTGCCCTCTATCTGACCTATTAGTATCAAGTTCTCCAAGCCCTCCTTCCTCATTGCATGTCCCAAGAACTTTAGCTGTCTCTTCCTGATGCTCAATAATAATTTCATTTTCATTTCCATCCTTTTCAAAACCTCATCATTGCTCACATGCTCGATCCATGATATCTGAAGCATCTTTCTGTAGAACCACATTTCAGTTGCTTCAAGTTTTACCTTCATCTTTGATGATATTATCCAGCATTCACTGCCATATTGAAGAACTGACATCACATAGCAATCCAGTACTCTTTTCTTTGTTTCTAGCAAAATCTTTTTGTCTCTTAATTCAGCTACTGGAATGCGTACTTCACCATGCCAATTCGCCTTTGGATCTCTGTGTCACACTTTCCGTCTTTTGTTAGAACACTTTCCAGGTGTTTAAATTTTTGTATCTGCTTGATTTTAGTATCCCCAACCTGTATTTGGCATTTTGGGCTGATCTTTTTGTTGATGACCCTGTATTCGGTTTTCTTGCTGTTTATTTGTGGTCCTTTCTTCCCACTTTCTTCAGTTCCCTCCTGTAGGAGGGCTTGTAGTTTCCTTTCCATGTCTGCTATCAGCACTGTATCATCTGTGTGCCTTATGTTGTTCGAATTGTGGCTTTCAATGACAAATCCTGTCATAACATCTAAGATTCTCAGAATAGTCTCACTGTATATGTTGAATAGATCCACTGAAAAGACACATCCTTTCTATCTTTGTATATCTGCTGAATTCGTTACCTGTCCATATGCAGGTGGTTTGCTGCCAGTAGAGATTCTTGATTACTCTTTTGTCTTTCCCAAATATGTTGAGGCTGCTGAGAATCTTCATGAATTCTTTGTGGCATATTTTGTTGAATGCCTTTGCATAATCAATAAAACATAGGTACAAGACCTTCTTCATTTGTATTGTCCTTTCAGAGAGCATCCTAATCAGAAATATGACTTCCTTGTCTTTGACAAACCCACACTGTTCTTGTCCTATCTCTGGCCTGATTTTGCTTTTCACTCTTCATCAGGATTCGGACAATCAGTATTTTAATGTGGCTCATTAAACTGATTGTTCAGTGGAGTTCACAGTTGTTTGCATCTGGCATTTTAGGCAGAGCTATGAAAATCGACTTGCTGAGGTCATCTGGTATTACACCACTATTATAAATTTCATTTATTATTCCTGTAATTTTCTCTATGCCAAATTCTTCTAGGGCTATTATCAGCTCTATTACAATGCCGTCTGGTCCAACTGCTTTGCTTCTATTCAGTTTGGCCATTGCAGTTTCCACTTTGAACTTTAATATTTCCGGTCCATCCTCCTCTTTGTATATTATTGGTTGCTCTCTCTTGTTGTGGAAAATATCTTTTATATATTCTTTCCATCACTGGAGCATTTCCTCCTTCTCCAATACAATTGTTTTATCCTTGGATTTCATACATCCTGTTGAGAAGCAGGTTTTTGTGCTGTTAGTGCTCTTATTTCATTATTCATGTCTGATTTATTAGTCCTGCTCAATCGCTCTACTTCTGCACATTTGTTGTTGAGCCATTCCTCTTTAGCCTGTTTTAGCCTTATTTCTTTGTGTTGTGTCCTGTATTCTTTTCCATGCCTTAGCATCATGTTCAGCATCTCTTCAGTCATCCACTCATTTTTTCTTCTGCCCCTGATTTCCTTTGGGGCAATGTTGTTTGCTGATGTCACTATCACTTTCTTTAGTGTTACATTTTGAGTTTCCTTTTCCAATTTGTTCTTTGTATTTGTTTTTCATGCTGTTAGTGTATTCTTTCTGCAGTTTGAGGTCATTCATGAATGTGTTGTATTGCAGTCTGGGTGCTGCACTAGTTTTCTTTATTCTCCAGAGTTTCACTCTTAGTTTGCAGATGACTGGGACATGGTCGCTTCCACAGTCAGCACCTGGATAGGTTTTGCATTGAACCACTGCATTTCTGAATCTCTTGTTTATGGCTATGTAGTCTATTTGGTTTTTCATGTTGCCTCCTGGGCTTCTCCATGTCCATAGATGTCATGGGTGTTCTTGAAACCAGGTGTTAGTTATTACCTGGTCATTTGCTATGCACCATTAGACCCATTTTCCTCCTCATTCATTGTGGATACCTAATCCAAAGTTGCTGGTCATCTCCCCTTCCCTCTCTTTACCTACCTTGGCATTCAAATCACTCATTATGATTCTAATTCCTTGGCTTTTGCACTGAGCCTTGGCATTGTCCAGTATGGAGTAGAATGATTCTATTTCTTCCTCAGTGCTTTGCGTTGTTGGTGCATAAACTACAATAATAGATCTGTTGAAGGGTCTTCCTCTGAGTTTAACCAAGAGGACTCTCAGAAAGCTGGCAGTATTCCAGCGCACATTTCTTTATTTCTTTGTCCAGTATTAAGCCAACTCCTTTTTTGTTATTTTTGCCTCCTGCATATATTATTCTGTAGCTGTTGCCATTGAAGTATCCCTTAATTTTTTGCCACATCATTGGTTGATTAAAAATTTACGTAAAAGTGCAATTTTTCTTGAGTACTTAAATGGCCAGTGAGTGTATATAATGTTCTATGAAACCTAATAAACTCTCAGAGGTGAGAAGATTTTGTCAATGAATTTGTCAGTCTTCCACTTGTAAAATTCTGTGACTTTTATTAGTCCGCCTGTCCATCCATCACTGCCTCTAAAATAGCTATACATTGACTAATCAAAAACAAAAAGTATGAATCCAACTATGAGTAAATAGCAGAACAGAGTGGGCTCTATAACTTTGGTTAGCAAACTAGTCTAGGATAAGGACAATTCTGAATTCAGATCATTAGCATGGAACAGGCTTGCCTC
The DNA here is from genome assembly GCA_037127315.1 of Ascarosepion bandense. NCBI lineage: Eukaryota > Metazoa > Mollusca > Cephalopoda > Sepiida > Sepiidae > Ascarosepion > Ascarosepion bandense. The sequence goes on along the minus strand of JBBBDQ010000954.1, from coordinate 2,360,822 downwards.
CCAGAGAGTAAATCACTATGCCTGCTTGGCCTGGCACTCTCAGTGGACCTCAAGTGGAATGACTACGTCGAATCCATTGCTAAATTCGCAGCTATGAAAGTCAGCTCTCTGTGCAGGGCCCGAAAATTCTTTCCGCCTGAATCTATCCTGCAATTATATAAATCCACCATCCGCCCATGTGTTGAGTACTGCTGCCACATCTGGTCGGGTGCCCCTTCTATTCTCCTCAGGTTTCTTGACAAAATACAGCAAAGAATCTGTAATGTGATTGATACTGACTTGGCTGACCGCCTGCAGTATCTCTCTCACCGGTGTGACGTGGCTTCCCTGTCCCTCTTCTATAAATACTTTCATGGCTTCTGCTCTGATGAACTTAAATCACTGGTGTCCCCTAGATGTGAATTTGCATGAGACACTAGATTGGCAACTAGGTCCCACCCTTTTACAGTGAAACCGATGAAATGTAACCGCAAATTCTACTCCAACAGCTTCTTTCCTCACACTTCCCACCTGTGGAATTCCCTACTGCATGCTTGCTTCCCCGAGGGCTACAACCATCAGGAGTGTAAATGTAAGGTCAATAGACACCTCCTAACACTAACTCACACCCACTCTCTCCAACTCTCTCCCTATGTACATCCTAAGTTGTCTATCACCCTCCTTCTGACATTTCCCATACCCAATCCCTCTATATAACTCCCTGCACTATAGTGGCAGTGGAATGCCTTGCTTGGAGTGACACGATTAAAAAAAAAAAAAATCTTGAAGAGGGTTATTTGGGAGACATATGTGCAACAGTACTGTATTTGGTCATGTGGATTATATCTTTGTTGATCTTTCATCTTTTATGATATTAAAATGCATCTGTTTACTGTAAAACAATTTTTTTTGCTGTGGTTTAAATTGGTTTTATTATGTGTGTTACTATGATTAATTCAAATCTGATTAAATTTAAATAACCTCTAAAGTTTACTGATGCTGCTAATCAATTTGACAATATTCAGCATAGTATTTCTCATAACAAACAGGGTGAACATAAGTATACATTAGTTTCACAACAAAAAAACTAAATGTTTTATATCATGGCATTTTTTGTATTCCTAATTCTTACACAGTTTTACTAACTTTTTAGACTATAACATTTCTGAAGAGCAGAAGCATTTCACAATTCTTTTAAGGTCATTCTAAAATATTTCAAACCTATTGTATGAATGCATATAAAAGGACTAAAAATCATACCCATTGCTGGTGAAGAAACATTATCCCACCATCCAAGTTAAATGTATATTTCTTGATTTATCTAATTAAGTTAAGTTCTACAGAAAATATGAAATTAAAGGAAGCTAAATAAAGTACTTCATGGATCTTAAAATATGGGCCTAAAGTTATCTGACCAAAGAAAAATTCAGGATAATTAGCTTTTTATTTAATCGAAAACAAGATTATCACAATGTTTTTGAGAATTATTTTTTTCAAATAATTATGCCTACATAGCTTGATGACTTATAATTTAATGTTGAAACATACAAAAAAATTATGCAGGGGCTTTTTCTCAATCTCAGATAAAAGTTTTTATTGTGTTTATTTATTTCTCTTTCACAAATGAACATGGATAGCACCAAAATAAATTAGAGCTTCCCAAAGTATTGTCAAAATACACTTTCCAATCACCTATGTGTTCATCTTTTTTACTGCTTTCATCTCATTTGTTGTCATTATTCTTACTGGGAAAATTATCATATTTTTAGGCTTATACACTTTGTATTTGTTTCTTTTCACTGTTAAAATAGCTTACAGGGTGTCTCTAAATGGAATCCATGCAAATATCTTATTGAGATCAGTAAGAAGTTGATAATCCCCCAAGCAGAGATGCAATGCTAGATTTCTATTAAAACAAATTTTTATGAAGTCATATATTTCAGTTTTTTCAAAAAATATTTTGATATAATATCTTTGGAAATTTACAGATACCGTTATATAAATATAAAAAAGCAAATATCTGTTGGATAACTGTAAAGTATGTTATTGCTACAATTATATACACCTATTAATTGTTTGTATGAGGTTAAGTATAATCTTTATTTAAGATTGTGGATAATTTTTTACTTTCCCTGATATATATTAAACTTCATATGTGATTTCATTTGCTGTAAAAAGTTTACCCTTCCACTGAATGTGACTCTGACTTCTGAAGTATAGTGTGTTTCAGTTTCATAGTTGTCATATTCTGCTAAAACAGAAAACAACTTTGAGTGAAATTAACAATAAGGATACTGCAGTTGAGAACTGTTGAAAAAGAATGCAGTGGGAAGTAATGTTAATAAGTGCTGAAGGTTAAGGCCCATAAATTGTAGATAATCTCAAAGCAAGCTCTTATAACTGATCATGTCCCTGAATTTTCACTGTTTTTCTTTATTGTTTGTTTGTTTTTTCTATGTGCCATATCCCTTTAGAATGTTGGTGATCATGGCTCTCTACAATTTTCTGTCCTTTTTAGCTCTTAATAAATTTTGTCTTTCTGTTATCTCTATCTCTCCTAAATCTTTCTGTTATCTCTATCTCTCCTAAATCTTACTATAGATTTTATCAGAAGTAAAATAACTTGGATTTAAATGTCTGATCAGTAAAAATAAACTTTGTCTTACTTTAAAAAAAGAGATATTTCCATATCACTGTTTAACTGTAAATAAGTCAGATACCAATAGAAATTACCAAAGTAATTTATCTGTATCCAAATACTTATTGGCCTATGACCATGTCACATTGAAACATTGGTTCTCATATGATCACAGAAGGTAAGCAGCATCAAGCCTGGTTAGTATCTGGATGGGTTACAGCTTGAAAATACCAGGTGCTGTAAGCTAGGATATGCAAGTGGTATAATGGATAACAACTCAGAACTAAAAATCAGAAAGCTAAGTTTCATCTCCAGTCAGGTTTGTTATATTCACTTCTGTGCAAATATTCTTGTGAAAGGTATTATTCCACCACTTCTTCTCCCAGCTATGGGTTAATTAGTACAACTTGTATCAGTAAAATCATTGTTATCTCTTCAAAATTTTTCCAATCTAAAAATATTTTCTGGCCTTAAATAATCTGCAAAGCATTGATGAGCCATAAAAACCAATTCAATCCAAAAACTTATTTCTGCTTTTCCTTACTTTATAATCAAATTTTAAGTTATAATTTAAAGCAATTCAAACCATATCTGAAATATGTTACTTGCTGAATTAATTCTTATTTTTAATGGGAGTAGGTACTTTTCAACAAATATAGTTATAATATATAAAATAATCTCTTTTGAAGACATTATTATTTTTACAAATTTAAAAATTACGCAACAAAAGCTATTACACAGCTAGAATTAATAAAATAGAATGGGAGACATTTTCAGCAATTAATGTTGTATTGATATTATTAAGAGAACAATTTTGCCATATTTTTACACTTACTAAAAGATCAAAAATATCCTTAGAAGACTTTGTTAATTCTCTTGCATTAGAAAATTGATGGCATGCTAAATATTTGATGGTACAAAGTAATTAAATGTTCTTACATGCAACAAAGATCAGCAAAATGAAGTAAAAAATTATTACTAAGGTGAGATCATAAGTTTTGCATTGTGAATTCATTTGTCAATGTTTATGCATGTGTTCTCAAGCATATATGGATGTATCAAAGCTGCTGTAAACTGATATTGTCCTTTGTCATTGATTCTGTTGGATGAATTGATACTGCTTTCACGGAAATAAAATAATTGCAGTAAATGATAACAATTTATAGATGATGATTTCATAATTATAAGTCACATGTCTACACAGATATTAATGATAACAATACAATAGTATCTATAGTAAAATGGTTACAGGCCTTTTATGAAGAGGCTTTGTTAATATGATTTACACTTGAATGAACAGAATTGACACTGTATAAAAATTATTTTGATAAACCCTCATGCTAGATTATGACACTAATTAAATGATAATTATAACAGTGTGTTTGAATAGAATTATTGCTTCAAATTCTTACTACATTACGAGTGCATCTTCAAATTCTGCAAAATATATAGAAAATAGTTTAAGTACTAAATAAGTACAATTAGATATTATTTTTTTACTGAATTTTTTTCATGTCTCTTTCTTCGCTGGTGATAAGGAAAGTAAAAATGTTCAATAATGATTTTTCCAAGCACTTTCAGCCACTTCTCTGGCCATTTTCAAGAGTGTTATGTTTTTGCCGTTGTTATTTTTTCCTCGTGTTTTGACACTAGGCAATTTATTTTGTGTTATTTTGAAAAAGGAGTGCAACTAGAAATTGTGTGAGCATCTTTCTTATCAGTGTGTATATATATATATATATATATATATATATATATATATAGTTTTTTTATTTAAAATTTATTTTATTTACATTGCGACATGAAAATTTCTGTTTCAAATTTTACCTTGGCAATGTTGAATTATTGTGGTGAAAATGATTTACGTTTGAATGTAGAAAACAATGTTAGTTATTTAAAGAGTTAAATAGTTAACTCTTTAAATAACAAACTTTTTTTTAAATATTTAAGTGCTAAATGTTTAACTCTTTAAATACCAAATGTCTTGTTTTCTACAATGAAATGTAAATCATCATTGAACCATTTAATTTTTTTAAACTCAGAAATCTGATCACAAATAACTGATTGAACAATGCCTAAAGGATAGCCATTGCTCAAAAATGTATTTCGTAATAAAAATGATTTCATTTTTCAGAGTATCATTGAAAGAAATCATCAAAACCCTATGGGTCAGTGACTTAATCAAATTGATCCTTTGTTGTTTTTGACAAAAAGAGTCCTAATGAGTATAAAGACCTGTGAAGAAAGGTTTCTTATAAACCAAAGTGAATAAAGAGGAAGGTGTTCTATAAACAAGAACATCTAAGGAGGGTAAAAGGAAATTTACCTCTTTATCTACCATCAATGTGTTTTCCGCTGTTATTTATTTTGGGGAAAAACTGGCTGGAGACATTCAATGCCTTCAAAACCAAACTGGTTACAATCTATCACTGCCCTGAACTACCAACAGTCACAATGAATAGATGTCCCCTCAAGGAGGCACTGTGCTTTGAGAGGGTATTAGGCCTCAGATACACCCAACCTCAAGTGGAATTATATACAATTTATTACTAAAGATGCAAGTAAAATTATCAAGAGGATGAATTGATGTTCTATTTGGGAAATCCCATGCCTTGAGTGGACACCTGACATCATGCAAACTCCTAACAACTGCTAAATGACACAAACAAATAAATTAAATATGTCAGTTGTTAATACCATTTCGTTAATCTCTGGAACTTTCTGTAACATTATCTGTTTACATTTGTTTATATTACATTACTATTTAGAGGTGAGATGATTATTTACAAGAACTCAGAAAATAAGGCTTGATTTGGCTTCATGTAGACTGTGAAATTATTTCTGGTTGACCGTTCTAAAACACATCAGATAAACTGATAGCTTCCACTATTTTCGAATTCTGCCCAATGACATATTATTTACAAAATTTGTCATAAATATTCAGACTGGCAGAGTTATATAAATATACTATTTAATTGATAAGAGAATATCTACTGAAATACAAGTAATGATTGAAAATAAATTGAATATATCAAGTGACATGCATAAGTATTGGATACATGTTATTTTCTGTTATAACTCTAGTTTATGTTCGCCATTTTGCCTGATATTTGGTTAGTAATATCTCATCAAGTTGTTTTAGTTGTATGTGGAAGGAAAATTAAAAACTCATGGTTGAATTCATTTTTTTATCAAAGTTCAAAATTAACCTATGCAAAAGTATTGAATACATGACACTTTTTTCAAATTTTCAATCGAAACTTTGTATTTTAAAAGACTTTAAATATTCAAATTTTTGAGAGTATTAGAATGTTATCTCTGACCAATAAGAGAAGCACACAATTGCTTACAAGATAATGCTACTAATCATCTGACTCTTTGATGTGCATTCTGCAATTCAAGGATTAAAAAATGACAAAAACTAAAGAATTATCCAAAGATATACAAGATAAAATCATTGAACGTCATAAAGGAGGACAAGGTTACCAAAAAATTAGCAAAGAAATGAACCTAGCACTAAGTACAGTAGGAATTATCATCAGAAAGTATAAAAAGTATGGTGACAGTACAGCAAACCTTTGAAAAAATGGAAGACCGAGAAAAATAAATGGGAGAGAACTTCAAGGTGGATCAGCAGAAATGTGCAAAAAAAATACCCTTCATTACTCGTTCTGAAATTAAAACTGATCTTGAGGGTGCTGGAATTAATGTAAGTAAGGATACCAGCTCTATATCGTACAGGCTTTCATTCAAGATCACCAACAAAAGTGCCTTTACTGAAAACCAAACATCAAATACAGATTAAAATTTGTCAAAACTTATGAAAAGAAAGGTATGCAAGTTTTGGGAAAAGGTAATCTGGTCAGATGAAACAAAAGTTGAACTATTTGGAAGGAACACAGCGACAAGTGTTTGGCAAAAAAATGGCACTGCATTCAACAAACACAATACCATCCCCACAGTTAAGTTTGGGGGTGGTTCTATTATGATATGAGGATACTTTTCATCCAAGGGCACTGGTGAGTTACATTTTATCCATGGTAGAATGAATGGTAGCATGTACAGGGAGACTCTAGAGAAGAACCTTCAGAAATCTGCAACTTTTTTAGGACATGAATGGAATTTCATGCTTCAACATGACAATGATCCCAAACATACCGCAAAACTTACAAAGTAATGGTTTGAAAATAATGGTATTAGTACTCTCAATTGGCCAAGTCAGTCTCCTGACTTAAAACCAATTGAGAATTTGTGAAATACTTTGAAGGTTAAAGTTCATCAGTGGAATCCACAAAATATCAAGCAATTAGAGGAATTATGCAAGGAAGAATGGGGCAAAGTTGAATCAGTGTGGAAAACTTGTGGCCAACTAAAGAAAGCAACTGGAAGCAGTGAAACAAAACAGAGGCTACGCAACAAAATATTAAATTGTTGTATCCAATACTTTTGCATAGGGTAATTTTGAACTTTGATAAAAAAATGTATTCAACCATGAGTTTTTAATTTTCCTTCCACATACAACTAAAATAACTTTACGAGATATTACTTACCAAATATCAGGCAAAATGGTGAAGTAGACTAGAGTTATAACAGAAAATAACATGTATCCAATACTTATGCATGTCACTGTATATAAAGAATATTAGTGTATACATGTATATGCTTATTAGCATATATAGATATATATAAGTAAAATGTTGTCACTTAAAAGATTGATTTTACCTTCAGTATCCTAGCTTATATATATATATATATATATATATATATATATATATATATATATTATTAGTATGACTAATTTGTTTGTGAGTTTAGTTGAAAGGTTGTTGGAAGGCAGGATTAGGAAATTTGTGTAACTTTTGTTGGAAGATTCTATTTTTTTTTATTTTGTGGATTTTGTAAGCTTGTCTTTTTGCATAGAAGATGAAATGGCATGGGTAATGTAGGAGTTAGAATGTTTTCTCAATATATTTCTCTTCTTGTTGATATTCAGGGCTATATTTATCATTGTTGCATATTAATAAGATGTCAGGGAAAGGTAGAGTTATTTGTTTGAAATTTGTGTGTGAATTTAATGGTTGGTTCAAAGTGATTGAGTTTCATTATTATGTTTGATAGGTTTGTAATTTAAGGATAAAATTAGAGGATGTCATCTATGTATCTTAAATAAGTAGATCTGTTAGGCACAATATGTTTGAATGAGTCAGATTCTAAAAAATATAGAAAGAGGCAAGATGTGTGCATAAGTAGATATTATTTGAAATTTGGCACTCATTTTGTGGCTGACTTGTTATGTTTTTGTTTGGTGACTGTTTATGATAAATTTTCAGGTAGCTACCAAAGGAAAAGAGTGAAGAAAAAAGAAAACAAAAAAGAAAGGCAGGCAGACCACCAAATGAATCATCCTCTCTTAAAGCCAAATTCTCTCACTTAAGAAGACTGAAGTGAGAGACTCTGGCTGCTGAAAGTCAAAACCTGAGAATTTTTTTTAGCTAAGCTTAAATATTTCCCCAAAAGACCATCGAAAATAAGTCAGGTTTGGCCATCTGTGAGAAGAAGTAAAATTTAAAGGTTGTAACTGAAACATTTATCAAGTCTCCTGTAAGTAAGATATAATGTTTAACCATGATATTCTTAAGGACAACCACTGGAATTTTTTGGAAATACCTCTGGTATTGAGGCTTTCTATAAGACTTATAAAGACTTCTCTTACTGAAATGAGTATATTACTAAAATTAAGTTCAGTGAAATGTTGGAAGTTGGGAGAGGGTTGGCCTTTGTCATCTAACATTGAGTTTGAGGCAAAGATTGGGGCAAAGAGCTTTGCTTTGTCTGTTGAGTAGAATATGATTTTCATTATGTTTATACAGAAAATCACAGCTAGAAATGTGATCCAAATACTTCTTTTCACTCAGATCATGTGGTACCCAAACATCGTAGTGATTTGAATACCCAAGCTTTGCTAGGTGCCTATAGATGTTGGATTTTGATAAATTTGGCATTTTTGCTAATTCTTGTGTTGTGTAATACAAGTTATTCTCAATCAATGTCTTTATTTTATCATCATCTCTAGTCAGTGTTGGGGTCTGCTTAAGTATTCTTCATCAATAAGGTCACAATAATCAACCCTAAACTTCGTGCACCACTTCCATACTGTTTTGTTAGCTAGAGAACTTTCACTGTACAGAGCAGATATCCTTTTTTGTTGCTTGTGATTGCCTTTATCGCAATAAAAAAAAGCTTCAAGTATCTAAAATGCACCTTATAATCTTCCATTTTCATAGGGATGCAAAATTTACATGAATTAAGTAATTTTAAACTTTATTTATCAAGAGATAGTTTGAAGTGTGTTCTAATAGAAAATGTAAGTGTATTTTTTTTAATCATTTCACCCAAAGCAAGGCAGTAATGCCACTGAGCACTGGTGGGGGGGCTACATAAGAGTAAAAGATTAGAAAGGAGGAGAGCAAAGAGAAAGACGAACCAGTTACAGAGGGTGTTTGAGAAAGAAGCAACAAAATGATGGGAATGCAGTTGTGAAGACAGTTGCGAATGTAGAAAGAAAAGAAAAGATATACAGGGTGGTGTAGATAGAACTGGAGTCAAGTGGACAAGAGATGTGTATTGGCATTGCATTTAAATTCCTGTAGCTGTCAGAAAAGCAAGAATATGGAAGGGAGTTCCACAGGCAGAAAGTGTGAGAAAAGAAGCTGCTGGAGTATAATTGTCGGCTGCATTTGGTTGATCTAACTGTGAATGGGTGAAATTTGACATGTTCTAATATGTTGAAAGATGAACAACTAAAAACTGGCATGAACTTTCCAGACAACTGAAAAGTTTTATTACTTTGTAAATCCTGTGATAGTTATATGAATATGAGTCTTTTATAATAACCTTCTTTTCTCTTTTCTTCAGTCCTGTGAATTATTTTTCCTGCATTATGATCCAAATGCTTTCTATTTGTTGTCCCTAACTAAAAGTATTTGGCTTTTCTTAAAATAGAAAGGATTTTATAGGTTTTGACCTTCCCCCACAATTATTAGTGTTAATGTGTATCAAAATTATTTTTGAATTTTAGAGACTTTTACTCCAAAGCCTCTACCGTGTATACATCTAAAGACTAAAGCCTATATGACACCACCACAACATCATTATAATAATGATAATGCTAATATTAGCTACTGCCTTATAAGGAAACATTGGGCATTCATTGATCAAGCAGCTAGTACTACTTTTGGTGGAAATTTATAAAATCTTTCTCTTAAAACAATTATTTAGGAAAATTGTTTTTTTCCCATCCACTAGCTGTTATAGCTCTTTCCAGTAGTGATGGAGTTTTCTTTCCTGACTCATTGTTTGAAGTAATATAGTGTTACAGGTATTATTCTTTTCTTAGCTAAAGCTCTTAAAGATAAATTTCTAAACAGCATTCAAACAATGACGATCAGTCTGGGAATAACGAGTGTTGTTTTAGTCAGCTGCTCACATTGGTCTCAGTCATCATAAAATGCAGATTTGGAATGAAAGAGAAATCATGCAAAACTAGATACAACCAGTGAATAACATTTAACCATTTCGTGTAACATACATAGAAAACAATTTATAACAAGGAATAAATGTACATATATTTTTTGTCTATAAAATATCTGTACCTGAAATATACAACTGTGTGTCCTTTAGTATTTGTCTATATTTTTGAGATGAGGTAGTATTTACAGTATTTACATTATTCAAACTATTGTTCTCATCTGTACAATGTCTTGGCCATTGTATGCTCTCAACTTCTTCAGGTGCTAGGAAATTTGAAGCAAATCCTTTATTACAATCCCTTAAGGACAAATGGCCCAGTAGATGTAGACATTGGTTAGTTCTTGTGACTTGACCCAAATAGTTGTGAGTTCAATACCAGGCTACAGCAGTGGTGAACAAGTAACTTACAGGGTTAGAGGGTGATAACCCATGACTCCCAGAAGTGGCTCTAGGCAAGGAATGAAGATGATATACCCCAGTGATTTTAATAAAGGGTTCAGTTTGAAATTCCTAGCAGCTGAAGAAGGCCAGAAACGTTATACAAATTTCAACAAAGATGAGGACAATAGTCTGAATAATGTAAATACTGTGAGTCCTTTTAGAACAATGGAATATGTTGTGGAAGTTACATCTTGGGAGACATTAGCACATGCTTCTATTTACAATTGTGAACTGACAAGAAAATGTCAAGCCTTGTGAGTAATGTTTGGAGAAAGAAAAAAGAAAGGGATTACTGTTCCTTTTTATCTACAATTGTGAGTGCTTTTTATTGGCTTTGCAGAAGCATATGGGATATCTATTTTTGGCTATGTAAATAAGCATATGAAATATGACGATTTTAATTTCCACTAAACTCTACAGCAGAATATCAACATCTTGATTAAGTCATTATTTTCTCTTTCAGTTATATGGGCTGTTTTTTTGAATGTGCTCAAGTGATATGGTTTCTATCATTTGATACACTTTTTTGTTATTCTATAGTACCAGTCTATAATCATCATCATTGTTCAACAGTACTTTTTGTTTTAGATGTATTAGAAGTATTGAGATTCAAACAATTTTGAGGAATTATGTCAAACTAAGTCTCAAATCTGTTCAATATCTGATCTTTCTTCCCAAAACCTATGGTTTTAGAATGTTAATAATAATTGTACATCTTTCGAATAAAATATACAAGTGGACAAACATCAATGATCATTTATGATATTTTAAAATACAGAACAAATGGAAATCAAGACTTCAGCATTTGAAAACATTAAAAAGTGCCAGAAACATTGAATGATACAATATCTAGAGAATTACATTATCTTTTTAAAAAATCTATCAATTAAAAATTAGAATATTTTTTGATAAACCATAATGAACTGAGCTTATATTTGTCTGAAAGTATCTTTTTTTATAACTTGAATGCAAAATCCTTGTTATTTTTATAAATGTACATTTTTTCATTTTTAATACAACTTTTTTGATAGTATTTTCTCATTATACTTACCCAGAAACTAGCATTTCATTTTGTTAAAATAATTATAATTCTTTTTTCCCCTTTTTCAGAAATATGATGTGGATTTTTACATTGATATCCATGCACACTCAACTTTAATGAATGGCTTCATGTATGGAAATACATTTGATGATACTGATCGCTTAGATAAGCAATCAGTATTTCCAAAGTTGCTCTGTTCCAATGCTGAAGACTTTTCCATGTCAAATACCAATTTCAATCGAGACGCTGTTAAAGCAGGAACTGGTAGGAGGTAAGTCTCTTAAATTTTTGACATATCCTGATTTGATTTGAAAGAAATTCTGCTCTTACTCTATGATTTACTGGGGCAGTTTAGTTACTCACTGAAGAAAACTGTAAGAGAAAATATTTGAAACTATTATTGTTTGTCATACATATGAGTTATTAATGAGAACTGTAGTTTTAAAATAAATTTTGAGTTATCTCCCTTGTGTTTATAAAACTAATATGTAAGTAAGAAAATGTTATCAGCTCATTTATCGTTAAATTATTGAAAGAGAAAACAAAAGATAGCTTTCATCTAATTCCATGGTTGCAAACATTTTTCTCCTGAATGTGTTCTGTGTCCAGAAACATTTTACTTTTTCCCTTTAAAACATTGTAAAAATAACAAAGCTGGAAATTTAATTTATGCACATCATTTCCTTCTAAAAATGTTCTGTTCTTTCTTTCCAAGAAAACAATTGCACACATTTCTCATGTTGCTAAATCAAATTCAAGAAAAGAAAAGTAATCAATAAATATTAATTTTGAGCACTGACTCTTCAATCTGTTTTTATTTAGATGATAATTAATCGAGTCAACTAATTAGTAATCATTATTGGACTTTTGTCTTCATCTTTGTTGTAGTTATCACAAAGTTTCAGCTGTGTTTTCTGGCCTTCCTCAGATGTCTGTTAATTCAAGTAACCATTAGAGAATTTAAAACTTGTTATGGATCTGATGCTAGTTGTAATAAAAGTGGTGGTAAACATATTTATACATGTAAATGACTGGTTTGCATTACCTGCAAAGGTAAATGGAAATAAAATAAATTTCAACCAAGCAATATTTTCATTATTAAATAATTAACAAAAAATAAAATATATTTATATAAATGAAAATGTAGCTGAGAAGAAATTTAAAGTTTAGCAATTAGGAATCATTTGTGTTTGTAAAAAATGTTTAACCACTCAGGGAAAGATATCCCCAAGCCGAGAACGAGTTTCGTGTTGGTATTGTTACTACAGCATGTTTAAATGAAAGTAGAAAAAAGAGTAATAAGTAGGAAGTGTTTTATTTTGATATTGGTTTAATAGCACCAACTAATCGTGTTTCAGCAAATCTGATAAACCAAGTCAGAGATATTCCTTGAAATTTTATTTAATCCACAAGGATAGAATATTATCATTGCAATTCCTGTGTGGGGATATCTTGTCTTGTTCTCATTTAGTACTGCTTAGTTATTGCTTACTCTGTTTCTACAGAGTTTAAGATTGTACAACTTTGACAAAAGGATTGAACTCACAACTACTATGTCATTAACTTCATGAAATGATGCTTTAATCTGCTAAATTAATTAGTAAAAGTTGTTTCACAAAAATTCAACTTTTATAATCTTATCATTTTCTCAAATGTTTGACTGATATTTACTTTCAGGCCCAGTTATAATGAAATAAATCAAAACTTTTTTGTAATTTTTTCTTGTTTATTTGTTTTATTTTATTCTTGAACATGTTATCTAATACTATCACTCCATGTCTTATTTTAAATGAAAATGATTTCTTCAAGGTTAACTCAAGGTTAAGCAGCTTTTAACTACTAGCTCTTGAGATTGTTTACCATCATGTATTACAGCCATCAACTTTTAAGATTTTCTCTCTCTCTCTCTCTCTCTCTCTCTCTCTAATTTGTTTACAATGATCTTCCTACTTTAATATTAAAGCTCTCCCTATGTGTCTGGGCATGTTGTACATTGAAAGAAACTAATATATCCAGTCATATAAAGATAGTGAACAAATTTGTTAAACATATAGAGATGGCAATATTATACTAAACAAATCTGACATTAAAATACAATTAGAGATTTAGTTGTCAGCAACTTAGAAATTTTTACCTTTGAAATAGTGTCTATGGGGATTTAGGTCCATATTCCTTTGTTTTCTGCTTATTAAGTGACTTTTTTTTATTTCAGGAGGGAAATTGGTACATGCTAAATTTTTGAATTTTCCAGTATTTTAGCATGTTTAAATATGCTAATAAGTGAAATAATGAATTCTAATGTAATATATGTACAAGGTAATTCATTGATTTGTTTTTTTATGACATCAACCATTTGAAAATTATTTAAAGCCATAAATTATTTATAGATTGTATGAAGATTTTGGAGATAATAAGCATTTTATTAATTCAAGTCTTGCTAATTAACACATAGCTGAGGTGGATTCATACTTTTCCCAAGAACATTTGTATATAAGTGAATAAAACGAACCTAACTGGAACTGAAACTTGAAGTCATTATTCATTACTTCACCTAGATATCCAAGTAGATACTGGCCTGTTTTGATGTTGGTATTTTTAAGCAGTCATTCATCTAGATACTGGCAAGGCTTAATGTTACTTAACTTTGGTGAACCAATGTTATAATGTGATATGGCCATGAGTCACAATGTAACTGTAATATATATAATATATATATATAATCACATACTTGTAATGCAATATATATATATATATATATATATAATCACATTATACTTGTAATGCAATATATATATATATATATATATATATATAATATTGTATAATATATTATAATATACATACATCTGTAATATAACGTAATTGTTATAAATTGTAATCATGATGGACACTATCAACACAAATACAAAAAGGAAAAATAGTAAGACTTCTTGCAGAGTTAATACTTAAGAGTACAGTGTTATGGGAACTCACCTATGACACATGAACTTGTTCAATCTATATATGTAAGTAGCAGTTCTGCTTTGTAGAAGAGAGCGTAAGATATAAAGAAAGGCAGAGAGAGAGTGAAATCTATTCCAGCATAACTCTGACAGCCATGCTAATAATCATTCATTGGTATATGTTTGTCCTACTGTCTTTGTAATATATTTGTTTAACACTGTTCCACCTTTGTGTCTTTATTTCTCGCCCCACCGAACCACAATAACTTGGTGACAAAGTCACAACAGATAGCTGACTGAGTTTCATAGAGAGAAATAGAGAGATGTGTAAGAATGGTCTAGGAGTTCAAGATGGAGTTTTCTAGTTAGCAGGATCTGTTTGCAAATGCAAACTGAGGCCATGCATGTGGATATTGGAGTCCTGTCCAAGGAGTAGAAGGTAATCAGGAATTGAGAAATCAGAGGAGGGAATTGTAGAGTTAAGGTTGGTTTCGCAGAGAGCTAGGATGTCTGTGGACCTTTCATGGAGGAATGATTCCAAACTGCAAAAATTGTTGACAGATGTTAGATAAAGAAACATTGGATGGTTTAGGTAATTTTTATTTGCTTGGTTTAGTTTTACCTTTTTTGTTGTGAATGTTTAAGTTGTTTTAGAAAGGTGGGGCCTATAGTAGTAGTATCAGATGTGAGATGTGTCGGAAGGTAACTAGCACAGACTGCAGCATAGTGTGGCTGAAGAGTTGATCACTGGAAGTGTATGCTGGGACACCTTATCCATGTATGACATGGCACTGCAAGAACCCTGATAATATGCAACTGTTGATCAGAGCAGCCTCTGTAGACACTACACAAGTGTTCAAGCTCCTATCAGTTGAAAGCAGCCACCGGAAAACTGCCTACCTTGTATCCTCAGTATGAAGAGACATTGCCACTATCCACACACCACAAGAAACTCACAGAAGCACCACTATTAAGGCCTGAGGAGAGTAAAAAAAGCCTTCCTAACCAGAAAACAAGAGAAGAGCTTTTACTTCTGTTCAAGAGAATGGGGAGGAGTATAAACTGGGTAGTAGGAATATCTATCTACTTCTATTAAAAATAAAATATAAATAAGGAAATTAAAAATATAAAAAGTACCAGGCTCTTGATAACAACAGCAAAATTTGTGCAGTTGCTCTAGATATCTTGAAAGCGTTTGATAGGGTTTGGTATGCTGGCCTTCTGCACAAGATCCAGGGCTATGGTATTTCTAGATGATTGTTTGATTTAATCCAACTGTTCCTATCAAATTGTGTAATGAAGGTTGTTTTGACTGCAAATTCTTTTACACAAGGCTCTATTCTAGGTTCTACACTTTTTCTGATCTTCATCAATGATCTTCCTGATGTAATCAGTTCCTAAGTAGAGGTCTATGCAGATGACACCACCATTTACTCTCATTTCAATAGGAAATCTGCCAAGGCTAAAAAAATTAATCTGGCTGTTGCTCTTGAAACAGACCTCCAATCAGTGGTTAACTGGAGCAGGAAATGACTTGTCAATTTAAATGCTTTCAAAACAAAAACTTTTTTTTTAAACCATCATAACACATCACTCAATAAGTCCCAGGCCTGACATACAGATGGTGCCACTAATAAAAAATCTATATAATTTTTATGAAGTACTAACTTTCAAATGGCATGTGACAAATTTGGGCCTAATTGGATTATTAGTTTACAAACTACAGTTATTTAAGTGAAGATACTGTTGTAAATTTTCAAAACACTAGAAAAATCTGAATTTATTGTGTTGATAAAGCATTGCTTTCTGATGGGAAAAATACTGTTCAAGCAAAGCAATAGCTTGATAAGTGTTACTTAAACTCTGCTTTTTTGTAAACAATGGTTAAGAAATTGTATGCTGACTTTAAACATGGTCGTACAGACACAAATGATGTTGAACGCTCAGGTTGCTCAAAATTGACAGTTGTCCTGGAAAAGACCAAAAGATTCACAAACTCATTTTGGCCAACCATAAATAGAAGTTGTATGGGATAGCAGAGGAGTTTAACATATTAGAAGGTAGTGTATTGACTATTTTACATGAACATTTGTCAATGGGAAAGCTTTGTTCAAAGTGGGTGCCATGTTTGCTCACTTTCAATCAAAAGCAATATGTCGACAAATCAGAGCATTACTTGCAACTGTTTCAATATAACAAGAAAAAGTTTTTGCATAAATACATGACAATGGATAAAACTTGGATCCACCACCTCATTTTAGAGTCAAATTAGTAGTCAACTGAGTAGACAGCAGCAGGTGAAAGCTATCTAAAGCGAACAAAAACATAAACAACAGCAGGCAAGATTTTAGCCTCTGTAATTTGGAATGCACAAGGTATTTTGTTCATTGATTACCTTGAGAAAGGAAGAAACATCAATAGAAAATATTATATAGCATTATTGGTGCATTTGAAGAAAGGAATTGCCAAAAAAATGGCCAAAAATGAAGAAGAAAAAAAGCAATCTTTTACAAAGCCAATGCACAGTGTCACAAATTGATCGCAACGATGGCAAAATTACATGAATTGCACTTTAAATTGCTTCTGCATTCACCCTATTCTCCAGATCTGACCCCCAACAATTACTGGCTGTTTGCTGAACCCAAAAGAATACTCCAGGGAAAGAGATTTGGCTTCAACAAAGAAATGATATTTGAAACTGAAGTGTATTTTAAAGCCAAAAACAAATTGTTCTACAAAAAAGTCAAAGAGAAGTGTTGGAATCAATGTATCATCCTAGGAAGGAAACTATGTTGATGAATAAAGTCAAATTTTGTTTAAAAGTTGTTGTTTTATTAGTTAGGCCAAATAGAGTGATGTGGTAGAGATACTTTCCTGCCAACCATCAGCATGGTTGATACAAGTGTCCTAGAGAGCAATACATTCTTCTTGGCCTCGCTTTTTCAACCTACCTGATGTGTAATGACTATGGCTTATTTATAGCTGCATCTACTACTAGGAATGTTGGGACTTTGTGATGGTTCAGAATGTTTTTATCATCAGAAAACATTTTGCATTTGTCCGTGTATTCAGTACTGTTGCCACATCTGTTTGGGTGCTCCTGCTATACATATTGAGATTCTTGACAAAATCCAAAGAATGGTCTTTAATGTAATCGATCCTGACTTGTCATTCTGATTTCAGTCACTTTTTCACTGGCATAATGTGGCTTCTCCAGATCTCTTCTACAAATATTTTCATGACAACTAATCTGATGAGCTTTTTTCTCTAGTTCTCTGACAATATGAATTTAAGTGTGCTGTCATCTAGGTCCCTTCCTTTTACTGTTGATATAGTTAGATGTAACTGCTTCTTCTACTGCAACAATTTCTTTTCTCACACTTTCTGTCTGTGGAACTCACTTCTGTTTACTTCCTTCCTTGATAACCACAATCTTCAAAAATTTAAATGCAGTGTCAATTGCCATTTTCTATCTTCTTGAATCCTGTTCCTTTTTCATCTTTTCTTCAATACACCCGCATAATTTTTTCCTCTGATTGTAACTTCCTACCTTGCTTGGGGTGAAATGATTAGAAAAAATATATATAAGTTGTTGAAATCATTTTTAGTATTTTAGAATGTTACTTCATTAAAAATAACTATATCAACTGCTTTCAGCATGGAGACAATATGTTTAATCTAAGTGAGAGCTGATGTAGATAATTTTTATACATAAATTTCTGGATATACATAATAAGTTTGATTCACTAAGCTGCAGAATATTCTGCAAGGTTCAAAAAGGAAAAACGTTGAATTTATAATTCAATTCAAAGAAAGTATTCTTTGGGAATTTGCAATTAAACTGAGAACTATAAGTATATGAAATACTTAATTACATTGGAAAATATATGCATAAATCAAATGTTTAACAACAGAAAGAAAATATCCACAAAACTGAATCATTGCCAACATAGTAAGAGTATAAAAAAATCTATATATTGAATAACAGAGAGAGAAACTGAATATATGAATGATTAAAGGATAAAATCTGTATAAATTTATTAGTTGAAAGGAAGAATATGCAAATGTTGATAATATTTGGACAAGTTATCAAAAATGAGGATCATTGTCTATTTAAGAATTTAAATGTAAGTGTTTTGAGTATGTGTGAAATTTTTATGGCAGATTAGGAAAAAGAAAGAAGTAATTTTGTTTAATTTTATTTGCAACTGCCAGTCTGCAAACAATCAGAATATCCCCAATATATTTCACTGAAATGCTGAAAAAGTGTTCATTATGTGACATCAACTTAAGCAGAAGAAGCCATTAAAATGTGTTTTATTGAAATTGAACTAACAAGATCACTCTGTTTCCTTTTATTACATATTTCTACTTTGCTATGTTATGTTAATGTTATCAGTTACACTAGAGCAGTAGTTCCCAAACAGTGCAGCACACCTCATATATATGGTGGAAGAGGATAGCAGGTGAGGCAGAATGATTGAAAGACAATCATAGATTCACAGTTTCAAAACATTCATATGTCAAAAAAAAATATAATTTCAAAATTTAAAATATTATTATGGATTACTTGTAATTTCATACATGAGTCTCAGTATAAATAGTTATAAATAACTATTGACTGATTTTATCATTGTGATATTTTTGCATTATATCAAGTATTAAGAATATAGTAACTGGGGTTTGCAAATTGGAGAAGGCAGTTTTCAATGATAATGTTCTGACTTCAAATACACAGTTATTTTTCTCTAACCCTTTCTCTGTTTTTTTATTTTATTTTTGTTTATTTTGAAATGTGCTTCCTTATCATGTAAAATTTGGTGAGGTATGAGCAACTTTTAATTTTGAAAATGAAGCCCTGAGAAAATAAGTTTGAGAACCACTGCACTAGACAAACATGTATATTACCTTCATTCTGGTATTTTTGAGAAATACTATTGGGTCAGAACAAAAATTAATAGTGTTTTTTTTTTTTAAATGAAGTTCGAAGACAATGTTAGATATTAGCATCCATCTGTATTCAACCACATATATGCCATTTTATTCAAGTACTTTTTGCTGTCTTTAAGGCAACTTCATGATTCTTTTCTCCCAAAACTTGACATCTTTCTGCATAATTTACTTACTTAAATGTTTTTTATAGGTTTTTAAAGAACTGAAGTTCTTTCCATGAAGAAAAGTTTGTAGTAATTGAAATCTGAAGGTGTAAAGTCAGGTGAACATAGTGGGTGTAGTAGGATTCCCAGCCAAATTTTCCCAGACATTTAGAGTTTTTTTTCTGATGAAAGATGACATGTTTATGATTTGTGAATTTGAAGCAATTGCTTATTTTATCAGTCCAATTATGAAGAGTATACGTTTGAATTCAATGTCTGATTTTGAGAAATGAGTTTGTAATACACAAAGCCCTTTCAATCCCATCAGATAAACACCATCAACTTCATTGGATACAAACAGAATTTTAGAGTGGTTAGCAGTTGTTAATTTTCTTTTTCCCAGTAATTTTTCACTCCACATACCTTTAGACAATTTTGTTGCTTTTCAACAAAGAGTTGCAAAGGGAAACAGTTCATTAAATTTTTTTCCATTAAATTGGGAGGCATTCAAATATTGTAGCAATTCTTTAACCCATTTGTTTTCAAATGTCTTACACACCCCACCCTAATATGAGACATGTAGGGCATATGTTCCATGTCACTGATCTGGATTATTTTTAATCAACATTAGGATTTAATCATCAACTAGTGCAGACCTTTCCAGAAGGTTCTTGGTCTTCCAGGTCAGAAGTGCTACACCTGAACTTAGTAAACCATTTAATAACAGTTTTCTCAGTTATGATACCATCTTCATTAGAAACACCTATTTGTTTTGCTGTCTAATGTGTTTTTCATTGCAGAAATAAAAAGGTATCACATGATGAAAAAGCAACTTATTTTCCTTCCACATTTACTTCTAATGTGCAAACATGTAAAATGCACAATCAACATACAAATCATATAAAGATGCATTGAAATGCCAAATTTCAGATTATGTCTATATGTCATAAATTTCAGTCATTGTGTAAAACAAAATTTGCTACCTAATAATGCTATGAACTTTTCCAACCCAGTATAATAAGCAGAAATTCTTGTCAACTTAACTGTCAAAGCAAATGTCCCCACAGATATAAGATACATGTTACAAAGAGCATACTATACATATGATGAACTTTAAAATGTGTGACTGCTTATAGAGAAAAGTTGTAGAAATGTAATAAAAACTTAAAGCTACAAACATTATTATTGAAAGTGTATATATATATATATATATATGTGTGTGTGTGTGTGTGTGTGTACAGGGTGCAATGGGTAAATTGTGGCCATTTCTATTTTGAATTTCACATATGCATGTTTTTTTTTCTTTCTTCACTGCACTTTATAGTAGGATCAGTTAGGCACCTTCTGTGAGGAAAAGAGCACCATGAAGTAATTCCCTCTACCAGAAATGTAGAAATGGCATGTGGTATTGCTTGGCATTTATGTCAGAAGCTCTAATACAAACATTTCAGAGTGGTTGGGTGTTAATCTGAGGACAGTGCAGGGAAAGCTGTCTCCTCAAAAGATCTACTGAGAGATAAAAACCAAAAACTAGTCAATGTCATGCTGTTTGGAGTGATCATTAGTAATGGTGATGTTATGCCCTCATTCATCTTCCCACAGGGCCTCAAACTCAAGGCCTAAATCAAGTGCCTTGAGGGGGTAGTGCTGACCTGAGTCAAGACGATAGCTGCTAGAAGACCCTATGTTTGGCAACAGGACTCTGCATTATGCTACACTAGCAAGAGAATGTTTGTCAGACAATTTCTGCAATCACATCACATCATACACCTAACATTCCAGATTGCAACCCCCTTGATTAATATGTGTGGAGTGCACTTGAGTGAGAGACCAAGAAAACTCCTTGGAACACAAAAGATAAATTGAAGGCAAGGATTATGGCAGCATTCATCAGCTTAAAGAAGGAGAATGCCTAGAAGAGTTGCATGAGATTCCAAAATTGTCTGGAGGCCGTGGTAGAGGCCAATTGCAATTTTAGTGAATAAAATTTGCTCTTTACTATTTCAAGATATTTTTGTATAATTTTGGTAAATATATCTGTTAAAATCAGATGTCAGTGTTATCTTCATTGTTGCGTAATTTAGACAAAAATTTATTTATTGTACCCTATAATTATATATATATATATATTATATATATAGAATTAATAAATTGATCTTTATTACTTGAAATGTTATAGCAGTCAAACTCATGTACATGCAAACTGACAAATTGATAGACATATTACACACTGTTTAAAGCAAAAAATATAAATTGGGCATCTATTTCAAATACAAGTATCAACTTTGATAACATTTGAAATAATAATAATATATATATATATATATATATATATATATATATATATATGTATGTATATATATATCATAATTTATTTTTGTGTGCATTTGTTTCACTCTCTCACTCTCAATAGACACATACATACGCACACATACACACATGTATATATGTACATAATGAGAGAGAGACAGAGACAAGAAGACAGAAAAGCAGTGAAATGCTAATACATTCACAAAAATAAATTATAAATAAAATAAGAAGTTGCTTTATTTTCTTCCACTTGTAAAAAAAAGGTGTGTTCATGATTAATTATTACTGAATATTCTCACCATTTATGCTGATGAAATAATTGAAGTCAAATTTAAAAAAAACTACTTTACACCTGATTGCAGCCCACTTAATCGTTGATTATGGTAAATTGCAGTCATCTCTAATGTTCATTTTTTTTAATAATTAGGAAGGCCAACCTTTCTTTATTAGAGATTTGAACCAGAGAAGTTGTGGTTACAAATACATGTTTGCTTTCTTTTATGACTGGATTTAAATTTAAGTATTTGAAACAATTTTTTCCAGCTAGAGGATGGGAGGAGAGATAACCTCACCGCTCTTATCTCGATTATGAAATGTACATGCAGTAAAAAAACAAGACTAAAACTACATGAAATTTGAAAAGTACAAACATTTCTTTATGTTGACATCAAACAATATAACAAAATATAATTTTAACAAAAGCTTACACAAAAAATTTCATTTTGTTCAACTTTTCATGAACAAGGTAACATAACAGATAAAATATATAAAAAGTATAGGCCCTTAAAAAAATTACAATACAATCTCCCAATCATGGAAATAAAAATGTGAAAATGTATTGAAAAAAAATAAGGTTGAATGTATTCTTTATAAAAAAAGATGCATCCACCTGATTCTTCATGTGCTGTGTCCACTCAGGACATAGGCAATTATGGCTCTCCACAACTTCCTGGCCCTTGTTTTACTGCTTTTTTTTATAACCTGTTCTGTCATCCATTTACTTAGGCTCACTATGATATGCATTGTTTTCCCGTCTCTCTATCTGTTTCTTGTGTATCAGATTTTCTGAGCCTTCCTTGTTATGTGCTCTAAAAACCTTGATTGTCTCTTCCTGATATTGTGTTAGTTTTCCTCTTTGTTTCTATTTTCTCCAAAACTTTGTTATTGCTCACATGTTCAACCAATGGTATCCTTAGTATATTTCTGCAGAACCACATTTCTGTTGCTTCAAGTCTCCTCTTCATCTTTGAAGAGATTGCCCAGCATTCACTGTCATCAAGGAGGGCAGATCAGATTTTAGTACTCGTTTCCTTGGTTTCTAGAAAATTTTTCCTAATTCTTAGAACTCTGCTTAGCTCTTAGATTTAAATTTATGCACTTGTTTGATTTTGGTATCTCTGATTTGCAATTCACACATTAGGGCCTTTCTCTTGCTAACAACCATGAATTCTCTCTTGCAGTAAATGTTTAATCCATTCTTCTCACTTTTCCTTCACTATCTTCTGTAGGAGGTTTTGCAGCTTTCTTTCTGTCTGTTATCAACACTGTGTCATCTGCATACCTAGAAAAACAAAATCCAAAAAGACTGATCGTCAAAACTTGTGTGTCACTGAGACTATTAATAATATTTTAAAATTACTTTCAGTTTTCTGTCTTTATTCAGCTTTCTTATTTTGTCAGTGCTGGCATTGTCAGCTTTCATCTTTGTTCTTCATTTTTGTTGTTGGCAGCAGCATGGCCAGCTGTACTTCTTCCTTTTTGTCCTTGTGAATGCCAAAACCTTTCAGCCTTTTGCTCTCCAACTGACTTATAAATGTGAACACTACAATCCCTTTCACTCTTCACCTTCCAGCAGCCACTGGCCACCTTATATCTGAGTCCCTTCTTTCCCATTATCCCCTGAACCATTTTATATATCCTTGAAAGAAGCTCAAACAGTTCTCATCATTAAATTTATTATGGTAGAAAACATCCTTTTGATCGCACAATAAATTCAAAGAGTATATATTTTTCAAATTTGAAGAATAAACCACCAACAGTCCTCTATGACTGTTATTTCTTGCATATCTTTTAGAGTCAATTCTAAGTATAGAAACTTTTACAGACCAATAAAGTACATTAAATATGATTTTTTATAAACTGCCTGGCTTTCATTTAAATACACTTCTTCCTGAAGTGAGTGTATGAAATAAATATAGAGTATTATAATATTTATTTTATTTACACATTTTTTAATTATTTTGTATTGCAAGCAAAGACTTTTTATATATTTCATGTTTATAAATGAATGCATTTTTTCTTTATCTCATCCAATAATAACTTCTTTCCTGGACTTAATTCTTTCCAAATTCGAATTAAACAACATCAAATATGTCTTCTTTTAAAAGTATAATAACTCTTAAGAGACTCGTTAATTTGGACAGTGTAAAAATGTTAAAGCATTTTCGAGTTTTATATTCAGTTACACATTTTTCTATACTTCCTAAATTTGCTAAAGACACTACTTACTTGTAATTTCTGATCTAGCCTCTCAAAACTTGCAACATTCTGAAGCAATTAGATATATAAAGTAATGGTATCTTAGGCTATATAGTAACTACAGTATAATAAAAGTAATGGTAACGTTTGTTCTTGGTTTTAAAAATCTTGCAAAAATAAAATATACTTTTCTGAAACTTTAAAAAAATATTATCTGATCTGAAGTATAATTAAGCTGATTTGAAACAAATATTATTTAATTTAAATTTAAATTATCACAGAAAGTAGTTTTTAACTTGGCAGTAGCTGATTTGATGTGTTGACAGGTTTAATGTAAGAAATATATTTTACCAAGATTTTCTAAAAAAAAAATCACAAACAATTTCATTCATTTGCAAATAAGTTATGGAAATTTTGTTAAGATCCAACAATTATTTGATTCTTGCAAACATTTCCAAAACTATGCGTTTCTTGCCACAAAAAAGATGCTAAGTTTCCTATAGTAATCTCTGGCTTATCTGATGATATGAGAAAAACAAGATTTTTAACCAAAATTTCATATGTATTAAAAATTTAATAGATTAATCAAAAAATATTTTGGTCTTTCTTCTTAATAATAATATAAACATTTTGACAATAAAACATTCTTTTCAACAAGTTTGAGATGCTCTCTTTCAGCAAAAAAGTGGAGGTATCTAAATGCCATGGAACACAAGAAGAGTAATTAATTAAACTAAATATGTTACTGTTAAAAATTTGCCAAAATCAACAACGATAATATTTCTTGAGAAGAACAAATGATGCAAAATATTAATGCTAATGTTATTAGACAGTAGTGCAAAGAGAGAATGTTTTTCACTAAAATTGTATGAAAGAATATGTCATTATAACTGAGACCCATTTTAGTTTCAGGTTTGGTTACTTCAATGCTGCAGTTGGTTTCACTTTAAGAATTTCGAAGAGATATTTGATTTTTACACTTGGAATAACTTTATCTGATTTAATTGAATTAAGTAGGAGATTTATTTATTTTATTTCTATTATAATGAGCATTTGTTTGCGAAAGGAATAACAAAGATTAGATTTTCAAACAGCATGTATTCGTCTAATATACATGATATGTTTTGACCAGCAATGGTGTTGGTCATTACAAGAGTCTACTTTTTAAACAGATCTGGCAGTCCCCATGGTCATTTTCTTTTCCATCAGGAACATTTGCAAATGGCCACTGTATCACTTTTATTAAGATGGCCTACTTTGTTGACTGGATGTGATACGTAGAAAAAACTTTTTTATTTAAAGTTCTGCCCTTTCCTGGCATTCACATCTAGCCAACATGCAGAATGAATCAGAAAAATATCTAATTACAGTGGAGTATAACATTTCCATTTGACTTAATATATTATTTCATATTTATTACAAAAACAAATTTATTCTTTTTACTGCAATGTTTATTTTAAATTGCCATTGCTTATTACATAATGTTAATTTAATGTTTTTCTTGACAATATCCTTATTCACAACTACAAATATATTGTTAATAAATTTTAATTTTTAATGAGTAGTTTCTGCTTTTCTTTCTAAAATATATTTAAAAAATTTAGTTGAATTTACCTGTTACCATTAAAATACAGATATAGGAACAAGCATAATATTTTTAATGAAAAAGTCATTTCATATGAAAATTGTTACATAGCATTAATAGCATAACCAAATTCAGTGAACTTGAAATTTTATTGTTAGTTAACCTTCCCCAAATGAATAAGAGGGGTACCCAACCAGATAAGACAACAGTATTCAATGTTATGGTCAGATGGTTGATTTGCATATGTGTAAGCTGGATTCAAATGTGAAAGACTTCCTTGCTCAACACAGTGACCTAACATTCCTAGTAGGAGATTTAGCTATAGATTCAATGTAGTCATTTCACTTGAGGTCAACTGTGAGAGTGAGACCAAGGAGGCACAGAGTATTACTTTCCAGGAGACTAGGTTGATCCATGCTGATCAATATGGGATAGAAGAGATTGTCTGTAGTGGTTAAAGGATAGCAGCTTCATTTTGGATGCATTAAAATTTACAAGCCATTTCTTACCCAAGTCCACCACAGATTGAGGGTCTGTTTCAAGATCAATAATAAGGTTAGTTTTGTCAGCCTTAGCAGATTTTTTACTAAGGTGGGAGTAAATAGTAGTGTTGCCAGTGTAAATGCCTACTTGGGATTTGATCACATCAGGGAGATTGTTGATGAAGATCAGAAAAGTGTTGTACCTAGGATAGAGCCCGGGGAACACCAGCATTCATATGATACGATCCAGAGGCATATTATTCAATATGACCTTCATTATGTAGTTTGATAGGAATCATTGGATCAAAGCAAACTAGTGTCCAATTATGACATAGAAGCTCAATATTATGCTACTGTTGATTAGAGCAGCTGCTCTTTTAACTACGCAAGAGTTAGAGCTCCTATCTACTAGTTGGAAGCAGTAACTAGAAAACTACCGACCTGGTACTCTTACTATGAAGAGACATTGCCATGCATCACAGAAAATTTGCAAGGCCTGAGGAGAGGAAAAGATTTGGGAACTACTTCCTAAACTGGGAACAAGGGGTGAGCCTCTACTACTGTTCAAAAGAAGTGGTAGGAGTAAGAACTGAGTGACATTAGGGTCTATCTACTCAATTAAAAACAAAAATGTAAATGAGAATTTTTTATTTACACTAAGTTTTAACTAAGAAGGGTCAGGTTCACCACAATTTGGGAAATTGCCAGTCTTGGTTTGTTGATCATGTTGTTGATAAAATAAGGTAGGATAATGGAAGAGGCAGTATGAATATTAAGTAGTTTATTAGTATAAGTCTAATCTATGAGATATATTGTATACCTGAATGTAGTGTTTTTAGAAAATGTTTGTTAGAAGTTAGACTGTTTTATTCATGAATTTCTGTTACAAACACAGCCGATCCAAAGAAAAAGATGATCTTTTTACAAGCTACAATAAATTAATAGTGAATTTTTTCATAGCCAAAATTGTGACATTTTCCTGTGAACTGATTACTAGCCATGGTTTTTTCTAGGTACTCTCAAGAGTGAAAGAACTGTTTATGAGTCAACAGCCAGATAACTATAGATAATGTCTCAATAAATAACTGTGGAGAAGGCAATAGGGAACCACTTTACTGTCAATCCGAAAAAATATCATAATATTCAAAATCAAAATATGAAAGCTAGTAGTGGGAATGGATTAAATCTATTGGAATTAATCCCTTGCTCGGTAAGGAGTAATATGTGCAACAGGTATCATCAAACTGTCATTCAGTGACTATTATCATAAATGGTGTAAATATGGCCAAACTTCTTTAAATTGATTTCCTACCTGGTAAAGAAAGATATGAGTAATAGGTGTAACATGACTCTCATCCAGCGATTGTTTGCATCAAACAAAATATAATTGTAGGTACATGGAATATTAGTACATTAAACCCCTGTGGTCAGTTAGAAAATATAAAATGAGCAGGTTAAATGTTAATATATTAGGTGTATGAAAAACAAAGTAGGTAAACAATGGATCTTATATGCAAACAGAGAGACAAATGAAAGAGGAGTAGTGTTTATACTGGATCAAGGCATGAAGAAATGCACTGGCAATTAACTGAAATAGATCATCTTGTTAAACTGAATGGAAAGCCTTTCAACAGTTACTTCATCATAGCTGTGTACATACCAACAGAACAAAGTACGGAAGATAAAATCAAAAAGTTCTACTCTGTAGTGGTTCACAGAATTTTTTTTCTCTGGGTCATATTTTCAGAATGAATATTTGCTTGATTCTCACCGAATTTTTTGTTATAAAATGTACATTTAAAAATAGAAGCAGAGAGAGAGAGAGAGAGAGCTATGGATTTGAAGTTAGAACATTATCATTGATAACTCTCTCCTCCAATTTGCAGACCCTCGTTACTATGTTCTTAATACTTGATATAATGCAAAACTATCTCAATGATAAAATCAGTCAATAATTATAACTATTTATGCTGGGACTCTTGCATACAATTACATGTAATCCATAAAAAGAGTTTAAATTTTAAAATTATATTTATTTTTGGCATATGAAGTTTTTGAAATTGTTTCTGAATCTTTGATTGTCTTTCAATCATTCTACCTCACCTACTATCCTCTTCTGCTGCACCTACAAGGTGCACTGCATTGTTTGGAAACCACTGTGCTAGACTCAGTGTGACTCACAAGAAATTATAATTGTCACATGAAACCCGAATGTCAAAGTAGGCAATGAGTGGGATAGTAAATTAGTTGGCAAATTTGGACTAGCAACCTGTAATAAATGCAGAGAAAAATAGATCCATTGGTGCATGGTGAAAGAAATGATAGTATCCTACAACAGGATATATATGGACATGTAGGAACTCAGGAGGAAAAACTAAAAACCAGATCAACTACATAGCTATCAACAAGAGACTCAGGAATGTACTTTTATGCTACAAAACATATCCAAGTGCTGACTGTGGAAGCAATCACCTTCCAGCAATACATAAACTTAGAGTGAAACTATGGAAATCAAAGAGGCCTAAGGCAGCACTAAAACTGCTTACTGTGACATACAGAAATATCAGCAAACTAGAAACATTAAAATCTGAGGTGGAATCAACACTGGCCAAATTGAACAGATACAAAATGGCAGGGCCAGGTAAAATTATAATAAAGATGCTGGCAGCTTTAGATGACATCAGCATAGGCAAGATTACAGAAATAATAAATTAAATTCCTAACAATGGTGATATACCTGAAATATTAAGCATATTTATTTTCATAGCATTGCCTAAGAAACCAGGTGCAAATGAATGTGAACTCCATCAGAAAGTCAGCCTAATGAGCTATATAACAAAACTTATTATCCGAATACTGATGAATAAAATTTACAGCAGAATCAGACCAGAAATAGAGCAAGAACAGCGCAAGTTCGTCAAAGTCACTAGAACAAGGAAAACAATATTTATGCTCAGAATGAATTTTATTAGGGAGAGCAATACAATGGCAGAAAGAATTGTATCTGTGTTTTGTCGATTATGCAAAGGTATTTGATAAAGTATGCCAAAAAGATTTGTTAGAGGAGCTCAGCAACCTTTACATGTTTGGGAAGGATGTTAGAATAATCAAAAATCTATACTGGCAGCAAACCGCTTGCATAAAGATAGAGAAAACGAGTTTAGTAGATATATGAAAATAGAAAGGGGTGTTTCTTTTTTGTTTTTTTTCTATAATTGTTTTATCCCTGGTTTGCAGAGGACTACAGTGAGAGGAAAGGGAGGGGAAAAAAGGTAACGAGGTAAAAGGGATGTCAAAAAAAAGATAAAAGAAAGATAGGAATCAAAGAGATAAAAGATGGTAAATGATGTTGCACTTAAACTTTTGGAGATTGTATCTATTATGGAGCAAATATATGGAAGGGAGTTTCATAGGCAAGAAGTGCAATAGAAGAAACTGATAGAGTAGAAGTGTTTGTTACATTTGACTATTTTGACAATAAAAGGTATTCTAGTAACACGAGTAAATTCCTTGTGGTTGGGCACCAGGGAAAGAAGCTCATCAGAGCAGAGACCATGAAAATATTTGTAGAAAAGACAGAGGGGAGCTACATTCTGTTAATGAGAAAGGAACTAAAGTTGAGCTGCCAAATGGATTACATTGCAGATCCTTCTTTGGATTTTTCGAGAACCCCAATATGAATAGTAGGAGCACCCAACCAGATATGGCAACAATATTCAATGCACAGACGAATGGTAGATTTATAAATGTGCAAGATGAATTCTGACAAGAAAAACTCCTGGCACAGTGACCCAAACTTTTTACCAGTAGATGTAACTATTGATTCAATGTAGTCATTTCTTTTGAGATCAGCTGAGAAAGTGAGGCTGAGGAGCTGTGTTGCTTTTTGGAAGACTAGCATGAACCATATTGATGGAAGGTATGAAAGTTTCTCTATGGTGGTTAAAGTAGAACAGATTCATTTTGGAAGCATTAAAATTTACAAGCCATTTCTTACTTTAATTCATCACAGATTGGAGGTATAAATGGTGGTGTCATCTGCATAGATGCCTAATTGAGAACTGATTACATCAGGAAGATCAATGATGGAAATCAGGAAAAGTGTAGGATAGAGCCTTGAGGGACACCAGCATTTGCATGAAAGAATTTGGAAGCATGCTCATTCAAAATGACCTTCATTGCACAATTTTATGGGAATGATTGGATTAAATTAAAAAATTATTCATTTATACCATTGCCCTGTAGCTTGTACAGAAGGTCAGCTCGCCAAACACTGTCAAACACTATTGAGATATCCAGGGCAACAGCTTCAGCTTCACCATTCTTATCAAGAGCTTGATATGTATATTCGGTGATGTTTGTTAGCACATGGCAAGGTAGAAGCTGTACTGTTTGTCAGAGAATAGGTTGTGGACAGATGAGAACTTCCAGCAAACAGGAAAGCAATAGTTATAGATATTGAAGAGGACAGCACATTTCTCCTACAGAGAAAAACACTGCACCCACTTGGTCTCACACTCTCAAATGGAATGAGCACAATGAATCCATAGCTACATCTACTGCTAGGAAGGTTGGTTCACTGTCTTAGGCTAATTTTTCTGGTCAGAATCCATTTTGCACATTTTTAAATCTACCATTCCTCTGTGCAGTAAATATCTGGTCAGGTGCTCCTGCTATTCATCTTGAGGTTCTTGACAAAATTTAAAGAAGGATCTACAATATAATCAATCCTGACTTGGCAGCATTCCTTAACTTACTTTCTCACTGATATGATAGGGCTTCCCTCTGTCTTTTCTACAGGTATTTTCATGGCAACTTCTCTGATGAGCTTTTTTTTTTCTGGTACCTTGACTACATATATTTACTTGTGCTACTAAATTGGCATCAAGGTCCCACCCTTTTACCGTTAAAATAGTTAGATCTAACTGTCTCTTCTACTTTAAGAGTTTCTTTTCTTGCACTACCCATTTGTGGAACTCACTTCCATTTGCTTACTTCCACTAACAGCTGCAATCTCCAAAAGTATAAATGCTATGTCTATTGTCATCTTTTATTTACTTGATTCCCATCTATCTCTTATCTTTTCTTTGACATCCCCTGTAGATCTTTTTTATTCTCTCACTGTATTCCCCTAAATGCCAGTGGCATTTCTGCCTTGGTTAGGATGAAATGATTATTGAAAAAAATAATTTGGTATATATATTTAAAAGTAAATGTAACCTTATACGACCAATATTTTACAAATATCATTTTTTGTTCTATATTATAAAACTCAGTAGATGAACCATTTTATTTTTTTTCATACTGCATTAAAAGTAGTATTTTTTTTAGTTAAATGATACTTTTGAATTTAATACATTGCTTTTATTTCCATACCTATTTGATGTCATATCTAATCATGGTGCTTTTTTTTAATTATTCTAAATTTAAGAGTTCTTAAATTATCAGTTATCATATTACTCTTCCAATGGGGAAAAACTAGTCAAAGGCAGTAATTCGAAATTATTTCCTATTTGAGCATCCATACCAAAAGTAATCTTTTGCTAAGTTGAAAAAATAATATTCCTTTAAAATAGGTTCACACTTGAAAATGTTATTAAACTTTACATATTTTGATTTTTCAAACATTGACATTTTTATTTGAACAAATTAAGTTAACTACTACCTGCAGATATAAAGCCTATAATATGTGAAGGCAGCCGTATAAATAAGACTTTTGTAAAAAATTTTATCAAACACTTCGTGACGCACCTTGGGTAACAGCAAATGAATATTTAATTTTTGATTATGTTCATCTGTTGAAGAATATTTTGAATTTGTAATTTAACCGAACCTGTAAAATAAGAATTTAGTAAAGTTCATCAAAGACCAGGTGGCATCTATTTTATCAATGTTCAGTAATATATTAAAAAGTTTCTTATCAAGCAGATATCTTTACTTTTGAATTAAAATGGAAATATTGATGCTTTTAATGTTAGTTCAAGCCATCAATGTACATCTTGCAAATATAAACTTTGTGAGGAAGTTTCAAAAATATTATTTAATCTTGAAAATTTCAACTCATCTATTACTGATAAAAGAAAAATGGCTGTTGTGAAAATAGTTGAAAATATTACAAGAAAGTTAAGTGCCATATGTGATACTCGCTTGGGCGATCATGTCTCGAAAGAGACATGACTGACTGGGTAGAATATTATCCTGCAGTAGGTTGAACTCACAACTCTTCAGGTTAAGTCACTAGATCCAACCAACATTTTTATTCACTAGGCAAAAAGTATTGGGCAAAATGATATGACAAATATTTTCAAAAACAGTTAACTTTTTTTCAAAATTTATGCAATTTAAACATTTTGAAATATGTCTGGGCTTCAGCAGCACTATGACTTTGTATGACTTTGTATGAAGTATAGAACACCATAAGCTTAACAATGAAAACTATTGTGCTGTTTCTTATTTTATTTTCCACACACACACACACACACTCAATAAAAATTAATTCACACCACGTGTATCTAAAAAAAATACAATTGCGCAGGAATTCACTCCTTACCATACCCTGTGGGGTCAAAAACAAGGACAGCGCACCCAAAAGT
This sequence comes from Ascarosepion bandense, assembly GCA_037127315.1. Taxonomy (NCBI): domain Eukaryota; kingdom Metazoa; phylum Mollusca; class Cephalopoda; order Sepiida; family Sepiidae; genus Ascarosepion; species Ascarosepion bandense. Next base: position 2,327,706 of record JBBBDQ010000954.1, on the reverse strand, counting down.
TTGGACGTAGTGGAAAGCACAACACATGGTCAAAAATATGATTTTTTGAACAATCAGGGCTCGACATAAGAAACAATTTTTGATCTCCCCGGAGCTTCACCATCCAGATAAAAGGAAGGTAGAAACTCTCAAGAAACCAGAGGGAACAGCGACCAGCTGACACCAAAAGGGCACAAGGACAGCTCACAGAGCACACACAGAGAGAATTCAGCAGTTCACACACCAGGCAGTATCACGTATCAGTGAACATTCTTTCACCCTCTCTTTCTCTCTTCTCGCTCGCTACACATCGTCCTACCTTTCCCTTCTCACATTCCCAGTTTCTTTCTTTCTCCCTTTTTTTTTACAGCTTTAGGGACAATTTCATTTTTGTACAAAAAAATAATTCTTTTATTTTTTTTACAAAAATAAACCAAAAGTTTATTTTACTTTATTTGTAGTGCATTTTTCTTTTTTATTATTTGTTTGAGGGACTTCTTAGCCCCTCTACACTATAAAAGCTGCTTTTTTATTTCGAAATTTCTTGAAAGATAGTGTTCGAATCATCATACTATGTACATTCATATTTATTTCCAGTAACCAATCTTTTACTTATTGTTTTTTAAAAATAAACAAAATTTGTATATAAAAAATGGATTCATTAATTTTGTGATTTATTGTACTCTAATTTACTCAAAATGTTATCCTTATCTTCATCTCTATAGTCTCAACATTTTCTTGATGTTGCTACTTTAATGTATCATCCCCATTTATAATGTGGCTGATCATGCCTTCCACAATTTCTTATCCTTAAAAATGTTGTTGACAAGTTAATAGACCAAAATATTGGGACTTTAACAATCAAGATGAAAATAACAGTTTGAATAAATCAGTGTATCAGAAATTCATAGATAGATTTGTGAAATCTTACTGTAAATTGAAATAGATTATTATGTAGCTTTATTCTCTTATAAATGTCTGCATTCATTTCACATAACTTTAAATCTCTTTTTTTTCTTGTCGACAATGCATTTCTATAGAAAATCACAAGCAGATTATCAAAAAACCAATATCATATTTTTTGTTCTGGTTGATTTTGTCAAACTAACAGAGATATAAAAAAATCAGCCAACCATGTTCTGATTCAAACATTTAACCTGAAGATAAACAGACAATTGATGGGCCAATATGCTGCAGAAATATTCAGATAAAAGAATCTTAGAGTTTTTAATTTTTTTAATGTTTGTAAATATTTCAATTCAGCATTAACAAGAATTTGTCTCTTCTCTTTTAGCTATAGCTAAAATATCAGATTAGATCAGGCTTTCTAGCTTTTGATAGCAACCAGTCTAAAAGAAAGGAAAACTTTGAATTCAAGCCATGGAGAAGTCAATGAGAAAGCTACACCATTTTTTTCAGTAAATGTATAGCAATTAACAAATAAAGAAAAATGGAGTATCATGGTCATTTATATACTGATGATACATAGCATTAAAAATGTTTTAATCAGTCACCTGTATTTATTTCTTTGTTCATCATAATGTACTAAAGTCATTTAAAACAATGAAAAGTAGATTTAAGATTTTCTTTGAATTTTTATTGAAGTTTCAAATTTATCATCATTTTTATTCTTTTCTTAAGTGGTTACATATTTTTAAAATATTTTTCTTTCTTTTTCAAATAAGAGGTGCATTTTTTAAACTATCAATTTTTTAATTACTTTTTTAAATAAATCTAAAATGTTCCTGAAATTTTTATTATAGTTTAACTAGGCAGGGGTCACTTTAGTTTTATTTGAGCATTTACTATATATATTGGTGCATTAGAGTTTTTATGAGCATGGAATGTTTGAATGAAAGAAGATATTGACTAAAAGAGGAAATAAGTTCTAGAAGGTTTTGATCAAAATACATTGAAATATAATTGCAAAATTTTGTAGTTTATCATAAAATTCCACTTTTAAGCACAAATGTTTCTATGGTGATTCTCATTTACTCATAATCCAATGAATAAGTGTCACTTTGATTAAAAAAATGTAAAAATTATGCAATAATAACATTTTTTGACTATTAAGAGTGAGTTATTATAAATTCTTCTGTGAGATGGTCTAAAATTTACTCTTTCTCCTCTTTAATCATTCTGCTAAAGTTAGTAATTTTTATAAAGGTATTTTTATTAGAAGATAAGCAAATTACTCTTTAAAATCAGATTATATTTCCTACATCTGCTAATGTACTTAAGAAAGTTTATTATTTGATTACTTTTTGTGTCTTTATAGTGTTTGTGTATTTAATTTGTGTATTTGTATGTTTAATTATAAACATTGGAATAAATAAAATTTTTGTTTATTTTTATTAATAAATTTTTACCTGTGCTATCACAAAATAAAAGTTTCTAGTAATGTGATGTGTCTGTGTAGAAAAACCCCTTCTGCATTTGAATTTGTGAAATCTTTTTTATCTGGATGTTGTTTTCTTCTGTCGGTAGTGAAAAAGTGAAGCACATGCAGTAGATTTTCATGTTACTGTCATCATTTTTATGTAGAATTACTACTCTTAAAACATAGCCACTAGCATCTGAAAGCAGTAAGATTACTGCACTGATGTTAATATTTTCTTGATTTCTTCAAATGCATTTTGGCACTTATCAGTCCAGTTCTGCTTTGTGTATTTTTTAAGCAAATTGTTCAGTGGAACTTGCACATTCTGCATATTAGGTATGTAGATGTGATAAAAATTTGCTAGTTCTAGAAATGTTTGTAGCCCAGTAACATTTGTTGGAGAAGGCATATTCTTAATTGCACTTGTCATTAATGGATCTGGTTGATGGCCATTTTGTCAATAATTTGTCCATGCACTTGATTTTAGGCAAAAACAATTTGCACTTTTCCTTACTGAGCTTAAACCTGTATTCTCAAATTAAAAAAAAAATTCTTTTCAGATGCACAATATGTTGTTACTTAGATACACTTTTAATTAATATATTATCTAGATAAGGCAACTATGAAATGACAATCTACAAGCATTGTGTCCATAGCTTGTTAAAATATGGCCTGGAGTCACTTTTATCCAAAAAGGAGGTCCATGCTTCAGAAAAATCCAACTTCAAAATATTTTCTCCACATTTTAATTTTTTTTAAAAATTTTCTGGACTTGATAATGAATAGTTATGTGATTCTAAATATTTGTTTAACTCAGTTGAAAAATTACCACAAACACATTTTTTTTTTACATACACTTTCTGGTGCTGCCCACTTTCAATGGTCAGTTTTCTTTTTCAGTTACAACCATTTTTTCAAGTCTGTCTAATCTTTGTTGACTTGATTCAATGGTGCTCTACATTTCAACTAAAATATTGGTGGCACTCCTTTTTCACTTGAAATTTTGCTTTGACTTTGGAAACACTAACCCAACTCATCTGACAGAACATCTGGAAACATTTTTTCGATTCTTCATTTAAATTTTCACATTATTCTTTAAAATGGTCATTTGTCTGCTTATATTTTTGCAATGAATATTTATATTTCATTCTTATAACTGAAATAATTTAATCTAGTCAGTACTGAATAAATTTGTATTATTTTTTAACAAATAAGCCTTTTTATACAATGAAATGTAATTTATTTGATTAATAACAAATAATTAATCACTTGACACACCACATGCAATTTTCAAAGTTCTTTTTAAAATAAATTTTCCATTTGCTTTCTATGTGTTTTTTGATTATTGCGATATCACTACCAGTATCTAGTTGCATTTTTACATCCATATTTTCACATAGACACTTTTCTTTGGTTTTCTGTAAATATTTTTCTGTTTCAATGCAGTGTATGAAATTTCTCTGTGAGAACTTTTTCTTGTTTTAGTTTTACAATGACTTTTTATGTTTTACTTTTCTACACTTGTAGCATTTTAAATTCTTACAGGGAAAATTATCTCAGAGATAAACTTTCCAAATCTGAAACTTCTTTTCCTCCATATCACAGCTCAGATTTAGGATTCCCTGATATGCATTCAATATTTCTTGTAGTGTTAATTTTTTTATTTTATTCCAGTTTCATTAAGATTCTAGAATATATTTCTGAATCTTTTTTCATCATTGACCATTGACTGAAATTTGTTTAAATATATCCACAGTCTGTGTGTTTAACTTTAATTTTTCACACTCCTTGTTAATGATTCCAGCATATATGACAAAATGTTCATACTTTTCCAATAAGTATTCTACAATGAACTTTTCTCAGTAAAAATCTTAGTCAGAATATTTACTGTTTCTTCAAAGCAAATTTCTCCTGGTTTTCTCAGAAGTACATAATTACAGTAGCTTTCATGTTCGACTTGTGCTAACTTGCTCAATGTGTGATGTGATAACTAGGTATATATTAAGGTGGATTTGTAAAATATGTATTTTATTATAATAGATTTAAATAGAAAATGGCTAAGAATAGAAAAATAGTTTAAAAACATGTGTTTCGTTTAACAAAAATGAAAAAGAAGAGAAAAAAATGAATAAACACTTTTTCTTTTATAAGGAAATTTGTGGAAGAGAAAAGGGTATCAGATTACTGTTAAATCCTACCAGTCTTTCAATAAATATTTGACTAAGTGATTTGATGTGATAAAAGATAAAGTTGAGGAAATAGATTTTTGAGTGACCAGGTCAAAAACTGTCTTTACTGTATCTTGACCACACATTAAGAAAAGATAATAGAATTTTCCCTTTCTCCAGGCAATAAAAAAACGCCTGGTTACGGGTAAAGTGTCAGGGCTATAAAAACATCTGGTGGAAGCTTTATCAAGATAAAAAGGTAAAAGAATCCTGGAAAATACTAAGGCTAAGTGCAGACGGATGTCTGCGAGATGTTTACATATCAAAAGAAGGAAAATTTTAAGTACCTTGACATTTCGGACTTACAGTCGCCAATGTTATCTTTTAGTTTTGTCTTGGCCCGGGGGTCTCTAGTGGACTTCCAGTTATTTCAATAAATACAAGTCATTTTTCCAAGCCGATCAGTTAGTTAGTGAGTTTCAGTTGAGCTAGTTAGTTCAGCCGGGCGTGTGCTTGAAGTAGAAACTCCGTTCGTCTTGAGTCGGTTAGTTCGGCATTTGATCTCCATTAATTACAGTTAGAGCTGAGTGTCATATTCACTTGCCCCAACCGAAAAGACTAACTCTAAATGAAATAAAGCATCGTTTTAACTCATCCAAGTTGTGGAAGTTCGTTCCTTATAGTTGTACCCCCAGCTTGAGACTCCGACTTTTTCAACAAACTCCCAGCAACATCACAGCATGGAGAAATTGTTTCGACATCCACTGGGGTGTTACACATAATTTCAGTAGCTTTCATGTTCGACTGGTGCTAACTTGCTCAATGAAAATCTTGTTTTTTTTCTCGTTATTTCAGTCACTGCATTCTTTTCTGTAAATTTGCTTGTATCTTCTAAAACAAGCAGAAAAGTTAATTACATCATCTGAGTTGTATACGAATTCAGCTATAGCATTTGCCACTATGTCAGGAGAGAATGAAATTGGAGAAAATTCTGTATTCTTCTGAATTATTTCAATTAACATTTATTGTTGTTTGTGGAGTTCCAATAACTGCTGATGTTACTGTTATTGTCTTTTTACCACTTGAGCGAATAAGTTTTCCAGATTTATGAATATCTGTTTTTGTTTTTTTTTTATGCACAGCATAACTGTTATGTGCACTGCAGTAAAAAAAGGTATATTTTCCTACTCTATATAAGTTTTGATTCCTCGTCACCACTCTTATTATGCAGTACTAATAGTTATAATATTATGTTTCAACTGACTGCAACTGTACACTAACAAACATTCTAGCAGAGCTATTACAGAACTCAGACCCTGAACTCTCCTTTTTTTTTAAGCCATTTTACCTTGTTGTTTGTGTTACTGGTGCTGTCTTATTTACTCCACAAAAATTTTCAAGTAGAAAATATTTAATTCAGAGATGACTCCTAGTTAGCAATGACTTCAGTATAAACTTTATAAATGTTATTGCAATAATAAAATCTAAAAATGAGATACTACATAATATCATTTATATTGGATGTTCTGACCAGAAATTTCTGTTCTGAAAGAAGAAAGAACATTTTGATATTTCTCTTAGTGGCTTGTAAAAATGATTTTTTAGTTGTTTTCTATTGCTTCTTACTTTATTCTTTAAAATATATTAATTTCATTATCCTTCATAAGGTTCAATATTTCCATTTTTGTTTATTTATGGTTTCCATCATCTTATAAATTCTTTTTTATATTAACATATTGTCTCATTTTTACTGTTATTATTGTGAGTTTATAAATGGTATTTTATGAATTCTAATATTAGTTGTTGCCTCCATCATGAATTAATTAGATATTCTCTCTCTCTTTCTCTCACACACACACACACACACACACACACAGATGAAAAGGACAAATTTATTTTTGTCCTTCTGGCTCTGAAACTGACCCAGTCCTAATTAATATAGCACATCATAAAAGTCATGCATTATTTGATTTTGCTAATGCTACGTCTTAAAATAGAATCTTAAATAATAATTGGATAAATCTACTTCATTTCTTTCAGAACCACTAATAAAACCAAATGAGTTTTCCTCTTACCTAATAAATGCTATATAAAACAGTCTCATTATGAAGTGAGTGTTTGAATAAATATTTAAGGCTGGGTTGTTCACAATGAAAATTTTATTTTAATGTGGAGATTGCTGCTCATAATCTTCAGATCATTTGTGTATTTGATAATTCATTTGAGACTAAAGCTGAAGGGTGAGAACAAACTGACTGAGTTCAATTTCTAACAGAGTTATTTTATATTCATTTTATATTCACTACTGCACTCAGGACACATGAATCCATGGCTCTCTGTTGAGTGCCAGATGCCTTGACAAGATATCTCATCCATGAGGGTTTATTCAGAAATGAGTTAGTGAATGGGCACTTGGAACAAAAGAAAATACTTTCCTATAACTGCCTTTGTCCAGGTAGCATATTTTTATAATAGTTTCACCGCAAGCAAGGCAGTACTACTACTGGTGCACAGAGGGTTACGGTGAGATAAAAAGAAAAGAGTAAAAAGATAGACAAGTTACTGAGATGTTGAAGAAAGATCCAAATTACTGACCTTGATCACTTGATCAATCAATGATTTGCTAAAAGGGTGAAATTTAGTTAATTTTATTTTATTTATATAAAAAGATTTATTTCAATTGAAATTATTTTGCTTAACAATTTATATCTGTAATTTCCATGAATTTCAAATAGATTTACTTTAACTTTCCTTACTTACGGAAGAAATTACCTTATATATTTCAAAGTCTTTTGACGAAGTGTTTTAAAAGAGATTGCTACACAATCTCTCTAGATATGGAATCACAGGAAGAGACTTCTCAGTTATAAAGTTCTTCCTAACAGGTATGTCACAAAAGGTAGCTGTTTACAATCACTCCTCTGGAGCCCTAGCAATCAATGTAGGCACCGCCCTGTGATCTGCCTAAGAGTATACTTCCAGTCATTTATGAATATATATGCTAATGATACAACAGCATATTGGTGTACTTCCAAAACCCAAGATGACCAGAGATTTCCTCTAATCTAACTCTGACATCACAGTGGAGAAAAAACTGATTGGTTCAATTCAATACCTCAAAAACTAAATTAGTGACATTACATCATTGCCAATTAGACCCTGAACTATCACAATGAATGGATGTTGCCTCAGAGAGACTCTATGCCTTGCAACTACTGAGTCTTAAACTTAAACTAGATAAAAAGTGGAACACATACTTATGCTCTATCACTAAAGATGATAGAAAATGGTCAAATCCCTGCACTTCTCCTGTAAGTATCTAACTCCTCATGCTATACTCTACCTTTACAAGAGCTTAACCAGGCCTAAATAATGTTAGTATGTTTAGGCAGGAGCTGCCCAGTCCTTCCTTTCTAGTCTCAATAGATTCCATAAGCATCTTTGCACTCTTGTAGGTGACAATTATTTTCTGCTCTACAATCCCTTTCTCACAGACGAAACATTGTAAGCTTCTCAGTGCTCTACTGCTATTTCCATGAAAATTGCTTAGATGGACTACATTCTTTAGTTTTACCAGTTCTAACCTTCATGGCAAAGATCTACTAGGCCATGCATATTGTAGTGATCCACACTCATTTCTTTCATATTTCATTAATGAGGTGTAAGTCTACTTAATTCCTGTGAACCAAAGCTATATGCAACCAACTCCCAAGAGAATGTTTTTCCGATCATTACAATATTAACTTGTTCAAGTCTAGGATTAACCGTTATTTTCCTCTTCCAAATAATTACCAATAAGCCTGTGAAAAAACATAAACAATTTGCAGTAAAAGTTTCAATAAAGGGTAATTGTCCTGAGAAAATAGATAACCCACTCTTCCTATATTTTTTAGGTGACATTCATTCTTTATCTGTTGAAACAATAAACTCTTCAATATCTCAAGTTCATCAAATATGTACTAAGGTTTTTATCTTCATATAGAATCAGAAAATTGAAACATTGAAAACAATTATAGCTGAATACTTTTAGTATCATAAAATTAAAGATACATTTTTAAGAAAATACCTTTTGTTAGAAGAATAACAAAGGCATAGATAATTTTGCTTATTGTTATTATTTCAACTAGACCTCCCATAAACCGGTTGGGTTTCTTTTAAAAGAAGTTCATGATACAAAATGAAGTAACAATATTATAAATTTTGCTATTAATTACACATGTTTTAATTTATATGTCTAATTAAAGATATTGCAATAATTATTATTACTTATATTATACAATTGGGTTCGGCTCCACTCTTTGTATGTTGTACTCAACTTGAAAAAAATCAGCCCCACATCCTACATTATTGTTTAATTTCAATATTAGCTTATTTTGAACATGACAACACTTTATCATTTTCTCTATTTTCAATCTCTACTTATTTATTTAATGGTGCATAGGTGTCTCTTGAAATGTCATCAATCATGAGAAGGTGATTAAGACAGGAAAGTGGAAATGAAAATGTAATTGTTGGGGGTGTATGAAATGAATGTCAGCACAGGCTGACATATCCTGATGGTGATCATTTTGACTGATACTCAAGTGTCAAGGGACCTAACTCTACTAATTTCTAATTATCTCCTCCTTCCTTAGGGCTTCAGACAGATGGATGAATAGCTCTCTTATTATAGTAAAGATTGTATGATCATTTTTTATTCTAAACATGTTAATCATTTTCTACTTTTAAAATAAAGAAACAGGATGTGCATTGTGGTGCATTGGATATCGGCTCGGAACATGAAATCGGGGAGCCGAGTTCGAATTCCAGCTGAATTCATTGCCTTCACTTACATGGAAATACCCTTGGGAAAGGTATTAATCCATCTCTTCCTTCCAGTTATGGGTTAAATAACAGGACAGATTGGGTTCTATAGCCTTGGTTGGCAACCAGTCTACCGCAGAAAGCAATGGCAACCTACTGCGGGATAATCTTCTGCCCAGTCAGTCATGTCTTTTTCAAGACATGATCGCCCAAAGCATATATCACGTATGGCACTTAACTGACTGACCAAGATGATATAAGAATTTTGCAATCTGGTGACAACTAAGGAGGTACTGTAAAGTTTTTAGTTAGACTCATCACCCAAAATCAAATCAACTCAACTTTAGTCACTTTCCCAGTGACATAATGTCGCTTCTTTATGTCTTTTCTACATATATTTTCATGACAACTTCTTTGACAAGGGTTTTTTTTCCTTGGGTCCTGACCAAAGGAATCTAAGTATGCTACTAGATTGGCATCTATGTTCCACCCCTTTTACTGTTGAAATAGTTAAATGTAACTGCCTATTCTACTAAGTTTCTTTTCTCGCACTACCTGTTTGTGGAAACTCCCTTCCATTTACTTGCTTCCCTGATGGCTACAATCTCAAAAAATCTAAATGCAACATCAATTGCTATCATTTTATCTCTTTGAACCACAACCATGTTTTATTCTTTCTTCGACATACCCTGTACCAAGTCTTTTCGCTCAATGTAACCTCCTCTGTACTAATGGCAATTCTGCTTTGCTTAGTGTGAAATAATTAAAAAAATAGTAGAATATTTTTGCTTGCCTTCTTGGTTAGGATGAGAATTTTTCAGCACCTCTCATAAAATATGAAGTAACATACAAAATATAAGAAAATCATAATAAAAAGCACTTTATTATTCACATATAAGATAGCCAAGTTGCTGCAATACATTAAAAGTTTATTATTGGAAAAAAAGGTATTTCAAAAAATCAAACTCAATCAGAGGAAAGAAACTTAATGTAAAACAAGAATTTTAAAACGTTTCCAAGTTCAACAAGAATGTTAAGTTGATGTTACATAACTAAAATATCAGCATTTATCTAGTGATCAATAATTCTGAAACTTTCCTATGCCTTGAATTATTGTTCAGAAGAATTTTAACAATTCTATTTATTTGTCTATGGTTACTTGGCTATAATATCCTAAAGAAAGGCATAATGAATTCCTCCTTCTCTATATTTTCTCTTAATCTATAAATATGGCTAAGAAATGATAATGTTATACCTACAGAATCAGTCACAAATGAATATTCACCTATCATGTTTATAGGGATAGTTAATTTACTTCTACACAAAACAGAACAATATTTTAGTGTTTCTGGTGACATGTTATTATCAGGTATTATTTAATACCAAACTCTATGGCACTAAATATCTGCAACCAAAAATATGACTGCCTTACTGTCCAAAAATAAGTACATCCTGTGAAGTTTATTAAAAACAATATTTAGTGTGACAGTTTTTATTTTTTATTACTTTTCGTAATCTTGATGATATTGACATCACTAAATTTATATACAAAATATTCACTGGAATGTTTTCTCACTTTTAGAATATGCATTCTTTAAAATTTACTTCCACTTTTCATTTCCATTTATTCTGCAATTTAACTCCAGTAACATGATTGGCTAATCAAGAACTTTTTTCTTTTGTTTCTTCAGAAACTTATTTTTTTAAAATTTTTTTTAATCATTTCACCCCGAGCAAGGCGGAAACACCACTGATGTGCAGGGGGTTACATAAATGTAAAAAGATTAATTAGAAAAGAGTGAGGAGTACAAACTAGTTAGAAAGGAACAATAGAAAGCTGAGAAAGCAGGTGCGATGACAGATACATAGGTGGAGAGAAAGGGAAGGTTATACGGGGGTGAGGAGAGAGCTAGGAGTCCAGTGGTTAGAAGATGAGTATTGACTTTGCATTTAAATTTCTGGAGGTTGTATCCGTCAGGAAAGCAAGAATATGGGAGCGAGATCCACAGGCAGGAAGTGTGAGAGAAGAAGCTGTTGGAGTAGAATTGTTATCTGCATTTGGCTAACCTGACTGTGAATGGGTGGGACCCAGTTGCCAGTCTGGTTGCACGAGTAAACATCTGTTGAGAAGGCATCAGTGACTTAAGTTCGTCTGAGCAGAAGCCATGAAAGTATTTATAGAACAGACAAAGGGAGGCCACATTTCGACGATGGGGAAGTGGCTGCAGTTGAGCCGCCAGATCAGTACCTATCACATTACAGACTCTCCTTTGGAGCCTGTCAAGAACACTGAGGAGAATGGCAGGGGCACCTGACCATAAATGGCAGCAGTACTCCATGCATGGACGGATGGTTGACTTGTATATATGCAGGATGGATTCAGGTGGAAAAAACATCCTGGATTGACATAGTGACCCAACCTTCTTAGCAGTAGATTTTGCTATGGATTCAATATAGTGGTTCCATTTGAGGTTTGAGGACAGGGTAAGTCCGAGGAGGCGTAGTGTATTACTCTCCGGGAGAATCGCTTGGTCCATGCTTATGGGAGGCAGCAGAGGTTGCCTGTAATGGTTGACAGACAACAACTTGGTTCTTAGATGAATTGAAGTTGACAAGCCACTTCTTGCCCCAGTTCACCACAGAGTGTAGATCCCGTTCAAGGTCAGCAGCGAGATTATGTCTGTCCGCCACGACAGGTTTCTTACTGGTGCAGGAGTATATTGTAGTGTCATCTGTGTAGATGCCTACTTGGGACTTGATCTCATCTGTGAGGTCGTTGATGAAAGTAAGGAAGAGCGTCAGGCCCAGGATAGAGCCCTGTGGGACACCAGCATTCGTGCTGTAGGACGAAGAGGCACGCCCATTCAGAACGACCTTCATTTTGCAGTTATTTAAGAAAGATTGGATTAGGTCAAGTAGGCGACCAGTAATAACATAACTGCGTAGTTTGCATAGGAGGCCAGAGTGCCAAACCCTGTCACAAGCCTTGGAGATGTCCAGAGCAACCGTGCGAGCCTTGTCAGACTCATCAAGGGCCTGTAGCATGTACTCCGTTACGGTTGTTAGCAGGTCGGCCGTGGACCTGGCAAAGCGGAATCCATATTGCCTGTTGGAGAACAGTTTGTGGGCGGTGAGATGATGAACTATTTCAGCATTGATTATAGCCTCGAATACTTTCCCGAATATTGGTAGAAGACTGATAGGACGGTAGTTGGATGTGTCCGAGGGTTCACCACAATTCTTAAATACAGGAACGACTGAAGAGAACTTCCAGCACGCAGGAAAGCAGGAAGCAGAAAGGCAGTAGTTAAATAGTTTAGAGAGGACAGGGGAAAGTTCAGGAGCACACCTCTTAAGGACTATCACCGGGATTCCATCGTCTCCACACGCCTTATGGGGGTCGAGTTTTGAAATTACTCTGGATACTACTGTCGGGGTAATATATACGTCGTGCAGTTTGGCCTCAGTTCTAATAGGGAAGTCAGGTGGGTGTACTCTGGACGAGTCGAATGTGGAGTTGGATGAGAATCTGTGGGCAAAGCACTCAGCTTTGTCCGCAGATGACGTGAGAACCTCAAATCCATGGATTAAAGGAAGGTATTGAGGATTTCCTATTGTTGAGCACTCGTTTACAAATCTTCCAATAGTCCTTGGAGCCAAACTTGCAGTCAGCTATGTGCTGTCACATTCTCTCAGCAAACAACTGTTTGGCATTATTTAGGGTTCTCTTGCACTCATTGCGAGCAGATATGAACAGGCGCCTATTGTGATCAGTTGACTGTCTCCGGAATAGACGGAAGTAATGGTTCCTGTGGGCAATGGCGGCTGAGCAGGCTGGAGAGAACCACGGAGAGGAATGAGGTTTTAAGCAATACTTCCTGGTGGGTATGAAGGCATCAATGCCAGCTTTCACCCATGACAAGACCTCAGAGGCACAGTCATCAACTGATAGGTCGAACACTTTTCCCCAAGGGATGTCGCAGAGGAAATTGCGAAAGGTATCCCAGTCAGCTTTTTGGTTGAGGTAGGAGGTAGAGGGCTCCTGGGAGGAGTGAGATTGGAAAGAAATACTGAGAGAGACTACAGCGTGGTCGGAGTTGCCGAGAGGGCAAAGTTGCGAGACTTGACAGGCGTCAGGCGCAGAGGTGAAACATATATCTAGCAGTGAGGAATGACCCAAGGGAGTGCTTGGGAAGTGAGTGGGGAAGTCCACCACTTGCGTAAGGGATTGGGAAATAGCAAAGTTCATGGCGTGAATGCCCGCTGGATCAGTAACGGTGTTTTCAAGCCACTCAGAGTGATGGGCATTGAAGGTCTCCAAATACAAATATGTGGGCGAATGGGTGATAGGAAATAGCCTTATCTATGTCGTCAGCAATGCTATCTAGTAGGGAGCAGTCAGGAGAGGAGGGAGAACGTAAAGAAAGAATAGGTTAACTAACCGAACTGAGGAGAGACAAGTGGAGACATATTTATTGGTTGGTCAGTAGATTCAAGTGAAGTCACCCTAGCTATGGGGAGGTGTTCGCTGACATAGACACCCAGCCCATGCATGTGGACAGTGGAATCCTTCCTTAAAAGGGGAAGATAACCAGGGATGAAGAGGTCAGAGGAGGGAATAGCTGAGTTGAGGTTAGTTTTGCAGAGCGCAAGGATGTCAGGGGACTTTTCATACAGGAACGCTTCTACACTAGGAAAGTTAGTATGAATGCCCCGGATATTAGTGAAGGAAAGGTTAATGGGTTTAGGTGGTTTGGATTTAACTGGTTTAGGGTCATTTCTGATTTGTTTAGTCATGATTCTGTTTGTAGAAAGGGACCTAGGGTAGAGGATACAGGCGGTCATTATCCACGATCTGTGCTGGGAGGGAAACTGGCTAGGGCTGCAACAAGGTGTGGCCTCGGGGTTGCCCACCAAAAGCGCTTGCAGGGACACCTATTCATGCGCGACATGGCACTACAAGAACCCCGATATTATACAACTGTTGATCAGAGCAGCCGCTCTTGACACTACGAAAGAGTTAGGGCTCCTAACTACCAGTCGGAAGCAGCAACCAGGAAAATGCCAACCCGGTACCCTCACAGTGATGAGCCGTTGCCACCAACCGGCCAGATCGCAGGAAACTCACGGAAGCACCAATACCAAGGTCTGGAAGAGAGAGAAGAGAAAGCTGCAAACCACATCCTAAACAGGAAACAAGGGGCAAGCCTCTACTCCAGTTCAATAGACGTGGGAGGAGTATGGACCGGGTGATAGTGTGACCTATGGAATGTTTTCGATCATTGTTTTGCAAAAACTCTGCACTTCTTTACTATTTTTTCATTCATAAGTAACAACTTGGGAGAGTTTCTGTTTATGCCTGTACAATAAGCTTTCCTCTTATCAACTGTCAAGTCACATCAAGGTTGTACAATTGGTTCTTTAGATATCTAAGTGCTGGATACTTTCTGAACAGGCCATATAAGATTTTCATCTGTGAACTGTCTAGTTTGTTAGTAGAAATACAATGTTTAATTTATTATTAAGATTACTTACATTAAAAAATATAATCCATGACCACTTCCTTTGAGATTAACAGGCATTATAGGTTCAGATACATAGATTTGTACTTGACATTAAAATTTTACTTTTAAATTGTTAATTTAAATCTGATATTATCAGTGTTAGGAAGATTATAACTGCAGTTTGAGATTTTATTTTTTTCTAAATCAGAAATCTTCTATGAATTGATAATATTGAGGATCTAATGGTCTCAGAATGACAAAGTTTTGAAATAGTTATTTTGATGATGATATGTTTTTTCTTTCAGCAGATCAAAACGATTTTAGCAGTTTCCACAATGTTTTGCATATGTTATTCTTCTGACTGCAATATTATTGTTATTAAAAATATGGTATAATATTTTCTTCTTTGATGAATGAATGCACTTATTGTATGTTCAAAGTAAATGAAAACAATTTTTGGCATAAAATGAGTTCTGGTAATTTGATAGAGGTTTGCACTTGAAATGATTATGGTAAGTTTTTGCAAGTTCTTTGTAAATTGTGCTGAATATTTGATACTGAGCTTTCTTGCTTGCAACATCACTTATTGATAGAAGTAGTTATACATCACAGAAAGGGAATTGTTTGATCATTTCAAAGTATTCAGTAGTTAGTAATTTTTATGAGTTTTGTTTACTGTTACAACAGGTAAGTTACATGATAAAATATTGTTTGGACCAATAATTCTTTTGACATAACAGATGTTGAGTTTTAAATTTTTTATGTTAGTAATAATACTGATGATTATTATTGGAAAATGTCTGATAACTGTATATAAAACTGGTGGGTAAATTACATATCGGGAAAGAACATTCTCCCTTTTATTATATGGCTTTCCATTCATGTTCATATTTACTGTTGTACAGACAATATTTTGTTCCCTGTATCCTCCAGTCTTTTCAAGTGTCTGTTGTACTTGGTAACCTTTATAGAATTTAAGGGATAACACTGTTTTTATTTCACTTTTGATGGTTAGAATATATATCAGTTAATTCTCTCTAGTCTATTCAGTTTTGTGGTGCATGTCCATTTCTTCTGCTGAAATAGTGTATAGGGCTTTTTCACACTAATTGAACCAAGGATAGAAATCTAGGCTGTCACAAAACCACAAGGCCACATAATTCATGAACAATCCAACTGCCTAACTTTGGGGCCTCAAGCCAAGTGTTTGGACTCAAATGGAATTTTTTGAGTATAAGATTTTCTTAATCAGAGGTTCCCAGATGGTGCTCACTTCTATGCAAGGTCTACTGAGGAGGTTATTAATAAAACATGTGTACTTATTATTTCATATTATTCAGTTCTGTTCTTCATTATCTTGACTTTATTCCACAGGGCTTGATAACCACTCTATTCTCTCCATACATGATGAGCCAAGCCTGATTTCAATATTTCTCCTTGTAATCTAACCTTTCCAACATTCTTCTTACTTTAATTCTCGGGGTGTCTGGTTTCACCATTTCACAATTACATTGGATGGAATAAATGCAGTTCTTCATCATGTTTACTTCTAAGTGGATTTTCTTTAATTTGATAAATATTGACCCATACAGTCAAGCTAACTGGAGAGGGAATGGATTGGCTGATTACATAAGCCCCTTTAGTAACTCATCTCAATGACATATGTGTATTTTAAAATTTGTTGGGGTCTGACTTAGTTGTAATGTGAATATTCATATTATATATGATGCAAATTTCTGCAATGTACCTTTTGATGTCTAAGCTGGGTTATCACTTTGATATATCACTTAGGGACAATTAGTAGATTGCAAGTTATTTGAGTCTCATGATATTTTTGAAGAACCTGTATTCAGTATGTATGAACATTTCAAACTTACCTGGAAATGATAGAGAGAAACCTTGATTCTAGAATATTCTGCTTTATTCTCAACCAATTAGAGGAGAAAGAGGAGGCCTGTTTTCAAAAATATACTTTTTAATGTATTTACATGTACATATATAACTAATAAATGAAATCACTTGCCAGTTTAAAGGGGAGAAGCATGCTTTCTCTGCAGCCCATATAGATAAATAGCAAATGTTTACTTTAAAAGATAGAAACATGGAAAGAAAAATATATGAGCAAGATATTAAAGATAACTAAAGAGTACTATGCAAATATGTAGGGTTGGAAAAAATACCAGAGTCATGCACTTCGACAAGTATTGAGCTCTTCGTAACACGACTGTTTACTGGTCTAATTTAAATCTGAACCATAACTGTTCAGTATTTATATATATATATATATATATATATATATATATATATATAGAGAGAGAGAGAGAGAGAGAGAGAGAGTTTGAAAAATGGTGGAGTGCATCCTTTTTCTTTAAGATGAACCTTTTACCTCCAACACTTCTTCAGAAAGATTTGTTGGGAAAACTCAAATATACAAAAAAGATAATCATAAACAGTAAGACTAAAAATGTGTTTGGGGAAAGTAAGAAGCCATGACTAAAATAAATTTAAAACAATGAATCAATGTAAATAAGTTCCTAGCAAATGCAAAACAGAAAAAATGTTGTACTTATGAACCACACATGAGACACAGAGAACAAAGAAAGTTATCTTTTTGCCTGCAGAAAGTCAGTCGATAAAGCTTGATATGAAGAACTTCTAAAAAATGCAAGTGTTTAGCTGACCAAGCTTTATACAGAACCCTAAATGCTTCATCGTATATATATATATATATATATATATATATATATATATATATAGTAGCGGCTACAATATAAGAAATGGAAACAACAAAGACATAAATATGTGTAATTACTTTTTTTTTCTTTTTTTTATAAGCGTTTCACCCCGAGCAAGACATGTCACTGCCACTACTGCGCAGGGGGCTACATAGAGTAAAGAAAGGATGATTAAATATAGGAAATGTCAGAGGGTGTGTGATAGGCAGGTAGGGATACCGAGAATGGTTAAATATAGGAAATGTCAGAGGATGGGTGATAGGCAGGTAAGGATACCGAGAATGAGGGTTGGGTAGATGAGTGTTCTGAGAATAATTGGGAGTTAGTGTGATAGGAGGTGTCTATTGACCCCACATTTAAACACCTGGAGATTGTAACTGTCGGGAAAGCAGACTTGTGGAAGGGAGTTCCACAGGCGGGAAGCGCAAGAAAAGAAGCTGTTGGAGTAGAATTTACAGTTACAACTTATCTGTTTAACTGTAAAAGGGTGGGACCTAGTTGCTAATCTAGTATCTTGTGTAAATTTGTGCATAGGCAGCACCAGTGATCTAAGCTCATCGGAGCAGTAGCCATGAAAGTACTTGTAGAAGAGGCACAGGGAAGCCACATGACGCCGGTGAGAGAGCGGCTGCAGCCAGTCTGCCAAGTCAGTATCAACCACGTTACACATCCTCCTTTGTATTTTGTCAAGAAGCCCAAGGAGAGCAGCAGGGGCACCCGACCAGATATGGCAGCAATATTCAATACATGGGTGGATGGTAGATTTGTATATGTGCAGAATAGATTCAGATAGGAAAAACTTCCGGGCCCTGCACAGAGAACCGACTTTCATAGCAGCAGATTTGGCAATGGATTCGATATAGTCATTCCATTTGAGAAAAGTAATGCATGATTAGCAATGAAATTTTCACCAAATAAAGATTACTGTGTAATGCATAAATATTATACAAAGTTACAAAAAATTACATAATAGTTTTTTTTAAAATAAAGATTAAATGGAACAAAGGAAATAAGCTACTGGATAAAAGTTAAGGAACAATCTTGTTAGTACTTGATTATGAACAAAATAACAACAAAATGTAATATTTGGTAAACATCCCCTTATTTTCAATGACTTCTCTGCATTGTCGACCACATGATCTAATTAATTTCTTGCAAAAATCAGCAGGAATTCCCTCCCATTCATCTTTCAATAACTCCCATAGGTGATTCTGTTTTTTCAGGTTTCTTTTCTGTGCTCTTTCTCCAATTATCTTCAGGTCAGGGCTCTGGGCTGGCCACTTCATTAGGGTGATTCCTTCTTCAAATAAAGTCATAGCCTTCTGAGCCTTGTGGCAAGGTGCATTGTCCTGCATGAAAATAGGAAATTCATAAAAATTATGGTGTAATCTTGGTACCATATGCTGTTGAAGAAGCCTTTTGTAAATCTCAGCATTGATATTGACATGTATGCAGATGATAGGGCCAACTCCTGCAGTTGAAATCATTCCCCACACCATCACACTGCCGCCATGAAACTTAACAGTTTTCTTGACACATTAAGAAGACAGTCTTTCACCTGTTCTACAGCATATGTAAGTTTTTCCCTCAGAACCAAATATGGTAAACTTGAACTCGTCACTAAAATGAACTGTATCCTATTGTGCGTCAGTCCAAACAACATGTTCTCTTGCATACTTCAGGCATGCCCTTTGGTTTTGCTTTGAAATGAGAGGCTTCAAAGCTAGAATACGGGCATGCAATCCTGCATTTTTTTAACATGCAAGCAACCATTTTCCTTGAGATCATATTCTCTGTCTCTTCATTAAATTTATGGGCAATTGATGTAGCAGTTTCAAAACAATTTTTTGTAGATATTCTAACAATTCTTTGATCTTCTATTTGCAATGTTTTTGTTTTTGTCTGCCAGTTTTTTGGTTTTGCATCTAACGTTTTATCGGTTTTTATTCCTGCTAATTACACGATAAACAATACTTTTAGACCTATGAACAATATCAGAATTTTCTGAAATTGACTTTTTTTCTTGATAGTTAATGATAATGAGTTTTTTTTCTTCAAAAGAAAGGATTTTGTGTGTAAAATTTGCTATATTGCTTAAAAATAAAGTCCTAATAATAAATGAATTTTTACTTATTGTTGAAAAGCTCCATCGAGTATTTTAACAATGTAAATTAAAAGTTTATGCAAATTATTAACATTGTTCCTTAACTTTTGTCTAGTAGCTTATTTCCTTTGTTCCATTTAATCTTTATTTAAAAAAACTATTATGTAAATTATTGTAACTTTGTATAATATTTATGCATTGCACCCTAATCTTTATTTGGTAAAAATTTCATTGCTAATTATGCATTTTTAAGTAATACACATATTTATGTCTTTGTTGTTTCCGTTCCTTATATTATGGCTGCTACTGTATATACATATGTATGGGTTAAATATATAATAGGAAACATATCTCAGTCCAACATGTTTCACTTTTATTAAAGCTTGTTCAGAGACTGAGAGAAAAATGAAAAAACAAAGAAATGGAATACTGGATTGTTAACACTTGAGGTTAGTTTTCATTGGTTAGATACATGTCACCTATATTAGATAACAGATCATTTATAAATGTTATATATATATATATATATATATATATATATATATATATATATATATATATATATATACGCCACTTCAGATATATTGGCTATAATTTTAAGTGTATAAAAAAACCTGCAAACATTATATTAACATATGAACAAAACACATTATATTGTACATGAAAATAAAAACAATTTACTCCAAATGTATTCCAACCTAAATATCAATTCATATAAATATCCACGTAATTTTACTACTGTCAGGTTTTAAATGAGATTCATTTGTAGATTTCCTCAATAAAACTGGTGCTTGAGCATAAAGTTTTTTTAAAAAGTAGTGTAGAAAAGAAGTCATAATCCTTGGCTTGCTGGATTAATATGCTAATCAGGTTGCTTCTATGGCTGCTGCTGCTGCTGCTGCTGCTGCTGGACATGTGCCAAAAATAATAAAGCGCTTGTTGCTCATCATTTACGTAAGATTTATGAACAGGGTTATGTCACTTGTGTGTAAAGGGTTACAGTGAAAGAAAAAAATGTACAGGGGATAAGAAATGAATGAGAATGAAAGGGATAGAAATTGATGTTGCATTTAAACTTTTAAAGATTCTAGCTATGAAGGAAACAAGTAAATGGAAGGAAGTTCTACAAATGAGAAGTGCAAGAAAAGGATAGAAGAGGTGGTTACATTTAACTATTTTGATGGTAAAAAGGTAGAACCTTGATGCCAATTTAGTAAGATGCATAAACACATGAGGTCAGGAAAACAGGGAAAAGATTTCATCAGAGCAGTTACTATGAAAATACTCATAAAAAGACAGACAGACACACACACACACACATATATAAGTGGGGCAAATATATGTAATTAAGGAGCCGCAAATTCTATTAGCCCAGGGAGCCTCTTAAGGTCTAAATCTAGCTCTACTAATGACACTGAGTTTTGATAAAACACATTGAAAATTTAATAAAAAGCATTTTTCACACACTTGTCACCAGGAAAAAATGATTTATTTTACATACTGATGAATATCTGAATATATGTACACTTTGTCATGTACCTGTTCATTCATGAAACAAATATGTTTCTGGTAGAAGATTTTTGTCTCTACCAGGAACATATTTACTTCAACAAAGTCTCACTCTGTGTTATTCACATTAACAATGATTATATTTGTCTATACTTCTGAGATGTGGTAATATTTACATTATTTACATTGTTCAAACTGTTGTTCTCATCTTTATTGATATGTTTACAATGCTTTGGCTGTTGTACACTGCAGCCTTCTTCAGTTGCTAGGAATTTCAAACTGTAATAATTATAGAATAATTATTCTTTAACTACTCTTTAGTATATCCATGTACTCATAAAATCTGGAAAATCTAATGTAAATAGATATTCATCTGTAGCTTTATACTCCCAGTGTCTATATTTTTCAACAATTTGTTTTTGATAAAAAAGAAAATCAAATAAAAATGAGTTATCTATGAAGTGCATGCTCTAACTTCTTATTCCAATCAGTTGCCAAAATATACAAATCAATAATACTTTTAGTTCTTTCTCTTTCTTTTCTTCCAATTTTGACCTTTCTTGTGTTTGTATTACATGTACTTATAACAATGCAGTGTCAGAAATTCCCAAGAGGAGAATTTGCAGATGACATATAACCTCTTTGACAGTATCTCCTCTACAAATATATATCATGATCTAAACCTGTTCTCATTGCATCTATCATTAGCCTCTTGTGAGGAAAACTGCATTGATATAAGATGATGCTGGATTCTTCATTGGTCATATGAACCTTATTGAAACTCATTTATCTACACTAGCTTCACTTATTTCTAAGTTAGGGCAGAAGTTCCTCAATTTAATTAAGAAACCGATAAAATGCAGCCGTAACTTCTACTCCAACAGTTTCTTTCCTCGCACTTCCCGACTGTGGAATTCTCTTCCAAACGATTGCTTCCCCGACGGCTACAATCTCCAGGAGTTTAAATGTAAGGTCAATAGACACCTCCTAACACACTAACCTGCTCCCATTCTATCAAACACTCTTCCCATCTGCCCGACACTCATCCTCGCTATCCTTACTCATCTATCACCTTTCTCCTGACATTCCCTATGTCTATCCACTCCTTCTCTTTACCTTCCCCTATGTAGCCCCATGCGCAATAGTGGCAGTAAGTGGAATGCCTTGCTTGGGGTGAGATGATTAAAAAAAAAAAAAAAAAAAAAAAATTTCCCCAATAATAATCCTTTAAGTAAAATTTTTAATAAAAATGCCCTTAAATTAAGTTATAGTTGTACAAATAATCTAGAAAAATTATTAAAAATAATAATAATAAATCCTTAAATCAACACATAAACCAAAGTAACAATAATTATTCAAAAACTGAAAGCAATAATAATACAAATTTATTTGTTTATTTATTTATTTATTTTTATAATCATATCGCCCTAAGTAAGGCATTTTACTGCCACTGTTTTGCAGGGGGTTACATAGGAAGAAAGTTATGAGAAAGAGTGACAGGTTATAGGGGGTGCCAGGAAATGGGTAAGAGAAGGATGAGAATACTGATGAGAGTGGAGTGGATGGAGAAAGAAGCATGAGAGAGGGGATGCAGGTTAGTGAGATAGGAGATGACTATTGACTTTACATTTAAATTCTTGGAAATTGTAGTTGTCTGGGAAGAAAGTAAACGGAATGGAATTCCACATGCTGGAAGTGCGAGAAAAAAAGCTACTGGAGTAGAATTTGCATTTACATTTTATTGGCTTTCACAGTAAAAGTGTGGGACCTAGTTGCTAATTTTGTGGCTTGAGTAAATTCATATATACAGGGCACCAGTGAGCTAAGTTCATTGGAGTAGAACTTTTCATATTATGTTAATTTTTGCATAATTTAGAAAACAGTTCATTTATCACAACCTGTATAATTATTATATATATGAATAAATATGCATACATATATATTTAAAAGTGGACCAATTCATCCATCACACCCTATATATATACATACATATATATATATATATATTATATATTAACTTACGAGTTATGAACAGATGTAACTGATAAAATATTTCAAGATTATTTTCTTTCCAATTTTTCTTTAAATTTAGCATTTCATGTTTTTTTTATATCTCTAAAATTTTTTCATGTATATATTGCACATGCACATCTTCATTCACATGTTTTAACATGTCTGTAAAGTGCATTGGTTTTAACACATTTAGAAACTTAAGTTTTTTTTGTTCAAATTTGGCATTTACTTCTAGCATTTCTTTCTTTCTTTTCCAGTTTTACATTTTCATTTTCCTTTAAATTTTACTGTCTTTCCTTTCTCTATGATATATGGATTAAATTCAAGTCTTAAGTTGTATTTAAATTGATAACGTTATGCCACTATGTAACTATCTAAATGCTTATATATAAACTTATATAAATATATATATATATATATATATATATATATATATATAAACTTATATAAATATATATAAATATATATATATATATATATATATATATATATATAAATATATAAACTTATATAAATATATATATATATATATATAAATAAATAAATAAATATATATAAACTTTACATTTATTTGCTATTATTTCATTATTAGAAGATAATGTAGAAAAGCAATTTTTTCTATTTTCTTTATAAAAAAGTGTTTTGTTTTGGTTATTTTAATCTTTTATTTTTCTTATATATTTTATGCTCTTTAATTTATTTATCCTGTACAATTTATTTTCTTGTCAGTAATTGTTTTCTATTTGATATGTTTTAGCATTTGATTTATATTTGAATTTGCATTATTAGAGTTTTGTGGCTTCAACATTTTAATCTATTAGAAATTTTAATTATTTCAATTATCTTTTAGTTAAGAAATCAAAATTTTAAATCAAATTGGAAGTTTTATTAGTTTAGTTTCTACTTATTTGACAAGTTTGTCTTGCTTTTTTGTATAAAAAGAAAACAAGATACATTATATGGTGTATTTAACGTTTAGCTCATTTTTCATTTTTATTTCTAATCTATGTTTTGCGTATTGTCACTTTTATTTTTAAAATTCATTTCAGCAAGATATTTCCCAATTTTTTTCATTTCTGCTAAAATTATTACTACATCCATGTTCTCTAGATATTTAAATTTATTTATGCTAAATTATTTGAAAGTCAAAATTGTAGCATGAAGATTAAATGCTTTTTTTATCTGAAACATTTATTTGTATTTGCATTGGTTCAATTTTGATAACTTGATCATTTCTGTTTTCACGTAATTGGTTTCTTTAATTCAAAATTTAACATTTCTGTATTTATATTTTTAAGCAAGTCATTATTGTCTATGATGTATGTTTTATTTACTTATAGTATTTTTATTTTTGTAGATTACTTTTAATAGCCTTAAAATGATTTTAATCATTTACACATTTGTCTTTTTTGTGTTTTTATCTATTTTTCAAAGTTCTGTCTTATTTTTTATCTCATTCTTTATGTTCTCAATTTATAATTTTCAGAGAGCTTAAATTTTATCTATATTTTATTTCCATTTTTAGAAATACTTTGTTTAAATTTTATTTTATTATTTTCTTGATTTTTTATATATTTGATCTGTTTTGCTTTTGCTTTTTATCATTTTTTCATTTACTGCCTTATCTTTTCTTCCATTTCATAACAAAATTGTATATTTAACCATATATATATATATATATATATATATATACACCATATGTATGTGTGCATGTGCACTTGTTTTAATTATAAATGTGCATATGTTCAGCTTATGTTTTATTTTAATTCTTTTATATTTCAATCTGTCAAAAAGAAATAATTTTAATTCCTCATTGTTTAAAAAAAAAATAGATTTTTCATACTCTCAATAGTGGAACTATTTTAGATTCATTATATTTATATTCAGTTTCATGTCTTGAAAGAAATGAAATATTGAAGTCTCAGGCAAAATTGGCACTGGATAAAGCAGCAGGACCTGATGATATTGTAATAGAGATGTTAGCAGCCTTAGACAATGTGGGCATCAGCAAGATTATAGAAATAATGAATAAAATATATGACAGTAGTGGCATACCAAAAGACCTTAGTAGATATATTTTTGTAACACTGCATAAGAACCAGGTGCAAATTAATGCACGCTCCATTGGTAATCTACTTAATGAGTAACATAACCAAGCTTGTCATCTGAATTCTGATGAATAGTATGCATAGTAGAATTAAACAGGAAAATATGACAAGAACAGTATAGTTTTTTGAAAGACACTGGAAAAGAAATGCAAAATTTATGCTCAGAATAATATCAGAAAGAACAATTCAGAAAGGTGTTTTAGATACTAAAGAGGAAATCTCATTAGAACAATTACCATGAAAATTTCTATAGAAAAGAGGGAAGCCACATCATAACAGTGGGAAAGTTTAGATGCCAAGTCAGAATTGGTTACACTACGTACCATTCTTTGGATTTTGTTGATAATTTTGAGATATATAGCAGAAGCATCAAACTAGATATAGCAACAATATTCAATAGACAGGGGAATGGTAGATTTATAAATGTGCAAGATAGATTCTGGTAAGAAAAATTGTCAGGCCTGACACAATGAACCAGCTTTTCTTACAACACCCCTAGCTGATTCCATATAATCATTCCACTTTATGTTAGTTGAAAACATGAGACTGAAAAGCCATAATGAGTTACTCTTCTGGAGGTTAGCATCAGACATACTGATGGAAGGCAAACATAATTTTCAAATGTTGACTAAAATATAATAATTTAATTTTGTGGCAATAAAATTTACATGCCATTTTTTACCTGAGTTAACAACTGATTGGAGGTCATTTTCAAGATAATTTCTTTATCATATCTGTCAGACTTAATATTAAGACATGACTAAATAGTTATATCATCAGCATAAATATCAAGTTAGGAACTGAAGGCTTCAGGAAGGTTGTTGATGAAAATAAAAATAACTTAGGTTCAGAGATAGAACCACTGGGGCCCCCTGCATTCATGTGAAAGGATCTACAACAGGTGGTCATTCAACATGACTCTCATGACATGATTTGTTAAGAAAGATTGTATCAAGTCATATATTTAGCCAGACACACTATAGCCCTTCAACTTGTGAAGAAGGTCAGCATGACAAACATCTTTTGAGATATCAAATGCCAGGCCATTTTCGCCTTTAGCTTGACAGATAGATTCAGTAATAACCATTAACTCATCAGTGGTTGACCCAGATAAGTGAAAGTCATATTTCTATTTGAGAGAAGGTTGTATGAAGTAAGAATCAGAAAGAGAAAGTTGAAATTTCTGGAATATATAAGGAGGATAGATGGCTTGGATAATTTGACACACACAGGACATATTGATGGCAAGAGGAACAGGGGTAAACATTGATGAATCTACCTAATGAACTCATGCCAACAGATGTCAGAACAAAGAGTGGGGTATAGTAAAAAGATAAATATTACTAAGATGTTAAGAAGTTATTGAATGAAATTATCATCCATGCCCTGAATGGGACATGGCAAATAGAAGAAAAAGAATGAACAAAGAACAATAGTCTCAAAGAAATGGAAATGCATTACTGATAGCATATAATATTATTATTGCATAGGTTTTTTAATATAATTTCCATAAAACTTGAAATGTTAGCAATTTTCTTGTTTATGATTGACTCTCCTTCGTAATGACATAAAAAACTATTTGCCTGTAAATAATTAATCATTTTTTAAGTATCCAGATTTATTAATTTTCAGAGCATGAAATTACTGAATTATTGATATTGAAGTATATTTTCTTTAGATAAAGAAAAATAGTTTCTTAACATTTAGCACTCTGCATTAATAATATTACTTCCCTTTTCCCTGTATTTCATTTTCAAGGCCTCTCAATTGCAGTATCCTTATTGTTAATTTCACTCAAAGTTGTTTTCTGTTGCAATAGCAGGATATGACAACGCAACTATGAAATTCAAGCATACTATTTTTCAAGGCTCAGTGTCAAATTCATTCGAAGGATAAACTTTAATACAATAAATGAAGTCACATACAAATTGATAAATGCTATTAGAAATTTTTCAGAAAATGACTATCATAATTATTTGCCATTTGACCTATATAAAAGATTTTAAATAAAGTGAGCTCTTTCTATTGCTATTTTTCTAAAATAAGAAAAGATCCTGAACTCTTGAAGATTGACACAATAAATTAATGTTATATAAGTTTAGATTGGCCGTTTAAGCTTTCACTTCAAAGTTTGCAAATCTTCATGTGTCATTACTTCAGCTTAAATTGTTCTTGTAGTTTTCTTATTTTGTTAATGGTCCCAGAATATAATATTTTTGATGTGTGAATCAACCATTATCCAACATTTCAACAATATACAAGCAAAGATGACCCACCATAACTCATTTCAACCTTGCTCATTTGAATGTAAGGCCACCCTTTGCTGCCCTATAGTAATGGACATAATGGGAATCGCAAGACTATTTTATTTATATTCCACCTCTCTAATATACCTTGTCCATGTAAATATTACCAGTTTCTCTCCTCTTTATACATGACTTCATCCTTCTTCTTTTCTTTTTGTCTTCAATCTCCAATCTTTGTCTAGGCCAACCCCTTTCACCCTAAATTGCTATGGAATCCTATTGGAGAGAAAATACTGGAGATAAGCAACTTTCTGGCTTCTGGTGATATTACTGGTTTGCTCTCTGACTTGATTGTGTGCAATGAGCATTGAAAGAGCAGGCTGTGATACTTTGCAAGCTTTTATTGTCCTGCCTGTTCAATCAAGATGGGCCACTACTTATCACTACTGACATTTATGATTAGAACGACGGTCTGTCCATAAAAGTGGACAGCAATGCAGTGAGACTGGTGATGATGAAGAAGGGACAGTTGTAAGAATGACCACACATTCAACAGAGCCGTGACCTGAGGATGAAGGAAGCACATAAATGAAGAAGGGAGTAGGGGGGGTATGAAACTCATACTTCTTCACTTCCCAGACCAGATATTAGAAAACAGAAGATTCCAATTGAAATGAGTCCCTCCACCCTATAACTTCCATAAATTCTAGAATGATCATCACCTTATCTCAGATAATATTCACTTAGCATTTGGGTATGAACACAGATGTCTGCTACCTTGTTTCAACTATCGCAATAACAAACTGCGAAGTTGTTTTTATGCAGGACAGATTCAGTGTTTATTTTTGTGTAAGGTTCATTTATGGAGATAGTTGAGCACCTAACCATTGATGTACACCAAAGAAATAAAGGGTCAGTAGTGGAGGGTGTCATTTATTTTGGCCTTTTTTCCTTTACTTTGTCCATAATTTATCCTTTCTTATTTATTTATTGCACTTCATTGCATATTTCTATGCGTGTCTAGATGGGTGTGTTTACTTGCACAGGAAAGAGAGAGACAAGCTCACTATTACATGCATTGGTATCTGATGCAACTGCTTATTATATTTTCTTTGTTTTTTCTCTCTATTTGTGAGTATTTATGCACATACAGGTTTACATAGTATTAGTTTTATTATTAATTCTGACATTTATTACTCTAATCTCATTTCACCAATGAGTTATGAGTTAATGCAACTTACTTTCACATGTGTATATACACACACTATATACAGGAGGCAACTGATAAATTTACACCATTTTATACTCTTCATTTCATGCATGCACTTTGTTTTTGACTTTTTCAATTGCATCGTATAGTAGGATCAGTTGGGCATCTTCTTTGAAAAAAAAGAGCACTGTGACGCAATTCACTCTGCCAGAAATTTGCAAATGGCATGTTGTACTGCTTGGCATTCATGCTGGAAGCTCTAATATGTACATTTTGGAGTGCTTGTGTGTCAATCGAAAGACAGTGTAGAGGATTCAGAAAGAGTTGGATGAGTTTAATGGTGATTACAAAGTTTTTAGAGTGATCACTAGTGATGTCAATGTTATGCCTGAATTCATCTTCCCGCAGGGCCTTAGACAAAGCACAGAGACCTATATCAAGTACCTTGAGGAGGTTAGTGTTGGCCTGGGTCAGGAGAGTGGCTTCTGAAGAAACAAGACTCTGCATCAAGCCACACAAACAGAAAAATCAAGTCATGGCTGTCAGATAATTTGTACAACCATATTGCCCCTTATATCTGACAACCTAACACTCCAGGCTGCAATCTTCCTTGATTATTACGTGTGGGACACAGTTGAGCAAGAGACCAACAAAACTCATTTTAACACCAAAGATGAACTAAAGGCAAGGATTATGACAGCATTTACCAAGTTAAAGAAAGAGACAGTCCAGAAGAGATGCAAGAGATTCTGAAGTTGTCTGGAAGTTAATGGTGATTTTATTGAATAAATTTACTTTAGTATTTCAAGATATGCTTGTGTAATTTTGGTAAATATATTGGTTTAAATGAGATGTCAGTGTTATTTTCCTTACATAATTTAGACGACAATTTATCCCTTGCAAAAGTCTGTAAATGCAATTGTATTTTTTGTGTGCACAAACATATATATATATATATATATATATATATATATATATATATAATGGTTTCTTTGTTGTGAATAGATATATAAAACCAAATAATAAATAGAATGCTTAGAATGATAGAATGCTTCTTCCTTCTTTTCCTGCACTGTCTGTACACTCACAGATGTATATGTATGTGTACATGCATATGTTTTTTTCTTTTGTGTATTCATAAGTTGTAATCAATAAGTAATGGTTTCATTTCTGCATTTCTGTTAGCTTAACCAAAATTGTTTTTTATTGTTTTTTTAAGTTTGTTTCATGTTAGACTGAAAGCCCAAATAAATTCTCTAATTTGTTCTCAACTTTGTAATTGGAGACAAAAAAAATTGGTCTGCTTTGTTATGACTGATATAAAAGTTTGCACTCCTTTACTGCAATAGCTCATTATATTTAGTGATATGAAACTGAAATAAGAATAAATTATATCAGGTCTCTCTTTATCTTCACTGAGGTTTTAAACTAAATAAAAAGAAATGAGTTATTACAGCATCTGAATTTAAATACGTTGAATATTATGCAAGCCTTGTAAAACAATATGCCCTTAACTAGACCTTCAGCTGGAAAAAAAAAGACGGCACGGTTGCGAGGGATAAATTGTCGTCTAAAATTGAAATGTAGTAGAGTGGGGAGGGGGAGTATATCATAGATTCAATGGAGGGCCCAAGACCCTTGCACTAGCCTTGCATATACTATATTTCATTGTGTAAGAACATTGTAGCAATAAGATTTATATGTCTAAGTATTTAAAAAAAAAGAAAATGAATCTTTATTTATTTCTAAAATGTAAAAGAACAAAACTTTCTGAAAAGTAAGAGAAAATATGAGTTTGACTGCATTTGACTACCTAATCAGTTTATTCTTATTCCTTAAATAGTTATTGTATCAAAAGAAAAACATGTACATAAATTATTAAGGATATTAAAAAATGAACATCTGTTGCTGGGGATTTAGAATTTAATAGCAATTTATCACCACCTCATATTTTCTATTTACACTCATTTCACTTTTTGATTAGTTCATAATTTTTTTATTGATAAAATGACTACATAAAATCAATTTGTGTTTTATGTGATGAATCTTTGTTGCTATCTTTGTTGACATTATATTCCAAAGTGCTTGGCATTATATATTTTCTAGAACAGAACATTGAATGGAAAAAATGATTCATCAGATTGAACATCCAGATTTTTAAGGAACAAAAGTGTTCAAAACAAACAGAAAAAGGATTTCAAAGGAAAAACTATAAATTAGGAATTGAAAATATTTCACTCCACAAATTACAAGGAAAAATATTTTTGAACAACAAAGCCAACAGTAACCACCAAATTATTTCTCATAACCAAAGATACATTTTTTACCTGATTTCAGTTCAACAAATTAGTTTTATAAGTATATTTAATTCCATAAAAATAATTAAAATATGACTATTAAAATAACTTCATTAAAACAGTTAACTCATATTCTTAACATCTGCCTATATTTCTGAGTTGAGTATTCTAACTTATTACACTATTTGGACTGTTGTCCTTCTCTCTATTGTCATATTTATGTTTCGGCGATTGTATGCACTGGCCTTCTTCAGGTGATATACATTTGAATTTTGAACTGAACCTCTTATTTCATCCACTGAAACACATGGCTCAGTGAATAAAAGTGTTGATTGAAGTAATCCAGTAACTTGACCCA
Source organism: Ascarosepion bandense (assembly GCA_037127315.1). Lineage (NCBI taxonomy): Eukaryota > Metazoa > Mollusca > Cephalopoda > Sepiida > Sepiidae > Ascarosepion > Ascarosepion bandense. The sequence goes on along the minus strand of JBBBDQ010000954.1, from coordinate 2,296,292 downwards.
AAGTGTTGTGAGTTAAATACCTGACCACAGAAGAGCTTAACAAAAACATGGAGAGTGGAGTTACTAAAGAGAAATAACTGAAACTGAAATATCCAGAAAAGGCATGGTATGGAGAACTAGAACAATCTACCCCAATTGATGAAAAAAAAAAGGGTATGTTCCAAAATTCCAACATATATCACCTGAAGAAGGCAAGAGCATACAGTAGCCAAAATGTTGCTAATATGACAATTAAGATCAGGGCAACAGTTTGAACAATGTAAATATTGTAAATATTCATATTTTTAACTGGTAACATATTGCAAAATAGTAAATGTTTCTCATCATCATCTTATTCTTCTTCTTCTTATTATTATTATTATTATTATTATTTTGAGAAGTAATTAGTCAAATGAGATAAAGAAATTCTTGATTGAAATTAGAGAGATTCATTCTCCACTCTGGGCTAAAATCAATTAGCAAGGTGCCAGTTAATATACATCAGTGCCCAAACATCTTAAACAAGAACCTAACCTCTTCTCTTCCATTGAATTCTGCCAACAATTTTCATCATTAGTTCATTATAACATATAAAAATAATTTAATCAGAAAATAATTTTTGCCATATTTTATAAAATATCATCAGAGAGAAAACTACCACATTTCTTGCTGCTAAACTCACTGTCAACTGAGAGAAGACTGATTTTAAACCATATCACCTTATTGCCCAACATGGGGTAATGGTTAGCAAGCTTATCTTGCTAGAAGCTATTACAGCTGAATAGTGAGTTTGATCCTCACTGGTTACTGCATACTTTCAGCTTTGTGCCATACCTAAGCTGTGCTTAGAAAATCACCATATCAGCTTATTGTTCTTTCTTAAAATAATAATATCCATAATATTATCAGAAGATAAATATATAATATTCATCTTCAAAAGGATTTATATTTAATCTCATCCTTTGTCTAAATCAGATCCTATTAAATAGTTAAGACACTTTTAATAACTAACTAGCAGTATAGCCCAGCATTGCTCAGATGTAATGAAAGCTTTAAAATTAATCCATGGTCCTGGAGCTCAGACTCTTTGGACATTGGCATGAAAGACTAAAAAGTAATGGTTGTTTCCAGTTAAAGCAAAACTGTAGACTGAAAGAAAAATGAATGAATGTAAGTCAAATTTTGATTTCCTGGTATTGTTATCAAATAAGTTTTTTTGTCGTAAACTGAATTTTGAAGGCTAAATAAGTCCTCTGAGTAAATGCTATCATGGCTGAGACTAAGAACTACAATTATACCTACTTAGAGCCAAACCTGAAGCAAAAACTAAAATAAAAGGGCTGAAAAAAATACAGACATACAGGCAGACAAACAGACACACACACAAACATCTTGCCTTTTATATATATATATATTATCGATTTTCTGCACTATTGTAAGAATTTCAACCTTGAAACTTCTGAATATCATTTCTTTGTCTATGAGTGTATCAAATTTGATTAAAATCGGACAACTCCTTCTATAACCTGATTTTTTTTATGATCAATTTTCAATATTTATCGAGGGTATCTCAACACAAAACCTAGCTAAGAACACTTGCAGATGCTTATAGTATAACTGTGTAAATTTTCAAGAAAATCAGTTCAGCCATTTCAGAGTCTTTAAGCAACAGACACACACACACACAGTTCCATTTATAAATAAGTTTAGATTGCCTATCTTTATTGTTAATTGTAAAATATTTCATTAGAAGTTTTGCAAGATTTCCTTTTCAGTATTGATATTTAGTTGTATGACAAATAACAGCAGCATATTCCTTGTTCTGCTATTATTTTAACATCAGAAATTATGTTCTCTTTGGTGAAATGGTGACTGCAATGAAATAACTATATGGTGTCAATAACAATTTAGTGGGATTTTAATAGAAAACATACTCAGCATACTCTTTTGTGTATAATATGACATGGTTATATGATCCAGTGTTTCTAAAAGTGAAAACAGGGCATAAATTACATCCTTGAGTATAATACAACCATGAGGTACAGCCATCTCTATGTAATTTTTTAAAAAATGTGTTCCATATTATCCATTTGAATCTCAATGTTGTGCATAAATTACACTAAAATATTTAATTTTTTGCAATATTTAAGAAGAGAAATAAACTAGATGTTTAGTTATTTTGTATTTTTATCCTAATTTCTGTTTCAAAACTGATTTTTGAACCTGAATGGAAAGGTACTAACTAGACATACCTGGTAATACATTTTAAGGTGTTGATTAATCTTAATTTAAGGGCTTTATTATATTTCTATATATTCATTAACTATGAAAATAAAAATATTTCTTTTATTAAGAATGAAGACAGAAAATCTATATAAGAAGAATTTAAAACATGAAGAAACTTTATTTTGTGATCAAAACCAAGTCAATTTGTAATCTTGATTTCCAATAAAAGATTTTTTAACTGAGTAAAAATTTCTGAAAACGTGTACATGAGTATAATACAACCCCTTTTTAAATACAACCCCTTTTTAAATACAACCCCTTTTTTACCTTTAATTTTCATACAAAATTCTACAAGTTATGCACAAAAAATAAGAAAGAGTGGAGACTACAAACTTAAATATGAGAGGAGTGGAGACTATAAATTGTCTGTCCTAAACAAGAACAGTAGTTGTCTATATGATCAGTTTGTCCATACTACTTACTCATGTATTAAGCACTTTGGTATATGACTGTTGGGATACAGAAGGCACTTAAATCCCTTTGATTGAGGTAATTTATGTGAGTCACATGATAACCACTTTGTGATATCACTCCCTACAGTGACTCAAGTGCTAGTTAGTTTACAGTTCATGGACAACAACCAGACAAAAAGGTTGCTTTCTTTCTGCCTGGATCCTCTGGCCTGGGCTGAGACTAAATCCACCTCCACCTGCAGCTTACAGGCATATCTTGCTGGGATATAGTTGAATCAGACCCCTTTAAATCTGGAGTCATAACAGTAGCTTTTTCAGATCAGAAGTATCTTCAACCATATGTAAGACCTGTCCTTTTGATCCACTTTGCTTTGTGGTAGATATATGCAATATGTATTTCTCAATGTGTGAGTATATATATATATATAATTTTGTGTATGCCATAGCATATAAAAGTTTCTTTGAGAACAAACAGTTGTCATTCGTTTTCCTTTCTAGTAATCCTGTTACATGACCTTACAACACTTAGACTACAAAAAATAGCTTTTGTCATGATCTGATTCATGATATTTTATTTTTTAGTTGAATGAAAACTTCAGTAGTTAGCTTTCATAGCACAGCATTTGGAATGGAACCAGGGTTCTCTTCTCTCTCTGTTTTTGGATTTCTTTTTTAGCCAAACCTACAAGTGACTTCCAGTCAGGGTTAATAACCCCTACTTACTGTAGACATTCAACCATGGACTTTACAGCATTTAATCTATTATTATAATAGTAGTCACATTGTAAAGTATATAGAATAACTAAAGAAGTGTTAGGAATGTGCATCATGTCTGAGGCAAGTGTGGAGAGAATCTGTCAATAAAGATTCAGACAGAAAAAAGAAAAAAGATGAAACATAAAACAAGGAGGAGAAAGATTTTCTGTTTATCTGATAACATAATGGGAATGTTAGAGTTGGCAGCAAAGTGATTTTTATCTGTTTGCTTTTAAATGAAATCATTATTGCCCTTAGAATGTGTGAGAGAGAGGTAAAGAGAGAGAAATTGATAAAGAGAAAGAAAGAAGCAGGCAGAAGAAAAAACATAGACAAAAGAAAGAAAGGAAAGAATTAAAGATGGAGAGGAAAATGGAAATAAATTAAAGAACAAAGGAAAAGGAGGAAGTAAATTACAAAGAAAATTAAAAGGCAAAATTAAGAGAAAACTGAAGAAATGAAATAGAAATATAATAAAAGAATTTAAAATAAAAAGAATCAATAAATGAAAGGAAAGAAACAAAAAATACATAAATACAGACATAAGATAGAAAAAAATGTTGTAAAAGAAATGAAAGAAAAAGATAAATAAGAAAAAAGCAACATTACTCTGATACAAGCTCAAATGACACCAAAAACCACTGCTTTGAATAGATCACCATATGAGATGTTTTTCAGGAATTTTTTTTACAGTGATATTCCCTCTGTTCAAGGCCCAAGGGCCACTTGAGGTTGAAGGTAAAAGGCACAGTTTATGGGTATATGTGGAGAAGATAGGAGTTAAGCCTTGATTTGAACATGTTAAGATTGTAGTGATTAAGGAAATATCCTTTTGGAAGTCTGTTCCACAAAGCAGTAGTTTTTGGAAAGAAGTTACTCAAGTGAAATTTAGATCTCACAAATGGAATATGAAGGAAATGAGGATGGTTCACTGCAATGTGCATAGCATGCAGCTTTTAGCTGTGAAGGTTAGAACTGATGCAACTAAGTATTGTAGTTTGTCTGAAAACTTTCCATGAAAATTGTGAGAGAGCAGCAAGAGGCTTGTGATATTTTATATTTGAGGAAAGAATTGTTTGGGGGAAAATAATTCCTCACCCACAAGAACATGAAGATGCCTTTGGATTTTATCAAGACTAGAAATTGAAAACTGGGTATCTCCTACCCACATATTTTTTCAATGATCTAGCTCTTCTAATGGCAGAAGATAGTAGGAATGGTCAGGTACTTACTTGAGTGGGACAAGAAACTGATCATTTTTACAGCATCTTTAGTGATTGATTATATGTACAAGGTTTCATTTGAGGTCAGGGTTGAGCTTAAGTCCCAGTATATTTACAAGGCACAGGGTCTTCCTGGTGCAATTTAGTAATAGTGCACACTTTTCAGTATTTTTTCTCTCAATGGTCATCAATGGCCTACAGATATTATGCAGATAATCAATGAATTAAATAGAATATACAGATAAATAAGAACAAATAAACATACCCATGAATACATATAATACATTTCTCAAATTGCAAGCTACCATTACTTTTTTAAACATTTTCTCCTTATTTTGATTGTTAATTTAATGAATTCTTTTATGATTATTATTTGTTTGTTATTAAACAACTAGAAAAGCTATTAATATTGTTCCAACTATATTTGTAGATTTTTATTATTATATGTACATACATGGAAAGGTACTAACTAAACATACCTGGTAATACATTTTAAGGTGTTGATTAATCTAAGGTGTTGATTAATCTTAATTTAAGGGCTTTATTATTTATTAGAATATTATTATATGTACATACATGCATATATGATGGTTTTCAACTCATTAAACAATTAAGATAACTGCTGACAAGTTGAATCTATAGTTATGGTATTGAATTTATAATTATGGTTCTCCCAGACTGGTTACCAGTCACAGCTAGAGAACTCAGTCTGTTCTGCCATTTAATCTTTGGCTGGAAGAAGAAGAGATGGATTCATACATTTTCTAAGTAAGTGAAGATAACAAATCAGTTAACTGCTGTATGTGATACACACTTGGGTGATCATGTCTTCTTCAAGACATGACTGACTAGGCAGTAGATCTTCCCACAGTGGGTTGCCATTACTATGGAAGGCTATAGAGCCCAATTTGTCCTGCTCTTCAATCTATAGCTAGAAGGAAGATAGATTAATACCTTTCCTAAAAATATTTGCAAGGAAGTGAATATAACGAATATGCCTCTTCAAACTCTCTGATTTCTCATTCCCAGCCAATATCCATTACACTACAATGTACATAAATACATGTATAGATAAATAAACACACACACACACACACTTATAGTAATTCCATGTCAAATTAACAATTTGTCTGCAGTATGGCAAGATATGTACAAAGTTTTATGGTGGAATTATAACTGTGGCCTGAGTTACAAGGGTTTTGAATTTCATTATTTGCAAATGTATGCTAACATTTTCATATCTAAAAAGAAACTGAAAATTTGATTGTTTTGTTCACTTAGAAATATCATGTCAAATGTCAAGAAAAATTTTTTAATTATTAACATCATTTGTTACATATTTTCAGAATATTTTATAGTTTATCTTAACATTAATTTATGACACTATTTTAAATAATGTTTTTCTTTATGTCACTTTTTCATATAAAAATCTACTTTTTGTATTATAAAAATGTAAATAAAACTAAAATTATTGTTGTTAATTTTCTACCAAATTGGTTATCAATTTAATAAAAAGTTTTTTCTAGATTTTATGATCATAGTTTTTTTGTAAATAGTCAGTCAGTTACGTGCCATACGTGAAACATGCTTGGGTGATTGTGTCTCGAAAGAGACATGACTGACTGGGCAGAAGATTATCCCGCAGTAGGTTGCCATCGCTTTCTGTGGTAGCCTGGTTGCCGACCAAGGCTATATAACCCAATCTGTCCTATTATTTAATCCATAACTGGAGAGAAGAGACAGATTAATACCTTTACCAAGTGTAATTGTGCATAAGTGAATGCAAGGAATTCAACTGGAATTTGAACTTGGCTCCCCGATTTCTCATTCCGAGCTGACATCCACTGCGCCACAATGCACATAATCAACATTAAAAGAGCTTTCTAAAGATAAACAGCTTGACCATATTGGAAGATATGAAAATGTTAGCATATATTATAAAATAGCAAAATCCTCTATTTTGAATTTGGCCTAACTCAGTAGAACCCTTGTAACTCAAGCCACAATAAAAAGTCCACCACAAATCTTTGTACATATCTTGGTATAATGCAGACAAATTTTTGTCAAATTGAAAAAAAAATTAAAGATACATTTTTGATAAAGTAAAGTTCAGATTTTAAGGTCATGGCCAAATTATCTTATTTGACCTTTAAACAAAAAAATAAATAGGTTACCTTTTTGATCTACCTATATACTTTAAAGCAGTATATAATTTAGCTTTTTAAGTGAAAAGCAACTGAGATATTGACATTTAAACTTTGTGACTATTTTCCAAAATTCACCTTTTTAGCAAAGGTTAAAGGATCCTTTAGCCTAGAGATATAAAATAGGTACCATTCAGTTTCTATCATAAAGCTCTATAAGTGTACAAAATTTGAAAAAATATGTCAGTGATGGCCAGACACTTGTTGATTTTGCACAGAATAACTTATATATATATATATATATATATATATATATATATATCTACTCTAGAAAAAAATTCTGAACTATTGTATCATTTGGGTGTGACAAGCAGCAGGTTTTTTTGTGCTGCGAATTATATGTATTACCCATGAAATTGTAGAATATCTAAAATTTTTTCTAGATTATATTACTCTGTTAAATTAAATAAATAAATTTAACATTGAGTTCTTCTGAGTTTGTCTCTATCAGAATTGACCTAACTTAAATACCAAATATTCCATGTTATACATATATATATATATTTCTTATTGCTATAAATGTTATATTTAGTGATACATGTGCTTGAGTATACATTTTTTTAACTAATTTGCCTGAAGCAAGGCAATAATGCCACTGAGATGCAACTGTTACTGGGAGTGAAAAAAGAATGAAAAGACTTTAGAAGGAACTAGAAACCCAATCTTAAACAAGGAGCAAGGAATAAACCTTTACTTCTGTTCAAAACACCAGGGAAGAGTGTGAACTGGACAAAATGCAAATCTATCTACTCCTATTGCATACCAATGAAATTAATATCAATTGGCCTAAAGAAAAAAATTTTCATATAGAAAGGTGCTTTCTGGCAGGAATCAAAACTGTATAGCATTTTTAATCTGTAAAGCTGCTTTCAAGCCAAGTATGCTTTACCATCAAGCCATGGGAAATGATTAAAGTAAAATTAACTTATATAAATGTGCCCACTAAATATACTATTTGTAGCAATAAGAAATACTGTTAAATTTGTAAAGTCTCTTATTTGTTAAATATATTTATATATAATGTATAAGTGATATAAGAATAAATCTGTATTTTTTTTTCAAATAAAAGTCCTTTTTTCTTTCTTCCTTTTTTATTTATTCTCTTCATTTTAGATTTCTCTAGTTTTCCATATTCATTTGTCATTAGTCAAAAAATTTCTTGCACAATTTGTGAATAAAGAATTCATATATAGTGAATTTTTCTATAAAAAGAATAATATATTTTTAGAATGGTAAAATCACTCATGTTCTGAATAGTCACAGTAATGTCAGTAATTATTTATGCTGTGAAATATGCAGCCAATTCTAATTTAATTATTACTGATGTTATTTTAAATTCATTTTACCATTTTGATGTTTTAGCTGTTTCCAATTGGTATATGAATTGTGACTGATTACTGAGAGTGTATCAAAAGCGTAGCTTGTCTTCATTTTTTATTCAGTAACGCCCTATTATAAGTATACATGTTAGATATATTGATGTGACAGATTTCTCACAATTTGACTCTTTGTAATAGATATTTGTCTTGAAATTATTATGTTGAAGTTGCAAAAGTTGAAAGAAAAACATCAACAAATTTCTAGTCATCTTACCATTTTGTAATTGTGAGGGAAAGCTTCAAAATTTTAGCAGTTGTTGCTTTCTTTCTAAACTGTTTTTGGCAAATCTTTCTTTAAAGAGACAGGAATGCATATCTGGATATCCAGTTCCCATTTCCAAGTGTTTACTTTCTATGTGACTCTCCTTGCTTTGGAGCGATTACAAGATGCTTGGCAAACTTTTTTTTTATATTAAAGTTCACTCTTCACAAGGCCCTGGAGCCACTCAAGGTAGTGGATTATGTTAAGGGTAGTTTATACAGATAGGAGAAGATAATGGGTGATTCTGGACTTGAACAGGTCAAGATTATAGTGATTGGGGAAACATCCTCTTGCAAGTCTGTTCTGCAGGGCAAGGGTTCATGGGAAGATGCTGTTTGAGTGGAACTTAATTCTTGCCAATGGAACACGAATTGAATGTAAGGTGCTTGCTACTATGTAAATGCCAAGCTGGGTTCAAACCATGAAGATTAGAACTGACAGAATCTCGAAATTGTCCATTTATTTTGCCCATTTTATTTTCATTATTTTGTTGACTGGCAGTGTCATTGCCTATTTTAGACATTTGTAAATTTCTTTATATTATTAAGTTTAAATGCATAATCCATTCATTAGAATACTGTGTACCAGTTTCTTACATTTTTAATTTTTTTAAATGCGAGATCAATCACAACTGCATTGAATGTTTCCTACTTGTAGAAGTAAAACTTGCTATAGAATTGTTTTAAGTAATATTCATTAATTAATAAATTTAAACTTTTGTCTTAGTGTTAGGAAAAAAGCAAACCTTGTTAATTTGACTTGTGTATACATGTTCTAGACAGCAATATATTTTTGAACTAAAATAACAGCTTGGCTGAATATCTCTTTTTGAACATTTGAACCTTCATTCTCATTTTAAAATGACTTTTCTTTAATAATTTAAAAATACTAGGATGTTATTGTTCATACAGTTTTAATAAATTATCAAATGACTATAAGATTTCTTTTCTAATATTCAGTAACTGTCAGGTGCTAATGAAAGGAATAAAGACTTTAAAGAGCAAAAATAGCTTCATCAAAAAAAGTAAAATTGAAATTTTTTTTATGCTTTAGTGCTTTCAAGAAATATGTGAAATGTCCAATAAGATAAGGAACATTCTGGTTGACTTTAAAGACTTCTGAATCTGTTCAAATTCACTTAACATTTGAACTAAAACACATTAAAATATTTTTAAAATATTTCCTCACCTAAAAAAATAGAAAAAGAAAAACTAAAAATATAAAATCATTTTAATTTGCAACAAATTCCTAATTATCCTTAGCAATGTTAATTATGGTAAAATTATCATTTTATTTCCAATATTTTGTGGCCAAAACAATTAAAATGGGAAACTCTATTTTTAGGGACTGGGAGTGAATACTTTTATACCTAAAACTCAAGTGAAAAAATAATCACCCAGCTCGACTTTAGAAAAAACTATGAATCAAGAAAGATTAAAAAATATGATAAACATAGCTAAATCAATCAAAATATGCCAGGAATACTATTTCTTAAATAATTAGAGAAAGAAAATTTACCACACAATACTGTTTTTGAACCAATCAAAACTGATAAAAAATTTTGGCAAATCTTTACTAAGGATCTTTTCAGAACCCATATAAACAACTCAACAGCTCAATTCACTGAGAGATGATGTTTCAACAGCTTCAAGTGTAATTATCATGCATTTTAATTTTTTTGAACATTTTCTAAATACACATATCTAATAAACATTTCTAGAACTAACCATACAAATATTTATTCTCAGTTCTAGACTGTCAAGGTCAAATGTTTTGGAGTTAATTAGATATTTAAAACAAATTGTGTAGAAATTATGATTAGGAATTTCTGGCAACTTCTGATTATATCAAAAACATTCCAGGTTCTTAAATAATGTAAAGATGATTATTCCATTTGAACATGTATTTTCACCTTTGTTATTTCCCCCATTATCTTTTGATCAGAACACACTTTATCTGTTGTTGGAAGTGTATTAAAAATGAATAAACGCAAATAAAAAAAAGCATGGTCACCTGCCAAGATATTGCACTGACTGAATTTTAGTTTTAGAACTAATGGACTCTTGACAGATCAGAGGATATACTTTTATGCATTAGACAATTTCTCTTTTTACTCTGTAGACAATATACAATATACCCATCAAAATCAAAAATAAAAGTTGTAAAAAGTATTGACTTCTGCTACTTTATATATGTATATATTTATTTTTGATGTTGAAAATTAGATTTAAAAGAATAAATATATTTTACTAAGGCATGATGAAATAAACTTTAATAGATAGCAATTATATAAGTGGCATTTTATAAATGACTATATACTATATTTAGTTTCCGTCATTTGATATTGCTTTAATTTTGTTTAATACACAATCAATAGAAATTCAAAAAGATTTATAAAAGATGAAAGATGAAATATTATCTCATGAATTATATAAAGGGATTTGAAAACTTAGAAATTTCAAATTGTGATGAGCTGCTTTATATTTTTTCTGTAGTTAGCTTGCAACAGTAGTAAATCCCAACAAGTGCTTTACCCATATATCCTTGTGACAGACTAGGCTCAAATAAGTAAATATTTAGAATTTCAAATTCTGATCCTCTTGGCAAGCATATTCTCCCTATTTGGAAAATTGTCATAGCAGATCTTTATAATCTCTCTTTCCACTATTTAGAATTATTAAGCTTAGATTAATTATATTTATCATTAGCTATGATAAAAGATTGATACTCACAAAGCATATTGGAGGTGTGATGTCCATTAGAAAATAGCAATAGATGAGATTGTGTCAGAACAGAGCAGAGCAGGGGAGATGATTTAAAGATAAAAATTGACTAAGAGCTACAAGGAGATAGGATTTTGTGGAAAGCCATGATAGCCCATTTTTGGAAAAGATTTTCCATATAGAAGAAGATTATGACATAAATAAACTCTAAGTCTATCCTAATTTTACCACTTACAACAATTTGATATTCATTTGAAATTGTCATGCACAGCATTTGTTAAATGTGATGATTAAATGTAACGACACCACTGTATTATATAAATCATCAAATTGTAATGAAAAAGGTAAATTTAAAGACAAGTAGTTAGATTCCGTAATGAAAACTGGGAGTCTTAAAGTAATAGACATACATTCTAACAATTATAAATTATTTCATAGCTGCTTGATTAAATTTTATTGAAGAAACTTTTGTTAAATAAAGAATGGGATTTAGAATGTTCAATTTTATCAATAACATTTCTCACTGCAATACTTGATTATATATGACCAATAATGTTTCTTTTCTAAAAAACAGTTTCTTTAAAAAATATGAATTTGCTTTGATCATTTATCTTTTGTTATTTTTTTCTGTATTTTTTTATTTAATCATTTCACCCCAAGCAAAGGGTTACAGTTAGTGAAAGAAGGAAAAAAGATAGATGCAGGAGGTGATGAAGAAAGAATAAAAGCTTGATGGAATTCAAGAAGATAAAAGATGGCAATTGACATTGCATTTAAACTTTTAGAGGTTGTAGTTATTGAGAAAGCAAATAAATGGAAAGCAGTTCCCCAAGCAGGAAGTTTGAGAAAAGAAAGTAGAAGTGGCAGTTGTATTTAACTATTTCAGTGGTAAAAGGGTGGAACCTAGATGCCAATACTTAAATTCAAGTGGACGAAGCTCTAAGGTAAAAAGCTCACCAAAGCAGTTACCATAAAAATATTTGTACCACATGTTATAAAGTTGATAAATCATAAAATACAAAACAAATAACCTTTTCATAATCTAATATAAATGCTATTCTTAAAATCTTTTATATGTATACATATATGCTTTTAATTTTACTATATGATTTAAGCTTTACTTAAATATTTTTACTAATGCTTTTACTTTACTAATATTTTTACTAATACTAATAATCAACATTTCCATCCATTCCTAAACAAAATATCAGTTTGTGCTTTCATATCATAAATTCAGAGGTTTTTTAAATTAAATATAAATCTTATTAACCTATTAATGAAGATTAATCTGATAATTTCTAATACTAGATTTTTATGTTCTATTTGCCAATCGTCTGAAGTAATATAGTTATAGACTGTAATCTTTAACAAATCTTATACCATAAAACTAATATTGTTGGAGAAGTCATTGATTTGAATTGGTTACTTTTAATTCAATTTATACTTCATGTAAAAATTCTCAACATCTTTTTTTTAAATGTTGATGGGATACATTGAATGTTCTTTCTTTCAGTGTTATCCTGTGTTAACAATAAAGAATAATGGCAGACAATATACAATAATGCATGTTGTTTCTCTTCAAGTTTAGCATAACAGTAACTGAATCAAAGATGATTAATAAAGCCTATGAAAATGTTTTAGTTGGAAGCAGAACAAGATGAGTATGGTTAATAAAATCCAAGAAATATTAATTTATCTTAGTGGATGAACCTTGCTGTAGTAGAGCACAAACATTTTCCTATTTATCACTTAACAGTTGTAGAGAAAACTATCCTGAAGATGAAAAGAATAAAAAGGAAAATGAGTTTCATATGAAGACAGCCACAGAGAATCAATGTCCTTTCAATGATGCCCTTAACCTAAAATGTTTATTAGAGCTAAAGCTCGCATCATACCTGATACTTTTATATATGATCCCTTGCAAAAGGTACTGGAAAGATGGTTTGTTCCCTGTAACACTACAACTAATACCCGATTCCTCCTACTATGCTCTATCTTTACAAGAGTTAACTCAGACTAAAATTGGAGTATTGCTGCTACATCTGGTCTGGAGCTATCTAATCCTTACTTTCCAGCCTTCAGTGGTACCTGTTTTCCTGGGATTGTCTTTCAGTCACTTACCATTTTTAAGTTCTCTTAACATTTTCTAAAGCAAAGTATCATCTTTAAACTTTACCAAATTTCCTATCCTGTGTTGTTAATGTTTATGGATAATTGTCTCAACATATTGAGTCAATTTTTTGAAGGACAACTGTTTGAAATGTAACAAAATTAATGGGTATTTTGTATTTTTCTGAGACAGTATCAGTGAAATCTTAACTGCTTACATGTCTCTGATAAGGAACTCCTGTTTCACACAAATAGAAGTGCGCCGAAATAATACAGGTATTCTAGTTTCTTAACTTACTCCTAAATGAAATGCTTTGTTGCAAACAAACATTAATATCAGGTGACTTGAAACCTTTAATAGCTTTCTGCAGGTAGAAGTCAGTCTTATAATCTGAAGTGTTATGATGTTTTAAAGTATTTCTGATATATAGAAACTTTTCAGTAGCTACATGTACAGTTTCTATGAAGCAGGGTTGAAACATGACAACAGTTTATGAGTTGCAGAAAGCCTGTTCAGTAACAACTGCATATCCTACTGAGAAGTCATCAATCTATAAGAGATCTTAAATTAATAAAGTTAATAATTTTGTCCTTGATGAAAAACAATTAATATTGAAAAGTTTACCTGCTATGCAACTATGCAAAGAATCAGTCATCATCATTGAAAAATAGATTGAAAATAAAGTAGAACCAAGTAGATCACATTGTTTATAACCATTCTCAGTTTTTTTAAAAAATTATTCAGTTAATATTGACATTTATCACTGACAAAATTGAACAGAAACAAAACTGCAGGACCAGACAGAATTGTTCATAGAGATGCTGGTGGTAGCCTTAGATGATTTGGACACTGACAAGATTATAGGCATAATACATGAAATATACAACAATAGTGATATGTAGGTGAAGACCTAAGTAGATATGTTTTTATAACACTGCCTATGAAGTCAGTTACAAATTAATCAGAACTTCAGAAAATCAGCCTTATGAACCAGACTTACCAGGATTCATTGTTGGTGGCCACAATCTTAACATAATATATGCAAATGACATGGTTTTAATAGCAGACATAGAAAGGAACCTACAAGAACTCCTACAGTAGGTAATGAAAGAATGCAAGAAGATAGGACAAAGATAAAATGAAATGTTGTTATCAAAAGAAACAGATAATTATGCTAATTACCAATTGGAAATTCCAAAATAAAGCATGCAGAAAATATCTGGGAAGTATTTTAATAGAAGATGGAATATGTGACATTGACAATTGAAGGTGCATTGAAATTGAAAAAGATTCTTTCCAAAAGCTATGAAGTGTATTTAGAAACAGGAAAATTTTGTGAGAAACAATGACAAGATTCCCAAACTGTTATGCAATATCAATCTGTATGGTAGTGAATGCTGGACAATCTCTTCACAGATGAAGAAGAGTCTTGAAACAACAGTAATGTGATTTAACAGAAGAATATTGAGAATTCCATGTACTGAACATGTAAGCAGCAACAAATATTTAGAAACAATGGAATTAAATAGAAATTTATACTGAAAATCAGAAAAAATAGTTGAAATTTCTAGGGCACATAATGAAGAAGGCTTGGAGAATTTGATACTTGCAGGATATAGTGAAGGCAAGAAGGAAAGTAGCACATAACAAGCTTGAGTAAATGGATGGTGAACAAGGTTTAGGAGGGATAACAAAAAGATAAAATATATTAAGTGCTACTATGGACAGAAAAAGACTGAAATTTACCTGAGTGTCTATGCCCTAATTAAAAGACCTTATAATTGGCACATCCAGAGAACTCAATTTTTGTAAAAATTCTCCAAAGAACTTCCCTGTTTACAGTGTTAAATGTCTTAGCTAGGTCAACAAAGACTTGGTTCAAGTCCTGATTTTGTTCAACACCCTTTTCTTGTTGTTATCTTTTTATTTTTTTAATTAGTTTATTTTTTGTAATCATTTTACTTCAAACAAAGTGATAACTAGGATGCAAGAACTGAAAAAAAATTAGAAGACTTAGGTAAGGAGACAACAGTAAAGAAACATGGTTTGGAAAGACAGAAGATAGCATTGACATTGCATTCAAATTCCTGATGATTGTAAATGGTAGGGAGACAAGAAATCAGAAAGGAGTTTCACAGGTGAGAAGTGTGAGAAAAGAAACTATTAGAATAGAAGAGACAGTGACAAGTTGCAAAACAGTGAGACCTAGTTGCTAATTAACATAAGTTCATGCAGTCTTAAATTCATCTTGCACATAAGATTTGAGTTAGCACTTTTTGCAGTAGCACAGGCTTATTCTATTTTTTTCTCTTTCCTTTGAACTTTGAGAAGGTACTAAAAAACCCTTATATTGGCTTTGAAGGCTTCTGCTGATTGAAAGGCTGATTTCTTTATTTCCTTTGAAGTAACAGGAATTTGAATTCCTGATTAAGGGTAGTTTTTGACTCTGAAACTCTCTCACTCTTGTTCTCCTCTTCCTTCTTGGACATGCACTATGGTCACTTGTCAGGTGCCTACTTTATTTGTAACTGGAAAAAAGTGAAATCGAATTTACCATAATGACTTTGAAGTTTCACTCATCTTGTTTTTGGGTGGCTGGTAAGTGTGGTTGATTCATTTTTTCTTTTCTTTTTTCTGCTCCACCTAACTTCTCACCTAGAACTGAGGCCCAACTGAATAACGTCCACATTACCCCTCCACTGGTCTCTAACATAATTTCAAAGCTTGACCTCCATAAAGTAAGCAAAGGTGACAAAATCCCAATCATTTTCCTGAAGAAATGTGCCCCTGAACTCTCCTCTATCCTCTCCAAACTCTATTACTACTGCCTCACTACTTTTTGCTTTCCTGCCTGCTGGAAGTCCTCCTTTGCGGTTCTTATATTTAAGAATTCTAGAGGACCCTCAGACACCTCTAATTATCGCCCTATCAGCATCTTACCAATTTTTGGCAGTGTTCAAGGCCACTATCAATGCCGAGATGGTTCAACATATCACAGCCCACAGCCTCTTCTCTAACAAACAGTATGGTTTCTGCTTCACCAGATCAACTGCTGATATGCTAAGACAATCACTGAGAATATATACCAGGATCACGATATGGCAAAGCTCAAGCTGTTGCCCTGGAAACCTCCAAAGTGTTTGACAGAGTCTGACATACTGGCCTTCTACACAAGCTACAGGGCTATGGTATAACTGGGTGGTTGTTTGATCTAATCCAGTCATTCCTTTCAAATCACGTAAGGAAGTAGTATTGAACAGACATGCCTTCCGATAATATCAAATGAACATAGGTGTCTCTCAAGTCTCTATTCTAGGTCCTACGTTTTTTCTGATCGTCATCAATCATCAATCAGATCCCATGTAGGCATCTACACTGACAACACCACCATTTACTCTTGCCTTGATAAAAAATCTGCTGCATAATGTGGCTTCCCTATGTCTCTTCTACAAATACTTTCAGGGCTTCTGCTCCAATGAGCTTAGTTCACTGGCATCCCCTCTGTATGAAATTACTCAAGCTATTAGACTAGGAACTAGGTCCCACCCTTTTACAGTGAAACCAATAAAATGTAACCACAACTTCTACTCTAGTAGTTTCTTTTCTCACACTTCCCGTCTATATAATTCCCTTTCATATACTTTCTTCCATGACAGCTACAATCTTCAAGAATTTAACTGTAAGGTCTATTGTTATCTCCTATCTCTGACTCACATTCTTTCCCTCATGTTCTTTTGCCATCCACTTTACTCTCATCACACTAGTATTCTCATCCTTCTTTTACCCATTCTCTGACACCCCCTATAACTAGTTCCTCTTTCTCATCACTTTTCTCTTATGTAACCTCTTGCACAGCAGTGGCAGTAAAACTGCCTTGCTTGGGGTGAAATGAAAAAAAAATATATATATTTATAAACCTACCATTCACCCATGCATTAAATACTGTTGCCATATCTGGTAGGGTTTTTCTTTTATTCATCTCAAGGTTCTTGACAAAATCAGTTTTGACTTGGCATCTCAACTTCAGTCACTTTCTCCTGATGTGATATGACTTCCTTCAGTTTTTTTACAAATATTTTCATGGCAACTACTCTGATGAGCTTTTTTCTTTGGTGCCGTCATGAATTTAAGCATGCTACTAGATCGGCATCTAGGATTGACCCTTTTACTATTTAAATAGTTAAATACAACTGCTACTTCTACTCCAACAATTTCTTTTTGTGCTTCTCACTTGTTAAACTTCTTTCTATTTACTTTCCTCCCTGATTGCTACAATCTCTAAACATTTAAATGCAACATCAGTTGCCATTATCTATCTCTTTGATTTCATTCATTTTGTATCCTTTCTTTAATACCTCTCACTGTAACCTGCACACAAATGGCATTCCTGCCATGCTTGGGGTGAAATTATTAATTAAAATGTCAATGCATTAAGAGAAAAAAGCTTGCTGTAAAGATTATGTTGAATGTATGTAATTTAAGTCTAAAGCAACACAACTATTCAAGTAGAACAGTGCTTATAATATATTCATTTAGATGATTTAGATATAAACAAAAGCTATGGTTCAGTCAATTGCACAAAATAAGGTGATTTCTCTGGAGTTATCATCTTTTATATATATGTTCTTAACTATGTAAAATGACATAACATTGTCTTCTTTCCCCATTTTTTGAGAATATTCCTTCTCTTCGCGTATCACACCTATCCTGATGATCAACTTGTTCACCATCAAAGAAAGACAATGATTTCAGTGCTGGAATAACATTCTTCCTTTGTGCATTATGCAAATTTAATCCTTTTATTGCTCATCAATGTGTCACCTTATTTGTAGGGTCAAATCTTAGTATCTTCTGCAAAGTGGAAATTAATCAAAAATTCTATTCTCTGTTCAGTCACTTAGATGGGTACAGGCTCTATATTCTCATGATATTTCTATCTTTAGTGTATAGCTCATTTCCCTCTTGATTTCACTGAGGTTACTGTTGTTTTTGATCTGAGATGATTGTATAACTACCTCCTGTTATGGGTGTCGGCTTCTGCTTAAATATCTCTCACCAATTTATTCCACTATTGGTCTCTGGTATTGTGCACTGCTCTTTCAACATTAGTTTTGATTTTTCTTGAGAGGGCAAATTTTATCCTTCTGTAATCTTGGCAGACTTCCATTCCTTAAGCGATTTTGAATCTTTCTCTTTACTAATAATATTTTCTCTAACTTCTGATGATTTTTATTGAACCAGTCTCACTGCAATTTTTTGAATGACACTGAACATCAGAACAAATAAAATAAATGTGATCTCCTGTTACATTCCACTCACCATGATATTCTATAGATGCAAAACTGTTGAAGCTATTCTTTGATAACTGATATATATATATATATATATATAGTCATCCACAGACAGTCCTGTTTCACTGTATCACAGCTCATCAGTGCAGTTAAACATCCAATTGCTTCTAGCCAGGATTGAAACTCGACCGAACTGGCATCAGTTGGCAATTCTAACCTCTAAGCTATGGGCACTTGATGGAGGAATGAACAATGCTTAAATGTGTGAGTAGCTACTGTTTCTAAAGTCTAGTATTTCTCCATAGCATTCAATTGGCATGCAAGAGCCTAAGTGCTGCTGGTGTTAATAAAATAGTGCTTGATATAATATAACAGTGCTATTAAGTATATATTAAAAAATGTATATATCATTCCACACTGGTAGCACACCTCAGAGTTCAATGCAATCTTTAGTTATTCAGCATATGAAGATTGTATTGGGCATGAAACTCCAAGTGATACTATTAATGAAGAATAATATATATATTTATTAATGAATATATATATACAATAGATAATTATTGTTAATCAGTTTTTTGTCATAATTAAATCAGACCTGTATACAGTTGTATTAAAAAGTACTCAATATATATAATGTACAGCTTTTGAATATGTTTAATTTGAAAACCAGTTATTTATGCAACCTTGATTTGAAACCAAGTTTGCATAAATAACTGGTTTCTAAATGAATATATATATATATTACATAAAATAGAGAATCAGTAAGTCACAGCTATGACACAGTTATGAGATGAATTTTGATTTTGTATTTTATTCAGTCACTGTAACTAATGGAAAAGTGATGGGTAACCTGCAATGACAGGGATTACTTTAAAAATATATATGCATAATAAAGACATTCTTTTATCTTTTCTAAAAACAATGAAATGATTATTCTAATTGTAGAAACCTCTATAAAAAACTAAAATAAAGATCCTTCTGTAAGGATTATAAAAAGGACTCAAGACTCAATAAAAAGTGAATACAAACATGCAATGAATAATTCCATTAAAATAAAATAACAAATTTTTTGCTTTAATTTTCTTCCTGAAATTGACAAATCTTTTTAACTGATTTAAAAGTTTAATACATACAAGTGCTTTTCACTGTCCTCAACTTCCACTCAAATAAAATAATTATTAAATAGAAATAAAGATATTTTTTACTTCATATCAAAGAGATTTGTATGTTAATGACAGACTCAATCAAGTCCTCTGGTGAATATTTTGTGGTTCTAAGTAACATTCTGAAACCAGCTAATTAATTAAAAAGATTTGCAGTTATAAAGTGAAGAAAAATAAAAAAAAAGGTTTGTAATTTTTTTAATATTCAAACTTAAGATAAATTTCATTAATAATAAATTACTCTTTGTTTGAAGGATGTTCTATTATATATTATATTATTCTGTAGAATTTGTTTTATATTCTTAGTCAATGTTCCAAGTTGAAAATGCATCATTATTTGTGGGGGTTTTAGCAATCTTGGTTTAAATTATTTCTGTATTTTTGTTATTTTTTTTCCTTTACATTAGTTTCTGATTTCTGTACATTTTGAATTTTTGTTGTTCTTTTCATAATTTGACAATATAAAACATAATTTTTGCATATTGTTTGAAGTGTATTTTTAGTTTATTTATGGTTTGAGTAATTATTGGTGTTTGAGTCAAATTAAAATCTATTTTGTTTCCTTTAATATTTTTACTGACATGTTTGTATTTCTACATTTGTTGCTGTGCTTTGTACTTGATGCATTTTTTTAATATTTGTGATTTTGCTTTTCTGTCTGCTTGTCAACTTCAAAATGTATCATGTCTGTGTACCTTTGTTTTGTTTTGTTTCTGGTTTTTATTAGTTTCATAAATTTTTTGATTTTATTTTTGTCTACTCGTTATTGATTTTCAACAGACATAATTTTTATTATTTTTGTCTGATTAAAAAAATACTTTTTGCATCATTTATTTGTTAGTTTTCAAAAATACTTTTGTTTGTTTTCATCTGCTAATCATAGTCAACCAAAGTTTTTATTATATGCTCATTTGAATAATGTAGATTGCCTTGCAAGTGGAAAACATCAGATAAATAGGAATGGAATGAGCATTAACTTAATAATCCTTGGTAATGTACGAAAGGAATTTTTTATTTGATAAAAAAACCATAAGAAAAAAGTTTTAAAAAATGTTTTAGGTAAGATTTTATTTATGTGGCACACAACAAAGTCAGACAACATGAGCTAAATTTAAGAACAAACAAATTTATTTATTGTTAACACACAAAATAATGAAAGAATTACACAAATTAAATGTATTGTGGGCCAGTAACATGTATGTAAAAATAATCAATACGAATGAATTATGCCCTTTTACAATAAAATTATAATGTTGTTTAAGGTCCTCAAAAAAGAAAACTACATATAAAATGTAGAAAAGAATAAAATACTTCCCTGAATAGTTTTCAAAGAATTGGTACAGTGTTCAAAGCAAAGTTCATAGTAACAATAAAGAATAGAACAATCACACCAGACGAAGACTTTTTCCTTGATGTGTGAGCAACTTTGATGTTACTTTCAATTCTTGTCTGGTTGCTGTCAAATTTCTTCTGTATTGTTTTTCTTTCTGAACCAGGGCAACCTAGGTTCTGGCAGCAGGTTTTTATTGACTCCTTGAATTAACTATTTGGCTCCCTATAGTTAATTCAAGGAGTCAATAAAAATCTGAGAAGTGAATTTGGAGCCTACTTTACAGGTAGGCTTCAAACTTGTCAAAATTTGGAGGAAAATCATAATAGGTTCTAGATAAAAAAACAAAGACAGATGTTTTCCCACAAATTGAAATATAGCAAAATTATTTTTGAAATTCAAAAATTAAGCAAAAACTCTATGCAACATCTACTTTCTCTCAGAAAAGCAGATGGTACACATTCAAGCAGCTTGAATTTCTTATAGTACCCCATGTAGCATAATTTAAGTGTATTAAATTACAAGAGGGTGAAAGAAGAGAAAATGAAGTCTTTGACTGTTTGTTTTGACATCCAAACTATTTAAATTGTTCCCCCCATCTCAATGATGGCTAAAATTTTTCTCTGTGAATTTTCCTACATTTTTGCTTTTAGGCAAGATATATATATCGTCATCCTGTGGCCTTGGCTGAAATAGCACTCACTACACCCCTCCACCTTTCCCTGTGCATTTGGAACCCTAGCACAGTTTAAAGCAAAATTCATAATCTTGTCAAATAGCTGAATACCTGATGCTTTGCCAGGGCTACCAAGGGTGCTTTTATTGCGACATCAATAGTAGATAGGTTGCCTCCAGGCTCCATCCTGTTATTTAACCCATAACTGGAGGGAAGTGATGGATTAATACCTTTCCCAAGGGTACCAGTGCTTAAGTGAATGCAGGGTACTCAACTGGAATTCAAACTCGGCTCAGCAATTTCTCTTTCCAAGCTAACATCCACTGCACCACAACGCACGTCTGTCACTGAACACTTACAGTGCCTGGTATTCCCAAGTGGTCACCCATCTAGGTACTGACCAGGCTCACATTACTTAACTTCAGTGATCAAGCGAGAACCCGTGTATTCAACCTGATATGCCGTAAGCATATATATAACAATATATATAAGATGATAATTTTTTAAATGCATGATGCTGTCATTTTATATCTTTAATTTTACACAGATGCATTGTTTGTTTTTTATTTTATCAACTGCACAGTATAGTAGGGTCAGTTGGGTATCATCTGTGAGAAAATGAGCACCATAATGCAGTTCACCCCACCAGAAATTTAGAAATGGCATGCTGTACTGCTTGGTAGTGGCACCAGAAGCTCCAATACAAACATTTCAGAGTGTTTGGATGTTAATCAGAGTACAATACAAAAGATCTGGAAAAAGTTGGATGAGTCTGATAGGGATTAGAAAAGTACGGCAGCTCAGAAAACTTACTCTAATCATTCTGATAAGCAAAGAACTCCTGAATTTGTTGGTTAGGTCCTCAGACTAAACACAGAGGCTTACATCAAGTACCTTGAAAAGGTAGTGGTGCTCTGGGTTTAGAGGGTGGCTGCACCATGCAACACAAACAGGAAAACACAATCTTGGCTCTTAAACAACTTTTGCAATCACATCAACCTTTACATCTGACCACCGCCGCAGACTGCAACCCTTTTTATTATTATGCATGGGGTGCAGTTGAGCAAGATACCAACAAAACTCCTTATAACACCAAAGATGAACTGCATACAAGGATTATGGCAATATTCACCAATTTAAATGAGGAGACCATCCAGACAAGGTGCAGGAGATTTTAAAGTCATCTGAAGGCAGTTATTGAAGCTAATAGTGATTTCATTGAATAAATTTATTCTTCAATATTTCAAAATAGATGATTTTAGTAAATATCGCTATTAAAATAAGATGTCATTATTATTTTCATTCTCACATAATTTAGACAACAATTTATCCATCAAAACCTGTAGATTATTTAATGTCCAGTAAAATTAATTCTGTATGATTTTAGTCCATTAGAGTTTATTGAATTTAAAAAATAATATTCTGTTTTTTAAAACACTTGTGTTGTCAGCTATCTCAGTTACTAGACACTTTGTATTGTGGATATCATAGTCTGTTCCTTTCTTTTATATCTCTTCATTTTTCTACCATTTTTGTTTCCATTTTTAAAAACAAGTTTTGGTTCAGCCCTTTCTTTCTATTTCACTTTGTCTCTCATTTGTTATTTATTACTCTTTCTTTCTCTTCTTTCTTCATCCCATTTCACCCTACCCGACCTCCGTCTCTGTGGCCACAGTACATAAACATTTCTCTTGTCCTGCACTTATTTATTATTATTCTTGTCTCCTGACCTCTACCAATTTCAACCAATCTGTGTCAGACCCACCACATTACTTCTGCTCCAGTGGTCACGCCTAACTCACTCTGTGTTGTAGATAACTGCAGGACACAAATAGGTAACAAGTGTAGATGCTAGAATCCAATAGCAAAGCTTAGAGACTGACTAAGTTCAAACAACAGACATATATCGATTACTTGCAGAATACTTCATGCAGTGAACCCATTTATTGTCTCTTTTTTTCTCCTCTCATATTAACTATCACCATTATTCAGAAATGTCTTTTACTTCTCTTTTCATTTTTATAAATATCTTTTAATCACTTGCATAATATATATATATATATATATATATATATATATATATATATATATATATGCATGCTGGCATTTAGATAGATATGCAAAAGAGTATATGCAAAATAATTTCTAAAGAAATAATGGATTTTTGTAATAATCATTTCATCCCAAGCAAGGCAGTATCATCATGGGGCACAGGGAGTGACAGTGAGTGAAAAAGAAAGAAAAAAAAAGGGAACAAGTTTTTGAGTATATCAAAGAAAGGATAAGAGAAAGATGGTAATCAAGAAGATAGAAGATGTCAATTGACCTTGCACTTAAACCTTTAGAGGTTGTAGCTATCAGAGAAGCAAGTATATAGAAGGGAGTTCCACAGACGGGCAGTGCAACAAAAGAAACTGATAGAAGTGGCAGTTAGATTTGATTATTTTGGCAGTAAAAAGGTGGGATTTAGTTGCCAGTCTAGTTGCACTGTTAAATTCATGTGGTCATGTCACCAGGGAAAGAGGCTTGTCAGAGCAGAAGATGTGAAGCTATTTATAGAAAAGATAGAGGTAAGCCACATCCTGTCATTGAGAATGTAACTGAAGTTAATCTATTATCTCAGGATTGATTACATCGCAAATCTTTCTTTGGATTTTATCAAAGACCCCAAGATGAGTAGCAGGAACACCTGACCAGATATTGCAACAGTATTCAGTGTACGGATGAGTGGTAGATTTATAAATGTGCAAGATGGATTCTGATAACAAAAACTCCCTGGCCCAACATTGTAACCTAACCTTTTTAATGGTAGATGTAGCTATTATTTTGATTTAGTCATCTCACTTGAGGTCGATTGAGAGAGTGAGGCCAGGGAGGCATAGTGTCTTGCTTTCTGGAAGACTAGCATCATCCATACTGATGGAAGGTAGGAAAGTTTTTCTATGGTGATAAAGGGAGATCAGCTTTGTTTTAGAAGCATTCAAATTTACAAGCAACATCTTACCTCAATCCATCACAGATTAGTGGTCTATTTCAAAAGAAGCAGCAAGGTTTGCTGTGCAGATTTATTTTTGTTTCTTCAAATATTATAGTGGATACTCATATTTGATATAGATGACTCATTTGTAGTTTTAATAATGTGTATTATTTTTAATTTATTTGTTTAAACATTGTTTTTAATGGATATTCATACTTGAGTAAATGCTCTGGTTTTTTTTTTTATTATTAAACAGTATATTTATTTACCTCTACTGGCCTGAATAATCAAGAAATCATGTTAGGATAATATGCATTCTCTGGCAGGATTCGGATCCCCTAAGGCAAACTGTAATTAGATCCAACGGGTTCAACCATATAGAACTTCTGATCAAACAAAGACTGAATAGTGCATTTGAACAAAGATTTTCTTGATATTTTTAAATATTCATATCTTCTTTGTTTTTTATCCTAATATAAAGAAGGACAATTTGAGATTTCTTGAATATGCAAGTCAATTCATGTAATACACACTATTGAAAAAAAAAGAAAATGGTGTCAATTTCAGATATGAGTATCCACTATAATAATGGTTGAAATAATAAAAGAAATATTTGTATAGATATAAACAATTAAATAAATATTGTATTAATTATGCACAACTATTTTTTATGCTATAATGGTGCCATGTTTATATTATGTACATTAAAATTTAAAAGAAATTATATTTATAAAACTAAGATTATTTTAATATAGATTTTCATAGTGACTACTAAGAAAGATCATCATTAGCTTTCTTTTAAAATATTTTTTCCTTGGCTGATAATACTGAACTGCACATAAAATTAAAATTCAGAAGTTTGTATCTTTGTTTTATATTTTAAACTTTCCTTTCTGTCAGTTTATCATTGTGCATAGGTCTATGTGCATATGTATGTATGTGTGTTTGTAATGATAATAAATACTATCAGATCAAGATAGATAAGCCAGTATACCAGTGTATATGTTTGTGAAAGTAGGTATCTGTATATTTTCATTTTAGTATCCTTTTAACTTTTCATTATTGCTTTCTACTGTTCTTTCTTCTTATTTCTAGTGCTTCTGCTTTTGATGCTATAAAACTCTTCCTTCTTTTTATTCACTTGATGGAATCTATATAAAAAAAGAAGAAAGTAATATTCTTCTTTATTCATTTGCTTTTTCTATGAATTGAATTTTTCAATTGTACCCTATACGTTTCCCAGTTGTTTTTTTCCTGTTCTTTTCAACCCACACAATGTCTCAGCTGAGATTGTCTAGCATTATAACATTAGATCAGCTTCAGACTGATTGAAAATAATGGTGTGTGATATCTTTGGCTATCATGCATCTCTGTGCATTAAGATCAACCCTGTTCATAAATCTTATGTAAATGATGAGCAACAAGCGCTTTATTATTTTTGGCACATGTCCAGCAGCAGCAGCAGCAGCAGCAGCCATAGAAGCAACCTGATTAGCATATTAATCCAGCAAGCCAAGGATTATGACTTCTTTTCTACACTACTTTTTAAAAAACTTTATGTTCAAGCACCAGTTTTATTGAGGAAATCTACAAATGAATCTCATTTAAAACCTGACAGTAGTAAAATTACGTGGATATTTATATGAATTGATATTTAGGTTGGAATACATTTGGAGTAAATTGTTTTTATTTTCATGTACAATATAATGTGTTTTGTTCATATGTTAATATAATGTTTGCAGGTTTTTTATACACTTAAAATTATAGCCAATATATCTGAAGTGGCGTATATATATATATATATATATATATATATATATATATATATATATATATAACATTTATAAATGATCTGTTATCTAATATAGGTGACATGTATCTAACCAATGAAAACTAACCTCAAGTGTTAACAATCCAGTATTCCATTTCTTTGTTTTTTCATTTTTCTCTCAGTCTCTGAACAAGCTTTAATAAAAGTGAAACATGTTGGACTGAGATATGTTTCCTATTATATATTTAACCCATACATATGTATATACAGTAGCAGCCATAATATAAGGAACGGAAACAACAAAGACATAAATATGTGTATTACTTAAAAAGTAATGCATGATTAGCAATGAAATTTTTACCGAATACAGATTAGGGTGTAATGCATAAATATTATACAAAGTTACAAAAATTTACATAATAGTTTTTTTTTAAATAAAGATTAAATGGAACAAAGGCAATAAGCTACTGGACAAAAGTTAAGGAATGATGTTAATAATTTGTATAAACTTTTAATTTACATTGTTAAAAAACTCGATGGAGCTTTTCAACAATAAGTAAAAGTTCATTTTTCATTAGGACTTTATTTTTAAGAAATATGGCAGATTCTACATGCAAGACCCTTTCTTTTGAAGAAAAAAAACTCATTATCACACACTATCAAGAAAAAATGTCAATTTCAGAAAATTCTGATATTGTTCATAGGTCTAAAAGTGTTCTTCACTGTGTAATTAGCAGGTATGTATGTTAATTTAAAATGTAGTATGTTAATATTAAAAACATTAGATGCAAAACCAAAAACTGGCAGACCTCCAAAAACATTGTAAAGAGAAGATCAAAGAAAAATTGTTATAATATCTACAAAAGATCGTTCTAAAACTGCTGCATCAATTGCCCGTAGATTTAATGAAGACACAGATAATAAGATCTCAAGGAAAACGGTTGCTCACAGGTTCAAAAATGCAGCTTTGAATCCTCTCATTTCAAAGCAAAACCAAAGGGCACGCCTGGAGTATGTGAGAAAACATGTTGTTTGGACTGATGCACAATGGGATACAGTTCATTTCAGTGAATAGTCCAAGTTTACTATATTTGGTTCTGAGGGCAAATCTTATGTACATTGTAGAACAGGTGAAAGAATGTCGTCTTAATGTGTCAAGAAAACTGTTAAGTTTGGTGGCACTAGTGTGATGGTGTGGGGAATGATTTCAACTGCAGGAGTTGACCCTATCATCTGCGTACATGTCAATATCAATGCTGAGATTTACAAAAGGCTTCTTCAGCAGCATGTGGTACCAAGATTACACCATAATTTTTATGAATTTCCTATTTTCATGCAGGACAATGCACCTTGCCACAAGGCTCAGAAGGCTATGGCTTTATTTGAAGAAGAAGGAATCACCCTAATGAAGTGGCCAGCCCAGAGCCCTGACCTGAAGATAATTGGAGAAAGAGCTCAGAAAAGAAACCCGAAAAAACAGAATCACCTATGGGAGTTATTGAAAGATGAATGGGAGGGAATTCCTGCTGATTTTTGCAAGAAAGTAAGACAATCATATGGTCAATGATGCAGAGAAGTCATTGAAAATAAGAGAATGCTTACCAAATATTAAATTTTGGCTTTAATTTAAATTCAATTTCTGCTATTTAGTGACTGTTATCATTGCATCTCAATGTTTTAGAAGATAAAATTTTTTTTGCTGGTGGATGTCTTTATGTTAACATCCCTGTAACTTCTCTGAAGATGGCTCATGTGAGCCTAAAGCCTAAAACCAGCATAATAAAAAAATATCCAAATATTGGGCAATTTTTGTCTTTATTTTCACCTGAAATTAAAGTCAAAACAATGTTTAGAACAGTTCATGATTAAACATAATAGACATTCATTGTCTGTTATATTTAACAGTATATGAATATATATATGTATATATGAATGTGTATGATATTAACATTATGCATTTTTATTGTCATATTCATGATATTTCAGCCATTTTTGACCTTCTTCATATGATTGGAATTTTGAACCAAACCCTTTATTTCATTTCATGAGTTTGGATGTCTTAGTTGTTTCCATTGAACTCTCTAAGATTTTGTGAGAGAAAAGTCTGGGTCAAGTCACTGTATCTAACCAAGGCTTTTATCCACTGGGTCACTTGTCCTTGAAGACATCAGTGAATGAATTTTTTTGATTCATAAACCTAATGTCTCAGTAACATTTTTTCCAGAGTTCATATTACAATCTTGGTGTTTGTAATTGGTTTTCTTTAACACTCCATATTACTGGTTCCCATATTGTATTCATTTCTAGGCTTGGCCAGCTTAAGAGATTTTTATGATCCAGCAGGTGTTGATTCCTTAAATTTTAATGTTTTCCAGTATCGTCTATTATTTCAACTTCATCCCACAGGGAATGGTGATCATTTTCCTTCCATATGTGGTCAGCTACACCTGATTTTTCTATTCCTCTCTTTTTATGGCCTTGTGGTATGATTATGCAAAGGTGTTTGACAAAATACGCCACAAAGAATTGATGGGAATGCTTGGTAGCCTAGACATATTTGGAAAAGACCTAAGAGTAATCAAGAATCTCTACTGGTAGCAAACTGCCTGCATACAAACAGGTAACTAATTCAGCAATTATAGATTGAAAGGGGCATAAGACAAGGATGCATTTTTCACTGGATCTATTCAACTTATATAGCAAGACTATGCTGAGAACCCTAGAAATTATGCCAGGATTCATCATTGGAGGCCACAATTTAAACAATATAAGGTACGCAGATAATGCAGTGCTGATAGCAGACAAAGAAAGAAAACTACAAAACCTCCTACAGAAGGTAGCTAAGGAGAGTAACAAGGAAGGACTACAAATAAACTGCAAGAAAGCCAAATGCATGGTCATCAGCAAAAAGTGTAGTCCAAAATGCCAATTACAGGTGAGAGACTCTAAAATCAAGCAAGTACAGAAATTTAAATACCTAGGAAGTGTTCTAACAGAAGACGGAAAGTGTGACACTGAGATCCAAAGGCAAACTGGCATGCTGAAAGAAGCATTCCAGAAGTTGAGTAAAGTATTAAGAAACAGAACAATTTCACTAGAAACAAAGTGGAGAGTACTAGATTACTATGTGATGTCAGTTCTTCAATATGGTAGTGAATGTTGGACAATATCTTCGAAGATGAAGGAAAAACTTGAAGTAGCTGAAATGTGGTTCTACAGAAGGATGCGGTGGATATCATAGACCGAGCATGTGAGCAATGATGAGGTTTTGGAAAGGATGGAGACAAAAAGGAAATTAATACTGAGCATCAGGAAGAGACAACTAAAGTTCCTGGGGCATGCAATGAGGAAGGAGGGACTGGAGAACCTGTTACTAACAAGACAGATAGAGGGAAAAGAGAGGCAGAGGAAAGCAGCAGATAACATATTTGAAGGACCTGAGCGGGTGGATGACAGAACCGAGGGTTGCATGATGCAACAGGAGAAAGCGTACTAAGAACCATGAGGGACAGGGAGATGTGGAAAGCCATGATCATCTCATCCTGAAAGGACATGGCACATAGAAGAAGAAGGTATTCTTGTAGCCTTAACTTAAGGGAGCAGCCTATTTCTCTTTTACATTTCTTCCATCAGTTGCATGGGATGGCATACACATAGTCCTTAGTCAGGTTCTTCTCTATTGGATGTCTTATTTGGGAGAAGTAACTGACAGAGGTATTGCGGCAAAGATGCAACTGAGAGATAATAATTCCTACCCAACATATATATATGTGTGTGTGTGTGTGTGTGTGTGTGTGTGTGTGTGTGTATAAATGTTCTCGGATAATCTGAGGAGAGGAACAGTATAGTGAAAAAAGAGACAAGAGGAAAACCACATGTTGTTTAAGTGAGCATGTTTTGCCTACCGACAGATTCTACTGAGGCAAAAACAAAATTAAATTTATTAGAAATAAAGTATCTATGAACAAGAAGTTGTTAGTTACTGGAAAGCATGATCATGTATATTCATAATGTCAACTGAAAAATATTAATCATTGAAAAAATTTCATTTTTCATACTCAAAGAGAACTTTTTAATGTGAAGTATATTGTTATGTTATAAGATGTAGAAGTTGTAGAAATTAAACCTTTTTCTTTAGATCTTTTTATATTTTGTTGTATATTCTGACTTGGAAAAGTATTGGAATTGTGAGATTGGGAAAAAACTGGAACATTGATTAATATTTTGGAATTTACTCTCACCTTGATCAAAATCTGCCAATGCCGACAAAGCAAACCTCACTGCCGAGCTCGAAAAGGACCTCTAATCCATGGTGGACTGGGGTAAGAAATGGCTCATGAATTTTAATGCTTCTAAAACAAAACTGCTATCTATTAATCACCATAGACAATCACTCCTACCCCCCATTAGCATGGATCAGTCTTGTTTACCTGAAAGTAAAACACTGCACCTCCTCAGGTTAACTCTCACAACAGACCTCAAGTGGAATGACTACATAGAGTCCATATAGACTAAACTATCGCCCGGTTCACACTCCACCCACATCTATTGAACAGGTGTAGAGGCTCATCTCTTGTTCCCTGTTTAGGATGTGGTTTCTGGCTTTCTCTTTTCCAATCTATTCACTCTGATGTAGCCCCCTGCATACCAGTGGCCTTACCGCCTTGCTCGGGGTGATATGATTAAAAAAAAAAAAATTCACTGCTAAGATGGTCGGTTCTCTGAGCAGGGCCAGGAAGTTTTTCTCATCTGAACAATCCTGCACATACACAAATCTACCATCTGCCCATGCATTGAGTACTGCTGCCATATTAGGTTGAGTGCCCCTGCTATCCACCTAGGGGTCCTTGACAAAATCCAATAGGGAATCTGTAATATGATCGATCTCAACTTGGCAGCTCGAATACAGTCACTTTCTCACTGGTGCAACATGGCTTCCCTGTGTCTCTTCTATAAATACTTTCATGGCTTCTACTCAGACAAACTTAGCTCACTGGTACCCCCATACATGAATTTGCTCGAGCCACAAGATTAGCAACTAGGTCCCACCCTTTGACTGTGAAACCAATAAATTGTAAATGCAAATTCTTCTTCAGCAGCTTCTTCTCTTACACTTCCCATCAATGGAATAGTTATCTACTATCTCACTAACATGTTTCCTCTCCCTCTCATGCTTCTTTCTTCATCCACTCCACTCCCATCAGTATTCTCATCCTTCTTCTACTCTCTTCCTGACACCCTCCCTGTAACCTGTCACTCTTTCTCATAACTTACATTTTATGTAACCCCCTGCTCAACAGTGGCAGTAAAATGCTTTGCTTGGGATGACATCATTATAAAAAAAACAAACTGTACTTATATATATGCTGAAAACTCTTATTGGTTCAACTGTCATAACTGACAACTGTTTCATAAAGGCAACTACATTAATTATGTTTTAACAATCAACCTCCTGAAGATGACCTTGGGCAAAATTGAAAAAAATTGGGACTATAAAACTAAAACTAAATCTAATGATAATACATATAGCACCTTTCTTGCTATTTTTAATCACCATACTAGGAAACTTATTTGTGTCTTCAGGAGGATTAAAATGAAAATAGATAAACTTAATATATCTAAATAATTTAATCAAATTTTCATAAATATATATGTACATTTATGTATACACATACATGCATATATATATATATATATATATATATATGTATGTGTGAGTGTGTAATATATATATATATATATATATATATATATGTACATATGTGTATATGTATGTCTATATAAGTATGAATATATATCAGAATATAAGTACGTATATATGTATAGATATACTGTTAATTATAAGAGACAATGAATGTCTATTATGTTTAATCATGAGCCGTTCTAAACATCATATTTTGGCTCTAATTTCAGTTGAAAATAAAGACAAACATTCTCCAACATTTTGGATAATTTTTTTAAAATTTGGTTCCAAGCTTTTGGCTCATATGAGCCATCTTCAGAGAGGTTACTAAGACGGTAATACAATAACATCCACCATCATCGACGATCTTATTTTGTGTTGACATAAAACTCCACTAGGCAACGGCAATAGTTACCAAAAATAACAAACACAATTTGCAAATTTGCAATGGTGTTCTACCGCATGATAGTGCAAAATGACAACAGAACCTTGTATTCAAATATAATTATATATATGTATGTATGTACATGATGATATGTATGTGTGTGTGTGTGTGTATATATATATATATATATATATATATATAACTATATATATGTATGTATGTACATAAGTATATATATGTGTGTGTGTGTATATATATATATATATATATACATGTATGTACATAATTATATGTATGTGTGTATATATATATATATATATATATGTCCATATAAGTATGAATATATATCAGCATATATGTATGTATATATATATATTTACATATGTGTATATGCATATACCTTTATTTGTATATATGTAGGTATGTATGTACAAAAGTATATGTATGTATGTGTGTATATACATATATATATATGTACAAAAGTATACTTATGTGTGTATATATACATATATATAACTATATGTATGTACATATATATATATATTTATATATATGTACATCAGTATTCGTATGTGTGTGCATATATATATATATATCTATATATATATATATATATATAAATGTATGTACATAAGTATACATATATGTGTGTATATATATATATATATATATATGGATGTACATAAGTATACGTTTGTGTATATATATCCCGGCCAGGAAATTCCAACTAAAACCAAATTCGTCCCCCTGGTTCTCACCTGCTTGCTCGGTCACCATTGCCCACTGGAACCATTTCTCAGCACGGAACAAGTGTAAAAAAGTACTGAACGAAGCCAAGAGGGCATTTGCTACCAGAATTAGGCAACGCATAGCATCCTCTAAGTTTGGTTCCAAAGATTACTGGCGTCTCTGCAAAAGCGTGCTCAGCAGGAACAAGACTTCAATACCCCCACTAATCAATGAGTTTGAAGTTCTCACCTACCCAGCCGACAAGGCTGAATGCTTTGCCCGTAGATTCTCAACCAATTTGACACTGGACTCATTAGGAATACCTACACCAGACTTCCCACCCAGAACTAAGGCTCAACTAAATAACGTCCACATTACACCCTCGCTGGTCACCAAGATAATTGCACAACTTGACCCACACAAAGCGAGCGGCAGTGACGGAATCCCAGTCATAGTACTGAAGAAATGTGCCCCAGAACTCTCCTCTGTCCTCTCTAAACTCTATAACCTCTGCCTATCTGCTTCCTGCTTTCCTGCCTGTTAGAAGTCCTCCTGCGTAGTTCCTATATTTAAGAATTCTGGCGAACCCTCAGACCCCGCCAATTACCGTCCTATTAGTCTCCTTCCAATCTTTGGCAAAGTTTTTGAAGCCATTATCAACACCGAGGTGATTCAGCATCTCATGGCCAACGGGATTCTCTCTGACAAACGGTATGGGTTTCGCTTCACCAGGTCTACTGCTGATATGCTAACGACCATTACCGAGTACATATACCGGGCACTCGACAAGAATGGTGAAGCCCGAACTGTTGCCTTGGATATCTCCAAAGCATTCGACAGGATCTGGCATGCTGGCCTCTTGTGCAAACTGCGGAGCTATGAGATAACTGGACATCTGTTTGACCTCATCCAGTCTTTCCTCTCTAACTGCACATTGAAGGTGGTATTAAATGGGCATGCCTCCCAAAACTACCATACGAATGCGGGCGTCCCTCAAGGTTCTATCCTAGGTCCCACGCTCTTTCTGATCTACATTAATGATTTCCCTGACACCATTAGATCCCAAGTTGGCATGTATGCCGATGACACAACAATCTACTCTCGCATCAATCAGAAACCAGGTGTGGACGACAAAGTGAACCTCACTGCCGTACTTGAAAGGGACCTCCAATCCGTAGTGGCCTGGGGTAGGAAATGGCTGGTAAATTTCAATGCCTCTAAAACGAAGCTGTTATCAACTAATCACCATAGACAATCGCATCTACCTCCCATTAGCATGGGACAGGCTAGCCTCCCAGAGAGTAAAATACTACTCCTCCTTGGCCTTACACTTTTGGCAGACCTCAAATGGAATGACTATATCGAATCCATTGCCAAATCTGCTGCTATGAAAGTCGGCTCCCTGTGCAGGGCCCAGAAGTTTTTCCCACCTGAATCTATTCTGCACATATACAAATCTACCATCCGCCTGTGTATTGAATATTGCTGCCATATCTGGTCGGGTGCCCCTGCTGCTCTCCTTGGGCTTCTTGACAAAATACAAAGGAGGATCTGTAACGTGGTTGATACTGACTTGGCAGACTGGCTGCAGCCGCTCTCTCACCGGCGTGATGTCCCTGTGCTTCTTCTACAAGTACTTTCATGGCTACTGCTCCGATGAGCTTAGATCAGTGGTGCCGCCTAAGCACAAATTTACACGAGATACTAGATTAGCAACTAGGTCCCACCTTTTACAGTTAAACAAATAAGATGTAACTGTAAATTCTACTCCAACAGCTTCTTTTCTCACGCTCCCCGCCTGTGGAACTACCTTTCACAACTCTGCTTTCCCGACAGTTACAATCTCCAGGTGTTTAAATGTGGGGTCAATAGACACCTCCTATCACACTAACTCCCAATTATTCTCAGAACACTCTCATCTACCCAACCCTCATTCTCGGTATCCTTACCCACCTATCACCCATCCTCTGACATTTCCTATATTTAATCATCCTTTCTCCACTCTACGTAGCCCCCTGCGCAGTAGTGGCAGTGACATGCCTTGCTCGGGGTGAAATGCGGAGTTTTATGTCAACACAAAATAAAATCGTCGGTGATGGTGGATCTTATTGCATTACCGTCTAAATAACCTCTCTGAAGATGGCTCATGTGAGCCGAAAGCTTAGAAGCAAATTAATAAAAAATTATCCAAATGTTGGAGAATTTTTGTCTTTATTTTCAACTGAAATTAAAGCCAAAATACGACGTTTAGAACGGCTCATGATTAAACATAATAGACATTCATTGTCTCTTATATTTAACAGTATATGTTTAGAATATAAAACTGTGTATATCTATATATGTAAGCATGTCTATATATATATATATATATATATATATATATATATGTATATGGGTCTGACCATCAGTCTCAAAAAGATAGAATGTACCAACCTACTCCTGGTAAAGCCTATCTTTAGTATATGTATGGTCAGAAATTAGAAATGAGTTTGTGCACTTGGTTAATACTTTATGTTCTTTCAATACACTTGGTCATGAAATCTCTTTGAGGATGTGCAAAGCCAGTGAGTCCTTTGGTAGCTTTGTGAAAGATGTTAAGATATCTCCATCAGGGCTATGGTAAAAGTTTATCATGGCCGTGTCCTTTTTACTTGACTGTATACATGTGAAACCTGTGTTTTGTACAAGAAGCATATTAGGCAGCTGGAGTGATTTCATCAGCAAGACCTTGGCATAAGCATAAACTTAGATACAAAGATAGAATAAAAACAACACTGAAGAATTGTACAATTGGTACTGACCATTGGGAGCAATATACACAAGTTAGAGACAAATGGAGAAAGCTAGTAATAGTCGAATAGAGCCGTTTGAAATCCACTGGAAAAGACATCAGGATTTGAAAAGACAACTGCAGCAACAATGTTCCAATATATCCAGTGATGAATTTGATGTATCTTCAGAGTGTGAAAGGGTATGCTTAAGTTGAACTGATAAGCCATGCATGTAATCTCAATGTTAGAACACATGTAGACTATTTATACCATGGTGTGGTCACCTGTAATCAATGTGTTATACGGTACAAATTAGAATCACAATTGAAGCAACACCTGAAGGTCCACAATGCTTCAGCATCCACATCACCAGTTTCTGGCATTTGGTGTTACAACTACTGTGAACTTGAATGTAAGTCGATAGATGGTAAGATGAGTCACATACATGCTAGACACACCTAAAACTAAGGTACAAATAATGTCATACAATAGCAGAACTCAATAGCATGTTTGCAGCCACCATATATATATAGCTTTTAGAAGATATCTAGCCTGATCCTTATATTCCTTGAAATGGAATACACCCATTTCTTGATTACGTTCTCTTCAGAATGAAGCTTCTTTCTGGAGAGGATGAACTGCTTTTGAACAACATTCTTATATTCTATAATTTTTTTTCAGATGTAACCATCATGTATAATATACTAACCATAGAATATGTTTTTATTGTTTTTTCTCAACTTTTCTGTCTTTGTGAAAGCTGATGTGATGCTTGCATGGTAATTGTTACTTTCAAGTGTGTTTTTAATGCTATTTATTTCCAGTTCATATATTAACTGGTTACAACTTATGAATTTTGGTCACTGTTAATACAGTATCAATTGTCCAGTAAATATTAGCTTGTGATCTACAGATATCTTGAATCCATACTCTGTGTGAAGAATTAGTAAATCTAGCAAGTCTACTTGATCTTTCATTGTAAAATGTGTAGATCTTGGAAGTTCACTTGATCTTCTAGTGTGAACTGTATAGAAGATCTTATTGTTTTCACATGGCTCAACAGTGCTTGACGTTAATGGTGATAATTCTATAGTCATTTTCTGAATGTATTTCATGTCTCTTTGCCATTACTGTAGATATTAGTGATCTCAAACAAAGCCTTTCTGTTGGCATACACAACTGGAAGTATGTTGTTTGCACAAATAATGGAAACATCTTCATCTGTTGAGACTCTTGTGTGTTCTCCAAGAAAGGAGTCCAATTCTTATTTTGTTCAAACATTCAATAGAGCCTTATCTGTAGGAATATAGGTGAACAGGCTTAAAACATCCAAACTGACCATTTGAGTGTTATGACTACAGTTCTTTATATCAGAGGGAAAATTTAGCAAGATGCTTATATATATATATATATATATATATATATACCTATGAGGAATTTACTCAGCAAGTGATGAACTGAGGTCCAACAGTTGATTATGGACCTTTTAAAAGAAAGACCACTTTATATTGAAGCTGATTACTGAATTTTAGTATTCATATTAAATGAAGATTAGATGTTTGGAAAATCTACTGTAATATATCAGAATATTTGGTCATCAGCAAGGAAAACAGACCAAAATATGAGTTATGAATTAGAGGTGTCAAAATTATACAAGTGCTAAAATTTAATTATCTGGGAAATGTGGAAGTCCAAAGATACATTGGAATAAGTAAAGATGTCTTTGAAAATAATAAACAATATATTAGGAAAAAAAATACTCAGCAATTTCCTCACAATGGAAGAGGTGTCTTAACACAATAGATATGTGGTTCTGTAAAAGAAAACTGAGAATATCATCGATCATGTAAGAGATGAGAAACATTTAAAGGAACAAAAGTACTCTTATAATTAGCCTTAGAAATAGATAGCTGAAATTTCTTTGATGCATAATGAGGAAAAAGGGCTTGGTGAATTTGACACTTACAGGACATATGGAAAGCAAGACAAGTAGAGGTAAACAGGAATAACCAACCTAACAAGATTATGTCAAGGGCAGAACTTGGAGTAGGAAGGATAGTAAAAAGACAAACATTACTAAGATTTGCAGAGAATACAAAGTTGAGGAGAGCTATGATCATCTATGTCTTGAAGCAAAATAGCATATAAAAGAAGTATAAATTTATTTGTTTCATAATTTTTTTTTAATGTTCTTGTTTGTTTTCCTTTTCTTGTTTGAAAATTTTCTTTAACATGCCATAATATTTACATAGTCAGCTTCATGTCACATTTGCTATATAAAAGGTAATGGCTATGATCAGAAATATTATTCACAGCTATGAACACATCCTAATGTTTTTTCTACATCCTCTTGTTTTTACTACCAGACCTACTTACACAGCATCATTTATTGATGAGGTCACACCTTTCTCTTGCTCTGTCAATGTGAAAGCAAAATTTGTATCATAATGGGTGAGATGAAGTATTGATGACACTTTTGAACTTTACAGAGACTGATATCATCACTTTATTCATTTTTTTTTCCTATTACAACATTTTACACAGTTTGGCTTATGGCATAAAAAGAGAGGAAGTGAAAAATCAAGAAATTTATGGTTATAAATCCAAGCAGATACCTGTTATGTATATGAGTCTGCATATTTTATATATGCATTTGCTTTTTGTCATACAAATGTACAATCACATTCAGGAATTGAAGATAGAGTCTAATATATGTGGGTATATATATATATATATATATATATATATATATATATATATGTGTGTGTGTGTGTGTGTGTGTGTGTAAACTAACACACACACACACACACAAACACATTATATATATATATAAAAGGTGTGTCAAAAATACTTTTACAAACTTTGGGGGCAGGTTTCTCATACCAAAACAAGGACTAAAATCAGCTGCCTTCAGTTCAGAAATGTAATCTGATGCAGCTGCATGAAAAAATCATATTTGCCTGTGCATGATATGAATATCCTGCCATTGTTAAATGGAACACTTCTCATGTAACTCACTACTATATATGAACCACAAATGTACACAAATGACAAATGTAACCTAGTCTATGTCCAAACACGGCAACATCTGCCATAAACTCTCTTAAAACTTAATAATTAAAAAAATGAAAGATTTGTCAATATATGTTTATATGAACTTTTACTCTTGTTGGTGTGAGGAATCCACCCACTGTGTATATATATATATATATATATATATGTGTGTGTGTGTGTGTGTGTGTGTGTGTGTGTGTGTTTATGATAATGGATCAGTAAGTCTGTAGAATTAAACAATTATGAAATGATTTTTGATTCTGTGAATGAGATTATGCTGAAAAATGTTCAATAATAAATGCTTCTTTTATAATTAACCTACAGACATATTGATACCTTTACATTAAGATTTAATTAAATTTATTTAGTTTTTCCAGCATCCTAATGTTTTTGAGATATGTAAGAGTAAGAAAGTGCAGAAACTTTTTATAATTTTCATTGTCTCAAGCACTTTCAGCCACTTTTTTAGCCATTTTCAAGATGGTTTCAGTTTTGACATTAGTTTTTCCTTATGATTTCACCATTTAAGTTGCATTTTATTTTTGTGTTCTTTTGAATAAAAGCATTCATTTCAAGCCTTCACATGTTAATGATGGCTATCATTTTAAGATTCCATTTTATATATATATATATATATATATATATATATATATATATATATAGACAGTTTTAAAAATTTTTGGCAGATAGTCTCTTGGTCACACCAATATTTAGGATTTTTATGAAGCAAGACAGGTTATCTAGCTACACAGATGAGCTGTAATACAGCAAAATAGGCCTGTATGCGGATAATTTTATTTTATTATATATATAGCATTTTTACTTTATTTTATGTATATATATATATATCTATATCTATATATATAGTCATCCGCAGACAGACCTGTTTTGCTGTATCACAGCTCATCAGTTCGGTTAGACTCCGATTGCTTTTTACCCAGGATTGAACCCTGCCCGAATTGGCATCAGTCGGCAATTCTACCTCTGAGCTACAGGCGCTCGGTACAAGTAGGCAGATTTAATACTAGCAAATAATATATGTAAAATTATATAATTTAACAGAAATTCTGAATACTATACAACAAAAATGATAATTATTGTGAAAGTAGAAATAAAAATGTTCAATACTTATTGAATGTCAACTCAAAAATTTCTAATTTTTCAATCACTCATCAGGACGCTCGACAGAAATGATTGTATTGATCTCAGAAAATCTATTTTGAAAATACATATTTATACACACTAATGTTTAAATTCACAGTTACAACAGTCATTCTCGTGTTTTCCACAACAATTGAGCTAAATTATAATGTTGTATTTTTGCATTGACATTTAAAATTACAGTCCTTCACAATAATTAATCAACCTTTTTGTTATGTGGATATATGTAAATCACAAAGACACATTTACATATCCAATATCTTTTATAAACTTAGAACAGGTAGCAAATTTACATTTTGTAACACTGATAAGCATTCAAATCAAGATCAAATTTCAGCTCAGTGTGTTTCTCTCTGTATTGCAGAACTTGTTTATAGTGTGACTGATATTGTACAATTACTTATCAGTGATTAACAAGAATCTTTATGTATTGTGATATTCAAAGGTGACTAATGTTAATGTTCTTTCAAATATTATAGAGCATTTTTCACCTTTTTTTTTTTTTGTTCATCATAATGCATCAGTGAATAAATCCTAGGCTTAACTAATAAAACAACAACTGTTAGACAAAATTCAACTTTATTCATTAACATAGTCTCCCTCTAGGGTGATACACCAATTCCAATGCTTTTCTAACTATTCAATGTCTTTTTTGTAGAACAATTTGTTTTTAGCCTCAAAATACACCTCATGTTGGATCCATGTTTCATCCATTGTGACATATTTATGCAAAAACTCCTTGTTGTTGCATTGAAACAGTTGCAAACAATGCTCTGAATTGTCAATATGTTGTTGTTTTTGATTGACTGCGAGCAAACACGGCACCCACTTTAAACACGGCTTTCTCATGAACAAATGTTCATGCAAAATGGTGAATACACTGCCTTCTGATATGTTCAACTCCTCTGCTATCTCACACAACTTTAATTTACAATTGGCCAAAACGAGTTTGTGGATTTTTTTTGTTTTCCAGGATAACTACCGATTTTGGTTGACCTGAGCATTCAGCATAATTTGTGTCAATAAATCAGCATACCACCACTTAACTGTTGTTTCTAATAGAGCAGAGTCCAAATAATATTTATCAAGCTATTACTTTGCTTGAACAGTATTTTTTCCCATCAGAAAGCAATGCATTATCAACACTCGAAATTCAGATTTTTATATTGTTTTGAAAATTGCAACAGTAGCTTCACTTAAATAGCTGTAATTTGTAAACTAATAATCTGACTGGGTCCAAATTTTGTCACGTGCCATTTGAAGGTTAGTAGTTTATAAAAATCATATGGATTTTTTTTAATTAGTGGTGCCATCTATATGTCAGTCCCGGGACTTATTGAGTTATGTGTTAGGATATTTCAGAATTAGTTGACTCATGTCATTGGAAGTCATGGCTCTTCACAACATTCTAACTTTTGTAGCCCTTAGCAATGTGTATTCTTTTGCCAAGCCATCATCTACTCATCCAAATTCATTAGATAGTTGACCCACTTCCTTTCTCTGCCTTTTTTTGCTTTCATAATGGCCTATGAGTGTCAAATTTTCTGAGTCCTCTCTCTTATATGTCCAAGAAATTTTAACTGTTTCGATCTGATTCTAAGTATTGTATTTTTTATGACTTCTTTACTATTCATGGTATGCTCAGCATCCTTCTGTTGCTTCCAGCATTCATGATTATATAAAAGGATTGATATTGCAATACAATTCAGCTCTTTTCCTTGTTTTTTATTTCTTTTTTGTTTTTTCTTTTATAATTGTTTCACCCCCAAGCAAGGCATATTGCCACTGGTGAGCAGGAGGCTACATAAAAGGAGAGTGAATGGTTACTTAAGAGGAAAGCAAAGAGAAAGAGGGACTAGTCACAGGGGGTATCAGAATGGGCAAGAGAAGGATGGGAAAACTGGTGTGATAAGAGTTATGTGAGAGGAGACTGAAAAGAGAGAAAAACAAGATACAGGGGTCTTGGGGAAAGGATAAGAGAAGGATAGGAGTCAATAGGATAAGAGCTGGCAATTGATGTTTCATTTAAACTCTTGGAGGTTGCAGCTCTCAGGAAAGCCAGTATACAGTACGGCTAACAAAAATTTCCTTTTCTAATACTTTGCTTTGCTTTTGAGAGGCAACTTTTGTTAATCCAACATTCATTCAGATTTTGGCATCACATTTTCTATCCTCTGTCAAAACTTTTCCCAAATATCTAAACTTTTGTACTTGTTTGATGTTGACATCTCCAATTTGTAGTTCACATCTTAGATTTTTTCTTTTACTGACAACCGTGCATTCTGTTTTTTTACAATTGATGTTTAGTCCTACATTTAGCTGTACAAGTCATTGATTTTGACTTCTTGTAGTATTTTGTACAACTCATAAGCTCAAACTTATTTCTTAATATTTGATAACGGTTATTGTATCATTTTTGTGAAGAATGAGAAATACAGCATCTTATATAACAATTTAGTTAAAAGATACACTCACTGAAATGCTGTGTAAGAATATAAAGTCCTCTAGAATTTGAAGACAAGCAATAAAAATGATGATGAGAATAGAGAAATCTAAATGTCTATTTAATAAAGAATAATCTCATTGTACCACACACATTCTGAATCATAAAGTTACACAGTAAAAGATTTGTCTTTACTTATCTAATTCATTTATCTACAAATATTTATCTTGATTGATGTGTTGACTTGAACAACCAGATTTTCTTTTAAAGTGGCAGTTTAATAAAATGTTGAAAATGGTAGTGAAACTGATTGACCGTTCTTAGATGATTTTTTAAAAGTATGGCTTTGCTATTTTTAACACTACTCTAAACTGATCTTTCAGTTTTTTCTTTCTTTTTTCTTCTCTTTTAAAAAGTACCTTCTCCATGTATTCTTCCTTCTAATTTTCCTTCTTTTTTGTATATATATATATAAATTTAGTACTTCACTAATATTATATGCTTTATTGATATACTGAGGTTACTTAAAATAACTATAATCTACATTAAAACTATCTATATCTTTATGATTCCTTATAACAGCTAATCTTTTCTTTTTTATGAATTTTTGTATTTGTCTAAACATTTTAAACAATTTCTTTTTTATTTATACACCCTACCAATATAATATTTCTTTTTCTATTCTTCCTTTTTAATCCTGATGGTAGATTTAAAGTAAATAAATTTGATCTCAACAATAGTCAGACCATATTATTTTTTAAAACATTTTTTGAAAAACTTTTGACAAAGCTGAAAATTATGTGATGTTATTTATTTTCTCTATTTCTCCTTTCCCCTTTTTTCTTTTTCCTTTTTATGCATATTTCCCTTTTTTTCTAATCTCCTTTGATAAGAATTGTCACATCTGCTTATTCACTGTACATTTCCTCTCTTTCTCTCTTTTCTCATTTCTCCTTTTTCCTCCCCCTCTCTCCTGTAACATTTTTGCAATGTCCCCTTTTTTCGTTTTTCTTTTACCTACCCTCATTTTTTGTTTTCCTTTCCCCTACTTCAGTTCTGGTGACATGCTTATTTTTTATTTCTTTACAGAAATGATCATACAACACATGTGAATTTTGAAGTTTTATTTGAAAAAATATGCATATTTGACTCTGTAAATAGAATGATCTATTTAAAGAGCCAAATATGTATATATATATATATATATATAATGTAATTCTGTTTACATCGAGCCTTCTGGCCGGATCAGTTTTAATATTAGTAGGATCTTCCTTGGGATTTTACCTACATGCCACTTTCTCCACTATTTACATTATTCAGACTATCACCATCACCAACTAAGATGAGGAAATAGTCTGAATAATGTAAATAGTGTAAATACAACCTCATTTCAGAAATATAGACAAATAATGCCACTTTCTGTTTGGATTTAAATATATATATGTATATATAAATCCAGGTGAAGAAAACCAACAGTTTTACAATAAAGTGAATTTTTATTCTGATTTGTTAAATTGAACACACACATAAATTTTTCTATCTTCACGCAACCATAAATAATAAATGTATTGTTTCTTATATTCAAATGAAAGTCATTTTCAAAACAATGTGCTAACATTGCTTGATGACGAGGCAAAATTCTCGAAACATAGAAATTTCCATGTTGCAAAGTAAACTATATTAATTATAAATAAACAAACATTATATATATATATATATATATATATACTATTTTCTAATTGTTGTTTTTCTGTAGTATTTCATATGATTAAATTTTTGTTAGAACTTTCTCATTTGAAATTAATTATTTTTTATATTACTTTTTCCTTCATTGTTTTTCCTTTTTTTATTCTGCTGCTGTACTACTAACTGGCTATTTATACTTTTTTTTTGAGATTGCTCTGTGTCCCATGTCTCTCTTACTTAATATATTAGAATGTTAGTCAAAGATTGCATTGTCAAAAAGCTTTGTTAGTAACCAGTTCAATTGCTAAATAAGTTAATTTGTTTGAAGATTTGAAGTAATTACTTAACTGGTAGTGAAACTGATTAAGCTTTTTGAATGATTATTTTCAGAGGTATTGTTGCACCTGTTTTAATCCTTTGTTGAATCAGTAACAGATTTCTCATCATTTACTAAGTTAAATTTTTTGTCAATAAAAGTAAATAGGCTTTCCTATTG
Source organism: Ascarosepion bandense (assembly GCA_037127315.1). NCBI lineage: Eukaryota > Metazoa > Mollusca > Cephalopoda > Sepiida > Sepiidae > Ascarosepion > Ascarosepion bandense. The sequence continues at coordinate 2,251,341 of JBBBDQ010000954.1, read as the reverse complement.
CAGGGTCTATACTCCACCCACTTCTCTTGAACAGAAGTAGAAGCTCATCCATTGTTTCTTGTTTTGGAGGAGGTTCCTGGTTCATTTCCTCTCCTCTTAATAGTTGTACTGTCACAACATTTTTTTGATACCTGTGGATGGTGGCAACATCTCTTAATACTAAGTGTACCGGGTTGGCAGTTTTCTGGTTGCTGCTTCCTAACTGATAGTTAGGAGCCCAAATCTTTCATAGCATCTAGAGAAGCTGGTCTGATAAACAGTAGAATAATATCAGGGTTTTTTCAGTGCCATGTCATGCATGGATAAATGTCTCTGCAAGCACTTCTGGTTGGCAACCCTGAGGTCACACTATGATTCAGTCTGTGCCAGTTCCCTTTCCACACATGTTGCACTTGTCAACCAACTGCTACTACTAAACTAGGCCTCTACTTAACAAAATAACTCACCATGACTATAAGTAATCAAAGATATAAAACTAAATCAGCTAAACAAAAAACATCTAAAGTTCTCAACATGTCTTTCTCCAACATAATTGGTATTTGTATCAACTTTTGCAGTGTGGAATCCTTCCTCTTTGAAAAGTCCCCAGACATCCTAGCTTGCTGTAAAACTAATTCTACCTCTGCAATCCACTCCTCAATTCCAGGCAACTTTCCTCTCTTTAGGAAAGACTAATGTCCACCTATATTGCAAATTTATTTGTGTTTAGTGACTTTAATGCCCATCATGCCAAATGGTTTAGACACTCACTCACTGATCTTGCTAGCATTCAACCTCTGAATCACTCATGCAAGTGGTGGACTTCTCCATATGTTTCCCCAGTAGCCCTGAAGGACATGCTTCCCTTCTGATCATGCAGTGATGTCTGTAAACATCTATTTCTGCTCCCTCTTTATCCAAGAACATCCTATAACAGAATATCTTTCTGTTATCTATGTGCAAATTGGTACTCATTGTGTGATTTTTCTTCATGACATCCCTTGGAACAAAGTTTTTATTCTTCCTGTTCAAAAATGTGCTTCTGAGGTCTCTTTCTGGGTGAAAGCTGACATCAATGCTTTCATTCCATCAAAGAAACTCTAAGTTAAATCTCGTTCATTGCCTTGGTTTTCATTTGCATGCTCAGCTGCTGTTGCCTACAGGAATCACTTCTTTCGGCTGAACTGGAGTGATACATCTGATTACACAAGATGTCTCTTTGTCGCTGCTTGTAATGAATATAGTGTCTCCTAAATGATGGAAAATTATTGTTTGCTGATAGAATGAAACAATATACAGCATCTTGCAAGTTTGGTTTCATAGATTACTGGTGGCTCTGTAAGAATATGCTAAACAACAGCAAACCTTCAATCTTTCCTATAAATTAAGTTCTACTGAGTGATATGGTCATAACTCCATCTCACATATTAGACATCATTTCTAAATTAGACTCCCATAAAGTAGGTGAAGGTGATGGAATCTTAGCCATCATCCTAAAGAAATGTGTCCCTGATCTGACTCCAGTCCTCTCCAAACTTTACAACTATTGCATCTCTACTCCCTGCCTGGTGAATGCTCTGACCCCTCTAACTATTGTCTCATTAGCCTTTTACCACTTTTCAGCAAAGTATTTGAAGCTCTAATCTCACCACTAATGACCTACTCTCTGACAAAAATATGACTTCTGCTTTGCTAAATCTACTGCTGATGTGTTAACAGATATCAATGAATATGTACACTAAGCTCTTGATAATAATCACAAAGCTCAAGCTGTTGCTCTAGATATCTTGAAAGCATTTGACAGGGTTTGACATGCTGGCTTTATGTGCAAGCTCTAGTGCAATGGTATTACTGGAGGATTTAATCCAATCATTTCTATCAAATTGTGAAATGAATGCCATTTTGATCAGGCATCATCAATGATATTCTTTATGTCATCAGTTTGCATGTAGGCATCTGTGCAAATGACACTACTATTTACTCTCATCTCGATAGGAAATCCGCCAAGGCTAACAAAGTAAATCTGACTGCTGCTCTTGAAATAGACCTCTAATCAGTGTTTAACTGGAGCAGGAAACAGTAAATTTTAATGACTCCAAAACAAAACTGTTTTCTTTTAATCATCATAGACAATCTTTCCTGCCTGCCATCAGCATGACTGATACTAGTGTCCTTTAGAGCAACCCACTTCATCTGCTTCACCCCTCTTTTTCAACCAACCTAAACTGGAACAACTACATTGAATCAATAACTGCTAGGAATGTTGGGTCACTGTGTCAGGCAAGAAAGTTTTTCTTGTCAGAATCCATCTTGCACATTTATAAATCTACCATTTGTCAGTGTGTTAAATACTGTTGCCATATCTAATCACTTGCTCCTGCTATTCATCACAAGGTTCTTGACAAAATCTAAAAAAGGATCTGCAATTATTTGCTATCTAGGCTTTAGTCACTTTTTCACTGACATGGAGTGGTTTCCCTCTGTCTTTTTTACAACTATTTTAGTGGCAATTGCTCCAGCAGTTTTCTTTCTCATATTTCCTCCCTATGAAATTCCCTTCCATTGAATTGCTTTTCTGATGGCTACAATCTTCAAACATTTAAATGCAATCTTTTACCTTTCCTCAATACTTCCTGTACCCAGTCTTTTCTGTCACTGTAACCCATGTGCATTGGTGGCATACCCACTTTGCTTTAGGTGAAATGATAAAAAAAGTTTCAAATTTCAATAAATTGTAACTGTTTAAGGTGTCTGACTGTCAGCTTTTCTAGAAGTCAAGAAGGGAAAGAAATAAGAAAAACAATTATTGTTTTCTGTAACTAAGCAGAAACAATAATTGTTGTTTAGTTATTATCCATACTTATTCTAGTTGAAATAAATATTTATTATGAATGAAATTCATGGAAATCATAATCATAGAAAAAGCAACAAAATAATAGCTCACCAAATTATTCACTTTATAAAGCCTCTGTGCTGAATTAAGTGGCAGATTATTAGGCTTCCAATATAATTACTAATGGCTAAAGTCATTAAAAATTATATAAAATATAGCCTATTCAAAATCTTTCTTCCCTCAGGAAAGTAAAATATCAGCCATAAAAATCAGAAACAGATTTTCTTTTTGAGTTTGGAATGTTACACTTTTTTATCATTTTAGTTGGAGTTCAGTTCGTTCTATTGCATAGAATTTTATTGTGAGCAATTTTGTGTGAACTAAGTTCTCAGTACAGGCCATTTGTAGCTTTACCTTGTATGATTCATTCAGTTTTATTCAGCATTGTAAGACTTCATTACTGAATGAAGGATTTTTATGAAGACTGAATGCTGTTAGACTTATGTGCAATAATTCATATAACAAAGATAATAATTGGCTATAAAAGAAATTTATGAATTTACTTTAGGATCTACATAGCAGCTTCAAAACTAATATCCAAGTTAGGTGTTGCTGTTGTTAAATCCACAGGTGATGTGGTTACTGTTATTTTATAGAGTTCTTTGTGATCCTGTAGTACCAATCCTCAATGTTCAAAGAAGAATAGTTCTCACTAAAAGCTACAGGATTCTTTTTCTCAAATGCTGAAACCATTGATCTGAGCAAGTGGTTGTAAACAGCTGACAGTTATGATATTTTTGAATGAGTTTGGTACCACTTATGGTATACATATGAAGCTAGTTAAGAACATGATTCAAGTTCTTAGGTTAATGTTCTGGTTTTGTAGCAATTTACAGTGTTGTACAAAACTACCCTAAGTGCTGCCTATTCTGTGTTTAATTTCCTTTTTTCCTGTATCAAACTAAAACAAATAAAAATAGAAGCAAAAATTTGTTGGTTATGGTTATGGCATTATTTGTTATTATGGCTAAATAATAATGATTCCAATTACATTTACTACCAATTGTATCAATATTAATATAACTGCTATGACAAGTGTTCTATCATCAATAAGGTTCATATTAAGGAACATCAGTAATACTAGAGATTTGCTCTTTAATTGTGTTTTAATGTTGGAAATATGCTTTTACCATGATCTGTAATATATCTGGTTTTGTCATTTTCTTTGTCATCTATACTTAAACTGTTCAATAAAATACTTGTAAACTTAAGCAAGCTTTTATTATTTGGGAGAAACAAAAAAGATTCAAAACTTCTCTTGATATTTGAACCTAGTTGACATCCACTGTAGATGAATCCAGTTAAGTAATCATTAAATTGAATAACTTTCATTGAAACTTATTTTTATAATTGCTGATTATTGGAATATTTGTAGGTACAGGTTTAAATTTCCCTGTTGGCAAACACCATTTAGAATAAAATTTAAATCAATTTTGAAAGATAAAATGAAACCATTAAATAAAAAAAAAAACAGTGTAAAAACCTGTTGTAAATATACTTAAACAGTCCAGAACTTGTTTTAAGTAAAATATTTTTTATACCATTTTCTTTGGATATACTTTGATATTATATATGCAAGCAATAAAATCAGGCTTATATATTTTATTTATTTTATTTCATTATTTATGGATCAGTTTATTCCTATTATTATTAATAAATTATAATTAGTATGTCATTTACTTTGACATCAATTAGCTAAGTGAAAACTTTTATATTTGTTTTAATTCTATATAGATAAACATATATACTGCTATAGATTAATATCACATATTATGTCAGGTCAACCTTACCAAAATTGAACATAACTTGGGAATGCCTTAAAGTATATAGTCTTTTAATGAAAATACAAATTAATGAGATTCTTTTAAAGGATAGAATACTTTAATTTTCCTTTTATTTGTTTCTTTGACTTTCAAAATGTTAAATCTTTAAACTTTAATTAATTTCATTTTGAGTCTTGTACTTGAAATTCAATTGGTGTATTTGATATAGGTTCATTAACTTCAGACAGGTTTTGGTCATTTAGTAATTCTTCTTTGGTCTAGAAGGAGTCTAGAGCCTTGTTTGGCAACCTTTCTAGAGATTGTCACAATAAAAGCACCCAGTTTACCGTGATGTGAACATGTTACAAGCAATAGAAAGCTTAACTTAAGGTCCAGATCATGCTCTTTCTATGTTTATTAAACAGGAGTAGAGGTTTATCACTTGTTTCCTATTTAGGATGTGGTTTACCTGTTACTTTCTGCCATAGCCTTAAAGTTTTAAGTGTTTTAACTTTTTAGGGAATTTGACTGATCAGTAGCTGCAACTTTTCTTTATGAGGGTTCTGGGTTGGCATTTTTCTGGTTGCTGTATCCTGACTGGTAGTAATATGTCTAAATTTTTAGTAGCACTTAGAGAGACTGCATTGGTCAATATTTGCATAATATTGGAGTATTTGAAATCCCATGTTCCAAATGGACAGATTTCAAAATGGATATGATGAAAATCTGAATTAAAACAATGTGAAGATGCTTAAGTATAAACATTTAAGTTTTTATGATTAATATGGATTTTTTGTAATTAACATCAAAGTGAAAACGTCAAAAGAGAAATTTAAATTATTAAAATACATTTTAAAATTGTTATAGAAATCTCTCTAATCTTGGTTAATTTAAGTCTATTAAGAATTAGTTAGGCTTTAAGTAGGTTTCTCATACCCTCACTTATTAATTTATCATGCATATATATATATATATATATATATATATATATATATATATATATAATCCTAACACTCCTAACTGCTCCCACTGCCACTAATAATAATATATTCAATAAACTTTGATTCACTGCATGACATTTTGTGTTAAAGAAAACTTTGTACATTCAACAGCGAAAATGATTTTTCAATATAAGAAATATAAAACTGGTCACCATTAAAGTAAGACACAATTTACACCTCATAAAAAATTTAGTTACAGTGAAAAAGCATCTTGTTTTATTGATAGTTAAAGTGATATAAATGTTGAATTTTTTGTGCTTTTAAATTTAACCTATACATTTCTCTACTTCTTTTTATTTTTTAAATAACCTCTACAAATAATACGACTAAAAAAATGCATCTTGTTTATTCAGTGAAAAGAAACGTTTTTGAAAAGAAATTTCAGTACATAGACGGAAGAAAACTTTATGAAGAATATCTTTAAATATCTTTTTTAAGCTAAGTCTGCTCAGATAAAAGTTTGCTTTAGAAAAAATCATATTTTTTATGCACTTTTTTATCAAGTTACATTAAAAATAATAAAATAGAAATAATTTTGCAATACTTGCTACTTCATGCCATCAGCTATCATAGATATATACATATATTCACAAATAATAACAATATAGTACCTAACTATTCAATTCAAATGTTTGTTAATAATGATTATCAAAATGTTATATATGAAGAGATAATTAAAAAATAGTCTTAAGATATTAATAAAACTAAAGATACAACCTATAATTAAAACTGGTGAACTGTTTTGATCTATCAAAATAGTTAATATGTTAATGCAATTTGTATAAATGATAATGGTCATGATATGCTATTTTGGGACATGAGGTCTCATGACAAGTAACTTATTGTCTTATATTCTTTGGTGACATGAAAAAGCCCCTTTTAATAGGATGTCCTTAAATTTAAAAAATATTTATAACAACTTTTTTTCAGTTTTATCACTGTGGCAGTTTGAGGATAAGTGGATGTAAAAAATCATCTCCATCTATTCATTAGTTTAAAAAATGCAGTATTTTATTTTGTGCCAGATTGTTCATTTCTACATTAGAAATGACAGAAAAATACATTAGTTCTTGTAACTCTGTCAGAGCTGATTTTTATGCAAGTATGTCTGTTTATGTACAGACAATAGAAAATAATTTCTCTTTGCTTTTTGACCAGATTTTATTTTCTAATGGATAGAAGCGTTCTTATCGGATTTTTATTTTGCTTGGTTTTCCATAACATTAAAATAAATTCTTCAAAATAAAAAAATTATCCAAATTAAAGTCCATATGACATTCTGCAAGAATAAATGGATTTGAAAAAGCAGTTAACCTTCTCCATCCTTCAAGCAATAATGATTATCTTATTAAGAAAGTGAAAGCTGAGAAGGTTAAAAATTAATTTGAAGTAAAAATAAAACATTGCCTAAGTAAACATCATATCAAGATTTCTACATTGAAAATGACAAAATAAAAAGTTTTGATAAATATATAATTGAGATTTTAACTGATTCTTTTTTAATACCTTTCCAAGTATTATTTTATTAACTTATTTGTTGATGCTTCTTGAAGACAATGAAATATAGTCTTTCTTAAGCAGTAGCCTAATTTTGGGAGCTAAAAAAATGTATAGTTTATGATGAAAATGCGTAAATGTACCTCTTTAGTTGTTGTAAAGTTCATAATATGAGGAGTTGCTGAAAAGCTCTCAGCCCAAACCTACTGACCAAATGACCAAACAACAGAATTTTTATTGAAAAGTCTTCTTCATCAGATGAAGAGCTTTTTATTTCAGCATCCCTTTAAACTGTTCATATCTAATATTAGTTTGACTTGTATTATTCTTTTTCAATCAGTATTAGATTATCTTTGCACATACATACAAGTTAGAAAATATTTATTTAATAAAGTGTGGAAATATTCATGATGAAAGAAGAAAGGTAAAAATGATGGAAAAATTATTTTTTTAATATACTTTTATTATTTGAACTGTTTTTATCACCTTGGTTGATATAGATGTATATTATTGACACAACATTTCAGTCAAATAGCTTCTGGCCATCATCAGGTGTCCATTGTTTGGCTAAGATATCTGTTGATTATTGTTATTTTGTCTCTGTGATACCACTTATTGTTCATTTCTGCTGAACTAGTATTTCACAACCTATTCAATTCTGCATAAAAAATGATACTATGAAATAATGAAATTATTTTGTAAAACAAATGTAATTCTCTATTAATTTTTATAGTAAATTAAAGGTATCCTATTTGACAGTTATTATTTGTAGCCATTCATACAATTTTCATCTCTCTTCTGCCTTCAGTGCTAATATTTTCTTTTCAGCTTTTGCAACAAACATGCAAAATCAGATCATTGTTATTGTGGCGAATGCACACTTAGACTTCACACTATTATCATTAAACTGCAAATTGAACAAAAGATGAGTTTATTTTTCAAATTAGTACATTTTTAAAGATATTGCTTTAGTCAAAATCTCACAATGATGTGTTATTTTTTACTGTAATTACTAGCATCCACAAACAGAAATTGGATCATTATTATATAAATTACAGATGATTAGCAAGAATTAAGAGGTCAACTACCATGTGAACATATTACTATTCTTATTATTATTATAATTATTAATTCATGTTTCTCTTTTCTTATAAATTTGGTTATGTTTAATTCTATTTGTTTTTCTGAAAGCTTTAGTCTACAAGTTTATGACTTAGATGTGATTCAAAGATTATCTTAATTAGGATTCTGATTGGTTATTCTTGAAAAAAATCTCGCTGCTCAAGACAATCTTACGTTTTGTGTTTTTTTTAAAACTCCATTGAATTCACAAATGAAGCAAATTTAGGAATTATTTTTGCCAAAATGATAAGTCTGTATCTGAGTGACCTTAATAGATGAATAAGATAAGTCTCATGGAAAAATATAAATATATTCTCATCACTCTAATATTTGCATCTTATACTCTTTATCAGACACAAATTTATTTCTTACTTTTGAACATTTATATGAGCACATTATATATATATATATATATATATATAAATTCAACTTGAGTATGTATATATTTGAGGAAATTGTATGACAAAGGGGAAAAAGTTTACTTGTGACATGTTTCATCTTTTAGGACTTCATTGGACTAAGTTTAGTTCAACTTAATTGGACAAATGTATTCTAATGAAGTCTTGAAGGACAAAACATGTCACAAGTAAACTCTTTTTGCTGTCATACAATTTCCCAATACTGTCCTCGATATATAAAAATATATATTGTTATCTCGTGTGTGTGTGTGTGTGTGTTTGTGTGTGTGTGTGTGTGTGCGCGTGTGTGTGTTTAATGAAAAGCTACTAAAACGTTTGCAACCTGCCCATGGAGGGACTGAAAAATAAAATTCAGATGTTTTGAACAGATTTTTTGGAAGGAGTTTAGGCTGATAATTTTTCATCACCCCTATCATAATTCATAAAAAACATATTCTTAAATATTTATGCTTCATATTATGTTTCAGTGAACATGTAGTACCTTCAGGTTTACAGCCAAAGTTTACAAGAGTCTCCTGAGAGTAAAGTTGGAATTTGCTATTCTTACAGAGAATTTCATATTTTCCTTTTGTAGTGTAAGTCATGAAAGTAGTTGAATATTCATCTTTGCAAATTTTGTTGTATTTTTTTTTTAATTTATTACTGTCTGATTATCAAATATTTAACTTTAATATAATTGCCAAAAATGACCAAAAATATTATTTACTATAAATAATATGAGCTTCCCCAATCTTATTGAAGATATCATCTTGAATATTTTTAGTAGGTATTATCTAATTCATTATGAAACTAAAGATTTGTTGCAGACATTACTTAAGGCTGATTTCTACAGGGTATGATAAGTAAATTGTCACCATTTTATACTTTAACGCATTGTTTGATTATGATTTTCCTGACTACACAGTATAGAAGGGTCAGTTAGGCACCAGCTGTGAGAAAAAGAGCACCATAACACAATTCACTCTACCAGAAATTTGAAAATGGCATGCTATCAGGCAAGGCATTCATGCTGGAAACACTAATACAATTATTTCAGAGTGTTTGAGTGTCAATCTGAAGACAGTGCATAGAATTCAGGAAGAGCTGGATGAGTCTGTTTGGAGTGATCTCTCATGATGGTGACATTATGCCTCCACTCATCTTCTCATGGCATTTCACACTCAACAAGTGCCCAGCATCAAGAGGGTGGCTACTGGAAAACCCTATGTCTTGCACAAGACTCTGCACTATGTCGCACAAGCAGTGTAGCTGCCACCAAGTTACCCCTAAAAAATAGGCCTAAATTCTTGTTACAACCAGATCTCATTTTATAAAATCAGCAGGTTCATTTCTCAGCAAAGCCAACCCTGTATCCCATTACCAGTGGCTTTGTCACCTCTTTGTCAAGATAATATTGACAGAAAAATTAGTACTCTTTCTATCCCTATACTGCTTAAAATGTTGACCGCTCCCTTATACATCCGGCGTAGGAATACACAGTCGTTGTTCTCAGGCCAAATGCCTTAAATGACCTTTTCAGCTCTGGACGGCAATGAGGATGGTCACATGATAGTTTTTCTCCCCGATAGTAGACACTGGCTTTAGTTAACGGCCGCTAGCAGTGTGCCAGAAAAGGTAAAGTTTTTCCTTGTTTTTCTCTAAAGTTGAGTTTTAAGCTAAGTATTTTAGCACTTTATAAATGTATTTTTAATGCTTTGCTATTATTTTCTAAGACTATTTTCTACCCTTTTTTCATAAATGATAAAAACCAAAACTTTCCTGCTGATTTGCTTATGTATAAAAACCCTTATTCATCATTTATTAAGTATAAAACTTCCCTAAAAGTTTTATTCTCTTTAATGTTTTGTACCTTTCAAAATGTAATGTTTTTTGGATTTTATTTTATGTTAGTTTTTTAATTTGTTGAAGTTTTCACAAGGCTGCGTTTGTATGTGAAATAAATGTTGTTTTTACATATTATGTGACTTTCGTCAGCCCTTTCAAACACACAATTATAAATGCTAGATGGCCATCACAAGCAGAAGAACCCACTCATGGTTTTCAGATAATTTCTGGGATCACATCACCCCTTACATCTGGCTACCTAACTTCCCAGACTGCAACTCCTTTGATGTGTGGGGCAGTTGAGTGAGAGAATAAGAAAACTCTTTATAACACCAAAAATGAACTGAAGGCAAGGATTATGGCAGCATTCATCAACTTAAACAACAAGACTGTCCAAAAGTGTTTCAGGTGATTTCAAAGTCTTTTGCAGGCCGAAGTTGAAGTCAATGGTGGCTTTATTGAATAAATTTACTCTTGAGTAATTCAAGATATTTTTGTGTGATTTTAGTAAATATATCTGTTAAAATGAAATATTAGTATTATTTCATTTTTTCATCATTTAGACAACAATTTATTCTTTGCACACTATATATAACAATCACAATTACAATTAGATGAAGTAGTATTGTAGGTATGTGGGTAGTATACTAGCTATCAGCACAGGAAGTGGAATTGGCCTGTCAAGTTCAAATTCTAGCTAAGGCTATTGCATTCATTTTTAGACATATATTCTTCTAAAGGTATGAGTACATCTCTTTTCAACTAGGTATTGATTTACAGTCATGTTGAAACACTTTTCACCTGATCACCAAAGTGTAGCAATATTGTGTTTGGTCAGTACTTACATGAGTGACATTTGAGAATACCAGGTGCTTTTAGCTTGGATATGCAGTACAGCATGCCATTTTCTAATTTCTGACAGAGTGAATTGTGTTATGGTGCTCTTTTTCTCACAGCTGGTGCCCAACTGACCTTACTATACTGTATAGTCAGGATAATGGCTCAGATGAGAAATCAGAGAGCTGAGTTTTAATTCCAGTCAGTTTTGGTATATATTCACTTGCATGCAAATACTCTTGGGAAAAGTAAGAATAGACCTCTTTTCCACCAATTATGGATTAAATAGTAGGACTCACATCTGAAAATGATTATCTCCCAAAAACTTATTACAATCCAAAACCATGTTTATTTTTTAAATAATCAGGAAAAGGTTAATCATCTGTCAAAACTAATCTACCTAGGCATTAATATCAGGGTAAGTAAGTATCTCTAGCTTTTGTTGGCAACTGGTCTAGGAGAAGAAGAACTCTAAATTAAAATCAGTTGGATATGAGTTTTTCAATTCCAACCCATAAAATATACTTGCTACAGCAACCACATCAGCAACACCTCATGTGGTGAGGCTGTGGTGCTATAATCAACAGGAGCTTATAAGGTTAACATAGTATCCAAAGCAGCACTGAGCTAAAAATTAAAACCTACAAAACAAAAAGTTGTAAAAAACATAATATATTTAAATAAGCTCATCAGTTAGGAGACCAAGAAAATATAAACTTGCATGTGTTAAGAGTGATACAGTTAATTAGTAAATGTTTGCTTTGCTCTAAAGGATCATAATGACTGTTTCATTTTTTTTAGCTCACATTTTACAAATATCAGCAGGCAGAACAAATATAGTAGTTTTATAAAAATGTGAAGTGTGAGTTATGCATCAGGGATATCAAAATCAAATAGGTGCAAAAATTTAATCATCTTTGTGGTGCAGTGGATATCGGCTCAAAATGAGAAGTTGAATAGCAAAGTTCAAATTTTAGTTGTATTCATTGCATTCACCTACACACAAATAATCTTGAGAAAAGTATTAACCTGTCTCATTTCCCTCCAGCTATAGGTTAAATAACAGGACAGATTGGATTCTATAGCTATGGTTGGCAACCAGTCTATCACAGAAAGTAATGGCAACCTACTGTGGGAAAATCTTCTGCCTAGTCAGTTATATCTCTTTTGCGACATGATTGTTCAAATGTGTATCATCTATGGCACTTAACTAACTGGCTGAATGTAACAATAGTCAACAGAAATTTGAAAGTGTATAAGAATAGCACAATAGAGTAAAAACTGCAAAGTAATTGTTTTAAAATTAGAAAGAAATAGGCAGCTGAAATTTTAGAAAGAAACATGAGAATAGAAGGCTTGGAAAATTTAACATTCACAGGAGACATTAAAAATAAGAGAAGCAGAGGAAAGTATGAGAAAACCATTTGACAAGCTTGAGAATGTAAATGGAGAATAAGTGTCATGAAGAAAAAAAAGGATCCTAAAAGAGCAACGATTGGTTAGAGCAACAAAAGACTGGAATCTGTGAAAAATCATGATTACCCATCAATTAAAACAAAAATTTAAATTTCAAACATGTATTTTGCTCTTTCTGATGATATGATTGGTGCTAGAATGGTGGTTATCTGCATGGAAAATTCAAGTTCTAGATGAGGTCAATGTGTTCACTTTATCTCAAACACTATTGGAAAAAGTATGCATCTATTTCTTTTCTACTTAAGTGGGTTAAATAGCAGGGTATATAAGTTTCTCTAGCCTTCTTTGTTTACCAGTCTAGGAGACATATAACTGAATTCAAATGCAATTGATTATTGGGCTAGCAACTTCATTAAATAAAAATAAGCCTTCTTGTTATGGAATCCACAACTACATCTAGTGTAGTGAAACTGTGGCCCTAATACTCCACATGGAATAATAAGGTCTCTTTTAGGTTTTGTTAGATAATAATAGAGTTGTCATAAAAATAGCATAATTCTTTCAAACAGGGCAATGGATGATGTATCCAAAATTCATAATCTACTGCCATTGCTAGAATGGATGTTGTTCTTTTAATGATGTCTACTATTTTAGAAGATCTAACAATCATCATATTAACAGATTGAGCACCAAACTGAATTTCTGTTTAGTCCATGAATGGTTAAATAAATTCTCAATCAGACTGATCTCTATTGTTTTTCATGCCCTATTGCAGGGAAGAAGAAACAAGAGCTCATGACTAACGATAAAGAAAGACTAAAAGAACAACAACTAATCACTCTGTCACTTCTCTTATGCACCAATAGGCAAATAAAACTAAAGATAAAATACAGCTAGAGAAACAATCAAGCTCAGTAAAATAACTGTATTTTTAAAAAATGTGCATATCTTTTCATATGATTGTAATGCACTTTTTAAGGCAAAATAGACTTTGATCTGAAATATATAAATATTGTTGAGATTTAATTTCAAATATTACTGAAAATTATTTTTGTGAAAATAAAATTGTTTGATCCATGAAATTAATGTTTTAGAAATTTGGTTTTCTATTCTCAGATTCTCTTGACAATAAAATCAAAACTCAATGGCACCAAGAATAAAAATGCGAAAGTGAAAATCCTTGATCAGAATCTTGAAAAGGCTTTAAATGTAATCTCTAATGTTCTGATTGCATTTCAATTGGTTTTGCAAACAAAGATATCAAAGGCAACTGGAATCAAAACCACATAATGCTTGGATTTGTATTTCTGGCATTACTTCTGAAGAAAAAATAGTAACAATCCAAATACAGAGTAATGCCAGTAGATGAGGGGTTGTAAGCACCATTATTATATCAGATACTTATTTCTTTGACTCAAAGAAAATTGGTTTCTCAAGATGTTGAAAATGAACGTTATTTTTTTCTTTTTTGCAATTTAAAATTTCATGCAAGTTGTATAAATCCCTATGGGTTATTATTGCTGTAGTTGAGGGTTGAAAGAGAAATGAACTAAAGGCTACAAAGTCTGATATATAATTCTGAAGAAAACATAAAAGTTTGACTTTAATATAGAATATTTTTTATTGGGAATTAGGGAAAAGAGACTTTATATAAATACAGTGGCAGTAGATAAAATTGAAATATCCTGGATGTATGTTTCAGCTGACTCAAAATTAGATATACAGGCAACATAGTTGAGTTACAATAAACACATACAGAGATCAGTTTGTATATAGGTTTTAAAATGAGGAGTGTATTAACAATACTTAAACTACATATTAATATCACTGTATATCCCCCTTTGAACATTAACATAGTATTGTTCCCATATCACAAGATGGTTGAAGACTTTGAAAATTTTATGATAATATCTACTACCCTGTAGCATACATGAACTGTACCCAGATCAAAATTGGATTCATCCCTCAGGCTGCTGTAATTTTATTTTCCATCAGAGAATAGCAGTTTATAAACATTGATGTGTATCAAAACTAATTGATGATTATTGAATGTTGTTTTTTAAATCACCACCCATAAAATACTTCAATCAGTTTTGAGCATTACCTCAGATATGGATTTATTTCTTTTCAGTTTGTAAATTCTGAAAACAGCTTCATAGGTTTTAAGGCTCATTTTCAAATAATGCCTCAAAATCTCCAGAATTTAAATTCTTAAATCCAATATTATAACATCAGGAAAAAAGAAATATCTTAATAATATTGATAATAAGATATATATCATTAAAATAGTACTGTAGTGAAATCATCGACTGTTCTCAGAAGTGCACATGAAATAAGCTCTGAAGTAAGGTCTTTAAAAAAAGATAATACTTTTGATACACCCTCATAAAATCATTTTGTTGTTGACTAATTTTTAAGCAAAATTTACACACTGATTTCCCTTGTTTTTCTCACTTATTACAAATGATTAGCTTATTTACAAGTTTGTTAAATATCAGCATTTTTATATGTCGTGTCCCTTCTAGTAAGTGATAGCAACTCTCTACAACTTACTACCCTTTATATCTCTTAACAATATTTGTTCTCTGACTATTCCTCTATCCTCTGTTTTGGCATCCATTTGAAAATGTTATTATGTAGGTTACTCACTGTTTTTCTTTATTTCTCTTATCTTTACTAAAACATGTGCATGTTAAATTCTCTAAGCATCTTTCCACATTATGTGTTTCAGAAATTTAAACTATCTCTTTCTAAATTTAAATAACAGTGTCCTTTTTTCCATTTTTCCTTAAAATTTCCATGTTGCTCACATGTTATGTCTATGCTATTCTCAGCATCTTCTGTAGAACCTGCCTCTGTTGATGCAATTCTATCCTACACCCGTGAGGAAATTGTTCAGCATTCATTGTCATATAGGAGGATTGATTTTCATAACTAATAAGAGGCTTTACTGTTGGTTGTAGCTTATAATCAAACTAATGATGAAGAAAATTAAGGCAAGAGAATTAATATTAATATTGTTCATTGGAAAGCTAAAGTATCCTGGGTAATGACAATTATAGGCTGGCTAAAGACATTGAAAACCGGTACAATCAAGGCTATTTGTAACTGTAAAAAGTATAAAAAAATTAAAAACTATTCTCACAATCTTTTACCAAACACACGCATATTTGATAAATCTATTTAAAATTTCAACAAATCTTGTCCAAGATTTTAGATATAGTACAAACAGAATATATTAAAGCATAACTGCTATAATGTGTTAGATAAGTTTTGCAAAATTTTATATATGGACAAGATTCTCTTTGATACAATTCAGTGAATATATTTCTGTCTATGGCATCACTGTTAATTACTTGAGAACAATAGTATTATTTTGAATAAATTCTGGCATGTAAGTGTTACTTCTTAGGAAAATTACTCAATGGTAATATCACACTATACATTCTATATGAGAGAAGTGGATTATCCATTTAATATTAAAGTAACAACATATACATACTGGATATATGAAACAGGAAGATGAGGATATTAATGCAAACATACTCATGAATGCTAAAGTATTATCACAGTGATCAAACATTATTAACTACTAATGCTATGCTCTCTTTTCTGAAAATAACTGATCCATTGGATTAAATTACAAATTATTAGAAAATACAAACTTTTCCACAGTATGTTCATTGAATATGTAGTCCACAAATATGAGGACAGTAATCTGAATAAATTCATAAATTCTGTTGTTGTTGGTCTAACTCAAGCTTATTTATTTTTGCACACTGTAATTTTTTATTTTTATCTTTCAAATCAAGAATCTTTTTTTCTGTTTTCCTCCAAGGTATTTCCAGTGTATTAACATCAGAACTTATTTAATTTTGTTTGCATCCAAACAACAAAACTACAAGAGAGTTGGATCAATATTCTTTTTCTTGGTTTCCTGATCTAATAGAAGAATTATCAGAAATTGCTGTTGCTCTTGTGGCACTGACATCCAATCACCTGATCAGATCAATCATACCAAAAGCGAAAAGAACTAAAAGAAAACAATTTTCTGTGGTCTTTTTCTTTCTTTCTAACCCGTAAAAGCTAGATTAGCATCTTATTTTGTCTTGTTTTGCTTCTTTCTTCTGCCATGTTTTGTCCTTTGGTTCTTGCTTTTACTCTTGTTGCTAATTTAATAGACTTTGACCTACCAAAGTTGAAAAAAGTATAAAACCCTTTTTTTTATTTTAAAGTTTTCTTTGATCTTTTTTTAATTGCGTATTCAATAGTTGGGGATTTTTTTTTCATCTAACTTATCCTATTTTTAAACAAGGGATAACTAAGTGATCACAAATATTCATGTTTATATATCATGACCAAAAAAATTATCTAACTCTGGAATGTTTTATGTAATAGATTACTTTTTTTGTTCTTTAGCTGGAAAATTGTTTTGCCAACAATATTGACACTAATAATGTGTAGTTGAATAATTGTTCTACAGGACATTCATAAGCTTCAAAAACATAATAAAAATGTGATATGTATTACGGTTATATGAAAATCTAAAAATTCATTAAAAATATATACAGAAAATTTATCTCTCATTTACAAAATTATGCAATTTTTTAAGCTTCATCTCAACCGTTACAATTTATAAAATTTATATTGCACTGTGTTATGTCAGCCACGCTTGAATTATTTTCTGGCTGTTGATAATCACTTTTCAATTTGATTTTGTAAAAGTTACAGACTTGGTTCTGAAATTTACTAAAACAAAAGTGGTAGTTGAATTCTCAAGTGCTATTCTGAAGTTATAATATTTCCATGGTGATTATCACTTTCCATAGTTTTTTGAATAGTATTTACCTTCTTACAAGAAAACCAACAGTTACCAAAAGTAGAATAATATAAATTTTTCAGTGAATGGATGACCAAATAAATATTTCCTATGTTATCAGAATGTTTCTGAAGTTAATATTATGTATAAGTATTTTTAGCAGAAGAGGTCTTAGAAATGATGGAAACAAAAAGGAAATTAATACTGAGCATCAGGAAGAGACAGCTGAAGTTTCTGGGACATGCAATGAGGAAGGAGGGCTTGAAGAACCTGATACTAACAGGTCAGACAGAAGGAAAAAGAGACAGGTTAAAGCAATGGTTTACATATTTGAAGGATCTAATCAGGTGGATGACGGAACGAGGGTTGCATGGTGTTAAAGGAGAAGGCATGCTCAGAGCCACCAGGGATAGGGAAACATGGAAAGCCATGATTGCCTACGTCCTGAAGGGACAGGGCACATAGAAAAAGATATTTTCAAGTTTTGAAAAGTTGATAGGAATACAAAAAAAATGAAAGGAATTTTTCTCATAAAATTTATTTAGTTTTATTTCATCAAAAATATTGTATAATTTGTTAATTATATTCCTTAATATCTTCACTGAAAAGAATTATCATGTTTGGTGATGTTAAAAATAAAGAGGAAACTTGAGTCTATAATGTGTTGTTATTGACTTAACTTTGAAGGATATGCGACCAGCCTGCAAATTAGTATTCAGTCTGGTACAAGTTGGATGCATTCAGTGATATATTTTCAAACTCAACATTCATTTGCCAAGTTTTGAATGAGTGATCATAATTCACATGTTGTAGCTGATTGCTATGTCAATCTAATTAACTAAAAGTGATAGGTTAATGAATTAAGGTAACAGTTTTGATTAATCTAGATACTTGATGAAGGACTCTTCTGGTTGCAGTTGACCATTGCGCTTGTCTCTGCGTTGATTATATCTAAAGCAATGTTAATTATCTGACAACTGAGAATGACATCTGAATTCGAAAGACTGGCCTAATTGTAACAAATTGCTCTTTGTACTGGGCGAATTAATTCCAACCCTTGAGATGTGATTTGGGCTGAAATTTGAAAAAAGGACACCTTTGGCAGAAGCAGTTGTTGAGTATGTAATCTTCATTTTATTTTTTCATTCCCAGTTTGTGTGAGTGATTTATCTTATTTATTAAATTCTGCATTTTTCTTTAACTAGAACTGTCACAGTATTTAGGATTATTGAAGTTATTTCTAACATTTTTTGTTGAGATTTACAAAATCTACATTTTCTTCAACTTTACAAACCATTTGATTAAATTTGAATGAGATTTGTTTGAAAAAATACTTTGACAAAACCCTACTTCATGGTTTTTATGCACTCCTGTAAAACCAGTTGTAATTTGTACCTCCTTACTTGTTTGTACTTTTCAAAATTTGGTTTCAAGTGATCATTGTCTGGCTATTTTAAAGGTTTTGATGGACAAATGGACAGACTAATAGAAGTCATAGAATTTTATATGCTAAAACCTTTTGCAACACACTGATGCATGTTGAATGAGCTGATTTGTTTGGAAAAATACTTTGACAAAACCTTACTTCATAGTCTCTGAGCCCCTGTATAAAACCAACTGTTCTTTGTACCCCTTGCCTATTTGCACTTCTCCCCAAAATTTGGTGTCAGTTGGTCAACATATATTTCTTTTTGAGAGTGTGACAAGTGGACGGACTAACAGAAGTTACAGAATGTTATATAGAGACAGATAGAGTAGTTAACTAGGCAGGCTAAAGAGGGATGGTTTAATGAAAAGTCTGCAGAAATAGAAAGAATGAATATCACAGATAAAGCTGATATACATAAAAACATAAGAGAACAGGACAAGAGACATGCTCATCAACAGAATACATAAAATCCAAGGATGGGACACTGATATTAGGGAAAAAAGAACTACTTCCAAGATGGAAGAAACACATCAGAGAATTCATCCATGATAAAAGACAACAATCTGCAATATACAGAAATATTCAAGGACCAGAAATATTAAAATCTAATGTGAAATCAGCACTGGCCAAATTGAAAAGTGATTAGATGTAAACAAATGGCCAAACTGCCCAACAAATAGAATTGACAAAGTTTGTAATAAACAATACAAAAAAACAGAACAGGACAAAAAAATGGTCGTATAAAAGTAATAATAGTAATATAAAGCAAGCATAAAAAGCAAATTAAAAGTAATAAGACAAAAAGTTGACAAACTAAGACACACAAGAGTAAATTTGGATAAGTGAATGTAGCATTCTGACTTTAAGGCAAGACAGACCAGGACTGAATCAGCAGATGAACCTAAGAAGTGGCCTATTTTAATGACTTAAAAGGAATCCAAGTATGAATTTGTGTGCTTCTATCTATAAACTGGTAGGGGGAAGTTTTGCAATCATTTCTATTCCGGAATTGAACCAACAAACAGCAACAAGGCAACAAGATTAGAAATTGTAATAAAGATAAAGGCAGCTTTAGAGGATTTTGGCATCAGCTAGATTCTTCTTCTTCTTTATATGCCATGTTCCTTCAGGATATAGGTCATCATGGACTTCCACATGGCTCTGTCTTTTGTTATTTACAATATTTTTGTTATTGATATCTCTTCTAGACCCCGCTCTGCCATCCATTTGTTCAGATCTAAGAAGTATGTCTCACGCTGTTTTCCTTTGACTCTCCTGCCCTTTATCCAATCTGTAAGTATTAAATTCTCCAGTCCCTCCTTCCTCATTCCTTTCTAGTGTCCTAGGAACCACATCTATCTCTTCCTGTTGTTAAGTATGAGTTTTCTTCTCATTTGTTTCCTTTCCAACACCTTATTGTTGCACACTTGTTCCATCCATGGTATCCTCAGCATCCTTCTGTAAAACCACATTTCTGCTGCCTCAAGCCTCTCATTCATCTTTGATGTGATCGTCCATCATTCACTTCCATACAGAAGGACAGATTTTGTATTTATTTCTGAGATGAGTAATTTTCAATAATCTTGAAATTATTTCAAACTTTTGTTCTCATCTTGGTTGATATAGATGTTATAATAGACACAACGTTTCAACCAAGTACCCTATGTCTATTATAACATCTACATCAACCAAGATGAGAACAAAAGTTTGAAATAATTTCAAGATTATTGAAAATTATTCATCTCAGAAATAAATACAAATTATGAGAAGTGGCACGAACCCACTAACATAATCCAGTTGTCAAAATCCATCTGACACTGAATATAAAAGTCTCCAAAAAACACCACTAAAGTCCTTTGAGATGGTGGTGTAGTGGATATAGTAGTTATACATGTACTAGTATCATCTAGAGGTCAGGAGTTCGATCTTTGGATTTGGTAGCGATGAACCAAATCCAACATAAAAGAACAATAACTGATTTCAAAGGATATTTTGCAATAATGAACAAGATAACCCATATCAGCCAATTTATGGACACCTGATGATGACCAGAGGGTACTGGGCCAAAATGTTGTACCTATTATAACATCTATATCAACCAAGATGAGAATAAATGTTCAAAATAATTTCAAGATTATTAGGACAGATATCACATCGCAATCCAGCACTCTTTTCTTTATTTCCAATGAGATTTTCCTGTCTTTCTAACTCTGGTTAGCTTCTGAAATGCATCTTTGACCATGCAGCTTTGGATCTCCATGTTGCACTTTCCATCTTCTGTCAAAGCGTTTCCAATGTATTTGAATTTTTTTACTTGTTTTATTTTTGTTTCTTCGACTTGCAGTTGGCATATTGGGCTCCTCTTTTTGCTGATTACCATTCATTCAGTTTTCTTAAAGTTTATGCTTTCTTATCACTCTCTTTTGCTACACTCTGTCAAAGGTTCTGCATTTTCCTTTCCATGTCTGCTATCAGCACCATGTCATCCGTGTATCTGATATTGTTGTGAATGTGGTCACCAATGACGGATTATGGCAAGGCTTTTATTTCCCTCATAATTGCTTCACTGTACAGGTTGAAAAGATCCAGTGAGAAAACACATCTTTGTCTTATGCCCCTTTCTATTTTTGCATACCTTCTGAGTTCCCTTTTTTATCTGTACACAAGAGGCTTGCTGCCAGTATAGATTCTTGATTATTCTAATGTCTTTTCCAAAAATGTCAAGGTTGTCGAGCACCTCTATCAAGTCCATGTGTTGTACTTTTTCACACACCTTTGTGTAGTCTATAAAGCACAGATAAAGGTCTTTCTGCATCTGTATTGCTTGTTCAGATAGCATTCTGAGCATGAATATCACAAAGTGGCAATATAATGGAAGACCTAAGTCGATGGATTTTCATAGCACTCCTTAAGAAACCAGGTGCAAACTATTGTGAACTTAATTGGGCAATTAGCCTAATGAAGCATATGACAAGGCCTATCATCTGACTTCTGATGAATAGAATGCATAACTGAATTAAAATGGCAATAGAACAAAAACAGTGCAATTTTGTTAAAGGAATCTAGCTGATGGAAAAAGGAATGCAAAATTTATGCTGAGAATGATATCAGAAAGAGCAATATAAATGCAAAAAGATGTATTCTTGCTTTATAGATGACACAAAAGCATTTGATAAATTAGGTTACAGAGAGCTGTTGGAATTGCTTGGTAACTTTGAAATATTTGGAAAGGCTATTAGAATAATCAAGAACCTATACTTGGAGAATGACACCTCCATACAGATAGAAAATAAATTGAGTAAATATACAAAGATAGAAAGGAGAGAAAGACAAGCATGTGTCTTCCTAATAGACTTATTCAAACTATATAGTGAGGCGATTCTGAAAGAATTAGAAGTCCTACTGGGATTCATTATTGGCTCCACAATCTTAACAACATAATATATGCAGATGATACAGTGTTGACAGCAGATACTGAAAAGGAAACTGCAGGAACTACAAAAGGTAAGAAAGGAAAGCAAAAAGAAAGAACTAATGTTCAATTGCAAGAATAGAGAATTCGTAGTTGTCAGCCAAAAGATTAACCTAACATGTAAATTACAAATTGGATATATCAAAATCAAGCAACTATTACAATTTAAATATCTGGGAAATATTTTACCAGAGGATGGAAAATGTGATACTGAAATCTAAAGGCAGATTAATACAGACAATGCAAGCAGGAAAATTTCATTAGAAACAAAGAAAAGAACTCTGAACTGTTATGTAATAACAGTACTCTTATATGGCAGTGAATGTTGGACAATCTCTTCATGGATGAAGAAGAGACTTGAAGCATCAGAAATGTGATTCTACAGAAAAATACTGAGAATACTATGGACAGAACACGTGAGCAATGACAAAATATTTTGTATAATGGGAACAAAAAGAATCCTTATACTTAACACCAGAAGAGATAATTCAAATGTCTAGGGGGCATAATGAAAAAAGACGCCTTGGGAGATTTGATACTTACAGGACATATTGAAGGCAAGGGCGATAAAAGAAAATAGTGCATAACCTAACTAACAATCTTGTGTGAATGGATGGCAGCACAAAGTTTAAGATAGATAACAAAAAGACAAAATTTATTAAAAATCTACAAAGAACAGGAAATTGTGGAGAGCCATGATTGCCAACATCCTTCAAGGACATGACACACAGAAAAAGATGAAGGATTCCTCTTTATAATATGATTAAGTTTCTGGGAGAGGGTCTCTAATTCTAACAATGATTTTTTTTGGTTTCTTGTAAAAATGGAGTTGCACAATATGCACCACGACCACAATAATATTTTTCACATTACTAGATTAATTCTACAAAACAACAAATGTAGTATTATAATTTGTAATATAATTTATAATGCAGTATAATAAATGAGTATAATTTGAGGTATAATTTATAATGCAGTATAAATTATTTATAGTAAATTTGTAATGTAGTATAATTTGTATAATCATATTTTTCATGTCATTAATATTTGAATATTTTATTTTTTCTTGCATATAGCATTGGATAAATTTTAAAATATACTTGTGTTGGATAAATTTTAAAATATACTTGTTTCAGTTGTCCTGGCAGCAAAGGCCTATTCTATTTTCCTTTGAATTTCTAAGGAAAGATATTTTAAAATTCTCTTGTAGTGACTATTAAGGGATCTCATGACTTTAACTAAGTTCAAACTTAGCAAATTTTATTTTATTTATTTTAATTTTAATTGGAGTAGACAAACCCTACTATTACCCAGTTCATACACCTCCCTCTTCTTTTGAACAGGAGTAGAGGCTCATCCCTTGTTTTCTGTCTAGGAAGGGGTTCATGGTTTCTTTCCTCTCCTCAGTATTTTCACAAGTTTTTTGTAATGTATGTGAATGGTGGCAATGTCTCTTCATTCTGAGAACACCGTATTGGCAGGTTCCTGCTTCCAACTGGGAGTTAAGAGTTTGAACTATTGTGTAGTATGTTGAGAGGCTGCTCTGATCAACAGTTGAATAATATCAGGATTTCTTGTCGTGTCATGTCACGCATGGATGGATGTCCCAACAAGTGCCTCCAGTGGGCAACCCTGAGATTACATTATGCTGCAGTCTGCACCAGTTTCATTCCTACACATTACATTTGATGACCAACTGATACTACTACTCTAATGCCCACCACGCCAAGTGGCTGGAAAACTCTGTCACAGATCTTGCTGGTGTCCATACCATGAACTTTTCAATTACTCAATCCCTTATGAAAGTAATGGATTTTCCCATGCATTTCTCTAATAACCCTAATGGAACTGACTCACTGCTAAATCTCTGTTTCACTTCTATCTCTGATTCTTGCCATGTCATGCAGCTTTGCCCTCTTGGCAACTCTGATCAGGCTATAGTTTCCATTAATATCTCCTTCCATTTCTCCCCCACCCCCAGGAACCGCTGATCAGCAGAATATCTTAGTGTTACCAAAGAGCAGACAGGAAGTTATTCCACAATTTCCTGTGTGATATCCCTTGGATCAAAGTTTTTAGTCTTCCCATTGAAGACTGTGCATCTGAGGTCTTCTCTTGAGTTAAAGCTGGCATCAACACTTTCATCCAAGTCAGGAAGTTACAACTTAAACTCCATTTGTCTCCCTGATTCTCTCTTGCTTGCTCAGCTGCTATTGCTCATAGGAATCACTTCTTCTGGCTTTACTAGAGCCACGTGTTTGCCTCTGCTCATAGTGAGTGCAAGAGGATCATAAATGATACGAAGCAGTTTTTTGCTGACAGAATGAAGCAGGGTATAGCATCCTACAAGTTCGGATCCAAAGACTATTGGCAGCTCTGTAAAAATGTGTTAAATAATAGTAAGCCCTCAATCCCCACTTTAATCAATAAATTTGAAGTCCTCACATCTTCAGCAGGCAAGGCTGAGTGCTTTGCTTACAGATTATTCACAAACTCAATATTTGATTCATCTTTGGTATCTGCACCTGACTTTCCATCTAGAATTGAGGCTCAACTGAGTAACATTCACATTACCCCCTCACTGGTCTTTAACATAATTTCAAAGCTTGACTCCCCATAAAGCAAGGTGATGGAATCTCACTTATTATCTTGATGGAATGTGTACCTGAACTCTCCTCTGTCCTCTCCAAACTCTACAACTACTGCTTTTCTGCTTCCTACTTTTCTGCCTGTTGGAAGTCCTCCTCTGTGGTTCCTGTATTTAAGAACTATCACCCTATCAGCCTCCTACTGATTTTTTGCAAAGTGTTCAAGGCTATTATGAATGCTGAAGTGGTTCAACATCTCACAGCCCACAGCCTCTTCTCCAATAAACAGTATGATTTCCGCTTGACCAGATCTACTGGTGATATGCTAATGACCATCACAGGTATATATACCAGGCTCTTGATAAGAATGGCAAAACTCAAGTTGTTGTCCTAGATATCTCCAAAGGATTTTACAGAGTCTGGCATGCTGGCCTTCTATGCTAGCTACAGGGCTATGGTATAACAGGATGCTTGTTTGATCTAATCCTGTCGTTCCTTTCAAATCGCATAATGAAGGTAGTATTGAATGGACATGCTTCCAGATATTATTATATGAATGCAAGTGTCCCTCAAGGCTCTATTCAAGGTACTACATGTTTTCTGATCATCATCAACAATTAGAGAATGATGACTACTTGGGATCTGATGTAATCAGATCCCAAGTAGATATCTACACTGACGACACCACCATTTACTCCTGCCTCAAAAAGAAATCTGCCTGAGATAACAAAGCAAACCTCCTTGCTGATCTTGAAAAAGCTCTCCAATCTGTGGAAGATTGGGTTAAGAAATGGCTCATAAATTTTAATGCTTCCAAAATGAAGCTGCTATCCTTTAACCACCATAGACAATTGCTCTTACCCACTATCAGCATGGATCAGGTAAATCTCCCTGAAAACAAATCATTGAGGTGCAATGTTTTGCTTTCAGCTTAACTCTATCAGTTGATCTCAAGTGGAATGATTACATCGAATCTATAGATAAATCTGCTGTTAGGAAGGTTTGTTCATTGTGTAGGGTCAGGAAATTTTTCTCAGATGAATACATCTTGCACATATATAAATCTATCATCTGCCTGTGCATTGAATCCTGCTATGACATCTGGCTGGATCCCCTGCTATTCATCTCAAGGTTCTTGACAAAATTCAACAGAGAATCTGCAATGTAACTGATCTCGACCTGGTAGCTCAACTTCAGTCACTTTCTCACTAATGTAATGTGGCTTCTCTCTGTCTCTTCTACAAATACTTTTATGGATTTTGCTCCAATGAGCCTAGCTCCCTGGTGCCTCCTCTGCATGAATTTACTAAATCTACTAGATTAGTGACTAGGTCCCACCCTTTTATAGCAAAACCAATCAAATGTAATCACAACTTCTACTCTGGTAACTTCTTTTCTCACACTTCCTGCCTGTGGAATTCTCTTCTGTATACTTGCTTTCCTGATAGCTACAATCTCCAAAAATTTAAATGCAATGTCAATTGCCATCTCTCATCTTCTTGACAACCCTTCTATCATGTTCTTCCTTTCCTCTCTACTTTCATGCAATCCTATTCACACCAATTTTCTCATCCTTCTCTGAAACTCCCTGTAACTTGTTACTTTTTCTCATCACTCACCTCTTATGCACAAGTGGCGGTACTGCCTTGCTTGGGGTGAAATGAGTATTAAAAAAAAAAGGACTAGATTAATCGCACCAGATCATAATTTCAAAAGAAAATTTCTTATAAAATTTATTAAGAAAATTTTCTTTCGAAATTTTTTTATGTAACTTCACTATGAAAGCCCTAAAAAAATATGTTCATCCCATGTGATTTTGCAAAATATAAAAATATAAAAGAAAAACATGTAATTTATGATCTAGAGTTTTTTTTTTTCACATATTACTATTGATTAATCATTCTACATTATAAATTAAAAAAATGCTCTCTTTTAACTTTAAAAAATCACTTTGTATGAGCATATTTTGTTTTGGTTCCTGTGGGAGAATCACTTTACAATGACTTTACATAGTGAACTGGACACCACCATTAACTTTTATATAACTTAATAAAGAAAATCAAATTCCATGGTCTGGAGTGCTTTATCTATAATAATATGAAAAAAAAATTGATATAATAATTATTTCTGGTCACAGAGCCTTTTGAACAACACACTTGTAAATAAATTTTTGCTATTTTAAATATATATTGGGGAAATCTTTAAAAACTTGTAATTATTGTCATCCTTCACCAACAAAAACTGTACATATGACACTTGTTAGCATTTCATAGAGAAATATAATATTATTGTGTTTATAGTATCAAGAAGAACCAATGCAGACATTTGGTTGAAGAAAAACTATTTGATTGAATGGGTTATTGTGATTAGCTAGATTAAAAGATAGGATGGAGAAGACCAACTACTCCCTACCCCAATTTTGAGTTTTGTACAAAATCTTTTGTTTTACACAAAAATAAATACCCATTTTTCATATTTCATGAATGTGTTATAATGTAAAACTTCATATCCTCACTGTTGATCGTTGATGTTATGAAAGATGTGTTTTGCACTATCTGGCATCAAATGAAAGATGTGTTCTGGTAACCCGATAAATGCTTGCAGCACTGAAATACCCAGAGACTTTTAGCTGATGCCAGATAATGCCAAACTGATATGCATTAATCAACACAGCCAATTTCTCATCTCATTACAGTGATTAAGCAACCATAAAAGTAGGAAACATTAATTCCGGTTGCCTGACCAATGACACTAAACCATATTTAGTATACTTTTGCTTTTATTATAAAAGCTAAAACATTTGCTAACATGACTGTTTGCTGAAGAATCTATCAAAATTCATTCTAAAAATATTACTTATTTTTATGTATTATGCTATATATCACATTTCTGTGAATAAAAATGCTGCCTTTAATTTACATATGAGAATCTGTTGACATTTATATTGTAGGCGATGTACAAATGTAAATGTTTTTAATTCAATGTAAACTTATGCAGCATATGTATTTTTATAACCAGATTCTTTTCCAACTGAGAAGTATTAACAGATTTTGGCATGTCATATATCATATTTTATACTTTCCATTAAAATATCTCAGAATGGTACAGTTATCTTATTGTTGCTATTATAAATTTGTACAATACAAACAGCCTTGACCAGTTTCTGAATACAATTCTATCTCTTTGCTTTTGAACTTAAATCAAAGTATCATGATTTATTAATTTTCTGTCTTTTAAACATTTATGAGCAAGGTTTTGCAGAATATGTAAAAGAATATATTCTTTGGCCGAAAACATCTGTATCACTTGTTCTCTGTATTTATCTTGACACCTTCATAAAATTTGAAGGGACTTATTATTTTACTTATTATAATAGTTGCATTTTATGATCTTACTCAGCTATATCTATGATATGAGCTCTGTATTGTTACTCTACATTCATCACTAAAATTACTGTTGAAAGATGAATTTTCATGTACTTCACTTCTTTATCAAATCTATATTTTTCTTAAATCACACACATACACACACAAAATTAATGGATTTATTTTCAATTTAACATTTTTATTAGTTTAAACATTATTTTTATTGAATAACTGTATTTTTCAAACAGGGTGAATTATATCAACTGATCTGCCCACTTGAGAAAACTTAATAAAGAAAATGTGTTCTCTAAAAGGGTTGAACCTGCAGCCCCTCTTCTAGGAGAAACCACAGTCTGATCCAGCATGCCTTAAAACTCTTGTTTATGAAATAAATAGGGTAAATAGAATCTTGACCTGTAATGCACTCTGTAATGCCAGGTGGGCTAAATTACTCTTTGCAACATTTTCTTCCTTGTGGTCATTTTTGTTGTCAAAATAATTTCAGGTTCAACTAAGGACAAATAAAAAATTCCATGTAACAGAAAATATGTTTTATTTACAAACGCAAAATTTAGTTGAAAATATAAATCTTGACGAATAATTGACTAATAAAATATAAATCTTGACTAATAGTGCACTGCTCTTAGTATCTCCAGGCCTATTATAATAGTTTTCAGACCTGATGTTTGAGTCTAAGGGCTCACATTGAGAATTACTGGTCTAAAGCATATTCATTCTGGTTTAGGTTAAAGAAAGACAAGTCTACCTTTACTTACCAAATTATGTAACATCACTCCTATTAATTCAGAGGATGTAAATGGAGTGAATAAACTTATCAAAACAATATTGTATTACAGCAACACTACCATTAGAGACAGAATTCAAATTCCATTCATTATTTATTAATGAAATGGTGTGTTTTGTTAGTATCATTTTAAAATAAATGTCCAGAAGAGTTGGACTTCATTCATTCACTTGCAAAGAAAACACAGGGCTACTCAAATTAAGTTTACTGTCTCTCAAATGGTTCATTACAAGAAAGGATTAAGGCAAAAAAACCCAGAGACCTTGCCCTCCATATAACAGTGTGGGATTAGAACATTCTAGTGAGTTCTAGAACATTCTATTCAATTCTATTGGACAGATTTGTATGCCAACAATTTCCATTTGACAGATCTAGATGCTAGCAATCTCCATGACAAAGGGAACAGAGCAAAAGCATAAACAAGACCACACCATGTTTTGAAATATTGTGTCATTGATACAAATAGATATTTTGTTAGATGTCTGTTACAATAACTATGGAGGTTCAATGTTGTCGAGTTGGTTAGCTGTTACTCTGCTCTTTATATCTTCAGTACTATTTGTAATTATTCCTTCTCCTTTTTAGTGCCATTAGACTTCCTTGTGATGAATAGGTTCACAGCCTCACCATGCTAGATATTGCTGCTGTTGTTTCCCTAGCAAGTAGGTTATTATAGGATAGAGCTTCCCAACTAATCTTGAATTCAGGGTTGCCCTTCTCCTACATTACTCACTGGTCTATACTAAAGAGTCAAGTCTGCCCTGTTATTTAACCCATAGTGGAGCCTATAACTCTTAATGAAAAATGGACAAATAGATAGAATATGCATCACAGGCAAGATATATATAGATGAAAGAATATATGAAATAATAGGATGAATGATGTGCTCATTGACAGGATGCATAAAATGAAAAAAAAAATAACAGAAAAAGGAAACATACCTAAAAAATGGAATGAATATGTTGGAGAATTACAAAAGAGAGAAACCTTCAGTGAGTAAAAATATGCAACGGTCTAGATTGTTAACATCTGAAGTGAAACTATCACTAGTCCAATTGACCAGGAAAAAAGCAGCAGGGCCAGGTGGAATTGTAATAGAGATTCTAGCAGGCTTAGAAGATTTTGACATTAATAAATATATGAGAGTGATGACATGCTTGAAGACTTTAATATATCTATTTTCATAGAGCTAACTAAAAAGAGAATTACATATGAATGCTAGTTTCATTAGACAATAAACCTAATGAGCTTTATATTGAAATTTATCATCCAAATTCTGATGAATAGAGTGCATAGCAGAATCAGACAAAAATAGGGCAAGAACAGTGCAGTTCCTTTAAAAGTAATGGAACAAGGATTGTGACATTTATGCTCAGAATAATATCAGAAAGAGCAATGTAGTTGCAGAAGGATGTATATCTATGTTTTAAAGGTTATTTAAAAGCATTTGATAAGTTACAAGACAAAGAAATGTTTACTTAGAAAACTTGATTTATTAGGGAAGATCTGAGAATAATCCAGAACCTATACTGGCTGTAAATCACTTACAGATAGAAAATGAATTGAGTAAATACAGGAAAATAGAAAGAAGCATAACACAAGGATGTGTCTACTCACCAAGCTTTTTTAGCCTTTCTAGTAAAGTAATCTTAAGAGAATTGGAAGTTATATAAGGATTTATTATTTGGAGCTACAAAATTAACAACATAAGATATGTACATGACACAATCTTGATAGCAGACATGGAAAGGGTACTTCAGGATCTCCTAGAGAATGTTGTAAATGAAATGTCAGTTTTAAATAAACAGAATGTAAAATTATCAGCAAAAGGAACAGTCCAAAATGTGAACTATGAACAGGACATACCAAAATAAAGCAAATACAAAAATTTAAATATTAAGTATTAAGAAAAAAAAGATTTTATTAGAAACAAAGAAAATACAATATTAATACTTCTATATGGTGGGGAATGCTGGACAATATCTTCATAAATAAAGAAAAGACTTGAGACAAAATTATTGTGGTTCTGCAGAAGGATGCTGAGAATATCATGAACTTAACATGAATCTGTGCTAGTATTTACCATATATCAGCAACTTGACATTCACTGTATTAATCAACTAGGTTTTAAGAGATTTTTAAGACTTAAAAAATTGACATACACAAATATATATGAAAGTTAAGTTGCATACAGAGAATAAAGATACTATGACTATTTGCTCCTAGATGAAGATGGCTTTAGCCAGCAGTGCTGGTTATCTGTTAATCAATGAAAACTCTCCTCTTGATACTAGCACCACAGTTTGTTTACACATGATGGTTAGAATTAGCCAAGAGTTATCAGATGAATAGATGCTTGTATTTGTGCCGTAACTGGTTGAACAGTTTGTTCAAATGGAATTCATTTTTCACAATCATGTTATTTCAAAACTATTTTACCAATGTATCAGTTTACTTTCAAATGGTAGTGAGGTTCAGTGAACATTTGTTAGAATGTCAACCTTTGTTTCAGGATATAGTATGTGTTCCCTTGAGGAGGGGAAAAAAGATAACTCTATTTGGTATTATGTTTCTTTGATGATCCTTGACAGTTTGTTTATATTTGTCTTTCCTTTGGGAATCATTTATTTTTCTACTCTGTCAATTTTTACCTAATTCTCTTTCTTTTTGTCTCTGTCCAGTCTATTTCAGATTGCTCAGCCTGAAGTGCTCATTTGTTTTGAAGCATCACATTTTTGTATTGTTTTTAAATGACATATTTTTATATGTTTTCATTTCATAAAAATTCACTTATTTCCATTGCTATATTTTTACAGTGCATATTGAATGCCAGTTACTCATGATTTTGAGACTTTAGATTTGCATGACTCTAAGTTATGCCATAATTAAGCCAAAGTTGAATATAAACTCTATATTTTTGAAACAATGATGTTAGTAAATGAAAAATAAAATTTAGGTTATAGAAAGATATGATTTCAGTTTATGAAAATATTGCAGAGAAGTAGGTCAAAACCATTAATCAATAAAAACAATTTAAGAACTTTCAGCAAATCTTGGTGTATCAAGTAGAAAAATTTTGAATCATATAAGATTTATTTTCAAAGTAAACAATTGATAAGTAACCACATATGAATTGAATGATAAATAAAATATAACATGTATGCCAGCCTTCATTAATGATATTCTGTGCTATGATATTTATCTGTTTTTGTAAAATATAATCAACAAATTTTTGTATAAAATTTTTAAAAGTAATGATAAGATCTGCACAGTGGATGAAAATGAATAATAAGTAGATTGTTGTTTCTTAAAATGAATATTTAAGGGACCAGAATGGTTGGCTAAATCATAACCTTATGAAAAAGTGACAAAGAATCAATGCATGTAAATATGGAAACCAGGTTGAAATGTTGCTTTTAAAATTCAAACAGCATCCTGTTTAGCTTTGCATGACAACACCTACCTTGATATTGCAAAATTGAAATTACTAAAATGTCTCCTCAGCTGAACTCTTTAATCTTTTAAAGTATCATTAAAATTTCCCTGTAGGTAAAAATACCACCAATTAGGATCAAGTTGAGGAAGTTTTATTTGACCATCAATGAGAATTCTTTAGGAATAGTTTTACAATTTGTCAAGGTGGTATATGTTTACATGAGCAGAGAAAATTATTTTGATTAAATACATCAAGTTTTTGTGATTGTTCTTTCAAATTTGTTTTTTAAAAATAAAGCAGCAGTTTCTTGTTCAACAACCTTATATCATCATATACACATCATTGTATATAGTTGGTTGACATGAATTATGTAATGTATTGTTTTTGTTTTCACATTTAGGCTGGATATCTTTTTTTGCTTTATTCTTTGGAGTGTTGTTGGATCTTTAGAACACAGCAAAAAACATTCCAGAAACAATAAATACATGAGCAACTTTGCAAGATACACACACAGAAAATATGTTAAAACCAGACAATAAAGATGAGAAATTTTATCCCAGCTGACCCCATACAATAATTAAAACAATTTGTCTAACAGCATACAGATAAGAAGTGATATGCCCAATAATTGTTTTATTATAATAATAAATGGATTGTTGGCATTTTATAATGAATATATACTGTAAGTTGGTTTTGGATTATAACTGAGATTTGTAGCAAAAATAAAGAAAATTAAATGA
The DNA here is from genome assembly GCA_037127315.1 of Ascarosepion bandense. Classification (NCBI taxonomy): domain Eukaryota; kingdom Metazoa; phylum Mollusca; class Cephalopoda; order Sepiida; family Sepiidae; genus Ascarosepion; species Ascarosepion bandense. Next base: position 2,217,936 of record JBBBDQ010000954.1, on the reverse strand, counting down.
AACTACTTTAATTGTTGAAATTTTTTCCAAATATTGTCAATTAATAGAATATTTGTGAACTTTCAACTGAGCACTTTTTAGTTGCCTAAAATAGCAAAGGTTCAAATTAAAGGAAAGCTTTATTTCAAAATTGGGGTATAATGATGGGTGGAAAGAAAATGAATATTGCTCAATGTTGCTCATAACAATTGCAGATAGAAATAAAAAGCAAAAGAAAGAATGAATATAACAAAAGAATACAGTAAAAAATAACATTTTCTTTCATATTTCTGATAGAAATCTGTAAGATTTTTGAATAGCTACTGTAAAACATTAGATAGTCAGTACTTAAAATTACATAGCTATCAAATCTTTCATTGTTTGTAACAATTTGATTAGATCATAAGAAACTTAAAATGATTTCAAATTTTAGTTGAAATATCAGCATTTCTAATATTAAGTTATTGCTGTATTGTTCTAAAGAGGGAATTGATGAAAGTTTGTTTCAATACAATTTTGAATAGATTTCCACCCAAAAAGAGATTAATAAATAATATCATCCATATATTTATATTTAACATGCAAATATTAAAAAAAAAGAAGATACACACAAAGTGACACACGTTAATGGATTCTGTGCATTTCTGTGTTAAATTTAATTTAACTCTTATTTCAATTTCAGATTTATTTAAGAACATTCCTTGAGATTTTCAAACACAGTGTAAAATATATATATGGTCAGGAGTAGTTTCAATCTTCATGTTTATATAATGGCTGGTTACTCAATTTCTGAGCACATCTATCTGCTAGGGTAGTTGACCAATCCCTGTTGCAGATGCCTGTTCAGGCCCTTTTCTGTTTGACACATACAAAAATCAATCTGTGGTTTACATTGCAACTGTATTTATAGTCACAGTTTCTGGGAGAGAACTCATTATCTAGCATGATTAATGTGAGCATGTGTATATCTTCAGAGTTATGATGACTTGTGACTTGATGCTAAAACAAACCATGGAAAGATTCCTAACAGTTTCATATATTATTTAATTATCATTTGGCTTTAAGCACTTTCTAAAGGATCTGTACACTGATACTGCATCCTCAGGCTGAAAACATCAAGAAGTCACCTCCCTGACAACTTGACCATAGTGAGATTCAAGCCTGAATCCTAGAGCTATAAAGTGAATGTCCTAACCCCTCTCCCACACAGCCATAGACACATATATAGTCATTGGCTGACAGATCTGTTCTGCTGTATCACAGCTCATGAGTACGATTAGATAGCCAATTGCTTTTAGCCAGGAATGAAACCCGACCAAATTGACATCAGTTGGCAATTCTACCTCTGAGCTAGGGATGCTCAGTAGAGAAAGGCAGACTTTAGTGTGCTATATACAATGTAAACACATGCCAATAGCCAAGAGTGTTCAGATTCATTGCTGAATGAACGATGCGTAGATGTGTGAGTAGCTAATTTTTTTACAAAGTTTTCCATTCTTCCATATACATATATATATATATATATATATATATATATATATATATACACACACATACCCACATGCACACATATTATTATTTCAATATATATTTAGAACATGTACAAACTACATGCTACTACAAAATTGTACATTTTGTTTTGACATTGAAAGAACAATGTCTCATCAGGTAGTTAATAATGATGCTATTTTTATATTGAGCACGGTTTTAAATTAATGTTTTGAACATGCCAATTATTTTCTTAATTCCTTATCCACTTGGTTATATACATATATATATGTATATATATATGGGTGCAATGGATAAATTGTCATCTAAATTACAGAAAAATAAAAATAACACTGACATTTCATTTTGACAGATATATTTAGTTTTTTCAGTTATGTCTAAAGTGATGAACCATTACTTTGGGACTCATCAGAAAATTCCCCTGTATCCAGGTGGGCCAGTCTACCTCTACTAAGATCCCTCTTCTCTGAGATTCTGGAAAGTTTATATCTGCTCAGTTTCTAAAGAAATAATGTTCAGGCTAACAAAGGAAAATAAATATACTGTTTAAAACAGTGTCTACTTCAATATTTAAAGTGATAAAAATATGTCAAATTAATAAATAAAACTGACTTACTTCTTTTTTCTATCTATCTATCTATCTATCTATCTATCTATCTATCTATCTACAGAGTGTGATGGGTGAATTATTGTCTAAATTACACAAAAATAAAAATAAAACTGACATCTCATTTTAACACATATAGTTACTAAAATTGCATAAAAATATCTTGAAATAATAAAGAGTAACTTTCTTTAATGAAGTTGCCATTGGTTTTAATCATGGCCTCCAGACAACTTCAGAATATCCTGCAATTCTTCTGGACAGTTTCCTTGTTTAAGTTGGTGAATACTGCCATAATCCTTGCCTTCAGTCCATTTTTGGTTTTAAAAGAAGTTTTGTTGGTTTCTTACTCAACTCTGCTTTGTACAATAGTAATCTAGAGGTTTACAGTCTGGAGAGTTAGTTGGTCAGATGTAAGGGGAATATGTGGTCACAGAAATTGTTTGACAGCCCTGACTGGGTTCTCCTGCTTTTGTGGCATGGTGCAGAGTTTTGTTGCCAGACATAGTGTCTTCCAGCAGCCACCCTACCTTCTCAATGTACTTGATGTAGGCCTCTGTATTGAATCTGATGCCCTGTGGGAAGATGAATGGAGGTATAACATCGCTATCAGTAGTGATCACTCCAAACACCTTTGTAACCACCACTAGATTCCTTCAACTCTTTCCAAATTCTCTGCACTGTCCTTAGCACTCAGACACTCTGAAATGTTCATTTTGGAGTTTCCAGCATGAATGCCAAGTAGTGCAGCATGCTGCTTCCAAATTTTTGACAGAGTGAATAGTGTCAGAGTGCTCCTTTTTTTTTCCAAATGGAAACTGACTTTTTTATAATGTTCAGTCAACAAGATCAAAAACAAATAATGTGCACATGTGAAATTAAAAATATACAATTTACTTACTACCCTGTATATTCATTGATTATTTCTAAATTTCTATTTAAATGTATTGGAATTTATTTTAAAAATGACAGCTAAATGCAAACACTGAAATGGTGCGTCTAACATGATCAATACTATAGTCTGGTTGGTTGAAATGTACTACTTGAGTGAAATTGATGTTGTCATTGATTGCTTTTTTGGGTTTATTAAACCAAGGATGGAATTCACAAATTTTTTCACCAATATAATTTCCTGCATTGCATTTGTTGTAAAAAATTTAACATATTTGAACTGTAACAAATCAAAGGAGTAGGTTAGATTAGTGAATGTGTGCCAGGTAGAGTGAAGATACTATTTTTGAGTGGGCGATTTGGTTTGTCTAGATGATGTGAGAAGTGATTTTAGATTTGGAGGATGTTGCCTGGCATTATTTGGGATTTTCTTAAATAATCTTATTAATTATGGGTCTAAGTTTTAGAGACTGGAAAATCATTTTGCAGAATATGACATAGTTTGAGAATGTTGTAATTTAAATAAAAAAAAATGCATGAGAATTCCGAAATTTGTTTTATTTGTTTTGGAATTCCCAGAGTACCCTACCCTACTATGCTTGAAAGTCTCATTTATTGATTTTTTAAAATTGTTTTGAGATACTCTTATTTCTATTGAGAAACTGACTGATTAGATGGCCTGTATAATTTTTATAATACCCTGTCACATATATATATATATATATATATATTATGTCTATTTATTTTTATAATTCTTTCCAGTTTCCTTTCATCTTGCCATCAATCAGTTTATTGATGTTAAGATGAAATTCACCAAGGAAGGTACCATAGTTATTTCTTCCCCAAGTACTTTTGATCTCCTCCAATATTATCCTCTCGGGTGAATAACAAAGACAAACTTATTTTAATTGTGATCAAATCTGAATTTCATTATTTTGTTATTTAAAAAAAACATGCACAAACATACTTTGCTATAATTATTTCAAAATTTTAAATTTATCTATTGTAGTTTGTGAATTTTTTGCAAAGCAAGCATTCTAATATAAGAAAAATGACCAGCAAATGGTAGAAATTCAAAATGCCATAATTGTTTGGTAAATTTCCTTCAACATGTTGCTGCTATGCACATGATAAATATTTTTGAGTGTTGATTGGTTGCTTTTGATATAGAGGGTTTATCATATGTCTATATTATTCAATGAAACATGTTTGAATGAAGATATGCTACCTAAATATGCTTGCGTGTGTATGTGTGTGTGCCTGAATCTTTTAAAGCCAATGTTATTGGATCATTTCTATCTGCTTATAAACACTGTTTATGCATTTTTCATATTCAAAGTACTGGGTCGTCCAGAAAAAATCATGTGATTTTTAAGGGAAATTAAAACACAAAACAAAATTATCTTATTCAAAGAATGTTGGTGGTTCCTTGGCAAAGAACTCATTAGGCTGTTTTTTATGTCATCCAAAGAATTAAAATGTTTACCATTGATAAATTTTTTTGCAATATAGCGAAGAAAACGGTGACTTACCTTGTCAAACCAAGCGACAAGCGAATTTGATGGTTCGGTAACCGGACCGGCAGTTACTGAATGGATTGAGAAGGCAGAACTTGTTTGTGACCTGTGTGGAATAAAAAAGGTTGAACGTGTTCTTCCGCTGAGGTTGACGGGCGGAGCATTTGCTGTTTATCAACAACTAAACTCGGAGCAAAAGTCAGATGTCGAGCAAATAAAACAAGCCCTGCGGATTGCCTTTGCACCAGATCGTTTCTTGGCTTACGAGCAGTTCGTGGAACACCGACTGCACCCAGACAAATCTGTCGACATGTTTTTAGACAACTTGAAGAAGCTAGCGTGTCTCTTTGGCAGACTATCCAAGCAAGGACTCACATGTGCATTCATAGCAGGATTACCAGCGCACGTCAAACAACTACTGCGCACGTTTCCCAGAATGGAAGACATGAAGACAAACCAACTATTGGACCGAGCTCAGGCCATAATGAAAGATCAAATCACAACTGAGGAAATGGTTGCAGCTAACATTTCTCCAGATGGAGCTGGTAAATATCCACATGATAAACGTCGGGAGGGTATGCGATGCTACAGATGCTCTGGGTGGAATCACTTTTCCAGGGACTGCCCAGTTCGACGAGAAGATGCCTGTAAGTCACGCAGGTCACACACAACACTGCGTTGCTTCAGATGTCAAGAAATAGGCCACATTGCTTCATTCTGTCCGGGAAAAGAGGAAGGGGACAAGACGTCAGCGCCGGTCTCTTCCCCAAGCGAGTTATGAATGAGGCGCTACCGGTATTGAATATTTACGTGAACGGAATTAAGAGAGTAGTACTAGTGGACTCTGGCTGTTCACAGACACTCATGAGTAAATCAATCTGTCAATCCTGGCAGATGACAGAGGTGGACGTACTCACTGTAAACGGAAATACTCTTAAATGTTGCGGAGTTGGACGTGTTAAGCTTGGCGTAGCGAATGCAACCCCCCTCAAAATCGAAGTCTTGGTAGTGGATGGAGAACTATTGGGCTTTGATTTATTACTTGGGTTCGATGCCATTAAAAAGTTAGGCGAACTCCAAATAACAGAGTGTGGCGACATACGATTTCCCAAGCATGGAACTGTCTGTTGCGCCGCTATCAAAATAGAAGAACCTGATTTCTGTGCCGAATTCGACCCAAACCGAAAGATATGGGTCGCATCATGAAAGTGGTCTGATGGTCGATCACCGGAGAGTTTGCGAAATCGGATACCCGAGTACCCTATACCAACGGCAATTAAGGAGAAATACGACCAGGAGCTGCAGACCTGGCTTGACAACGGTTGGTTGCAGCCTTATCCTGAAAAAGAACTTGGTCCTCCAAAAGGACTAATTCTGTTGATGGCAGTTGTGCAGAAAAACAAAAATAAAGTGCGGCCAGTATTAGACTATCGAGAGCTGAATGAGTGTCTCGACACACACACAGCCAATGCTAATGTATGTGTACTGAAACTGAGGGAGTGGTGTAAAAAAGGACCAGATGTCACTATCCTTGACCTACGGCAGGCCTATCTGCAAGTTCATATCCATAAGTCACTTTGGCCCTTTCAAGCTGTAATCTTCAAGGAGCGAAGATATTGCTTGACCTGAATGGGTTTTGGGTTGAATGTTGTACCAGTCATAATGAAGGCCATTGTGGACGCCGCGCTGTCGAAAGATGAGTCAGTTCAGCGGGCAACCTCATCATATATTGATGATATTTATGTTGACAAGAGAATGATTTCAGCAGCTCGCATGAAGGAGCACTTGGCTGTGTTTGGTTTGACCTGCAAGGATCCGGAACGGTTACGGGACGGTGCACGTTTGCTGGGTTTGCGTGTCAAACAAGATAACGACACGCTTAAGTGGAAGTGTGAAAATGAGATTCCATCAGTTCCTGAGGTCCTGACGTGATGTAACGTTTTCTCGTGGTGCGGAAAACTGGTGGGTCATGTTCCCGTGTGTGGATGGCTTCATGTTGCTACATCATTTGTTAAACGCAGGACCGTATCGATCATGTCTGGTTGGGATGACGAAGTGACAGACGCTCCCCTTAAGAACATGATTGAGGACATAGTGGAAAGAATTCGCCAGAATGACCCTGCACACAGTAAATGTTGCACAAGCAGACACACTTATGAGGTATGGGTTGATGCAAGTTCTCTTGCCACAGGGGTTTCACTGAAAGTTGACGGAAGCGTTGTAGAAGACGCATGCTGGCTGCAGCCTGAGAAGGACGTCCAACATATCAATTTGTCAATTTAGCCCTGCAGTGGGGCGCAACAAAGCTACACCTCTTCACGGACTCTGCATGTGTGCATCAGTGGGTATCAAACATGCTCACTAGCAAAGCCAGAATATGAACTAAGGCAGCAAGTGAGATGCTGATCCGGAGGTGTTTGAGTACTCTTGAAATGCTGATTCAAGAGTATAACTTATTGATCACGATAAGTTTAGTATCGTCAAGTGAGAATCGAGCGGATTAGCTTACCAGAGTACCGCAACGATGGTATGATGTGATTAAGAAGAAAATTGAACCAACATGTCTGCTATGCACTTCTATGGTGAACGGAACCTCCCCTGATCAGATACATGTCATTCATTGCCGAAGTGGGCATCCTGGCATCAGGCAAACGCTGTATTTATTTCGTGAGACTAGTTTACCCTACTACATCCGAAGCAGCCGTCAAGGCAGTAGTCAGAAAATATAAAGAATGCCAGTCAATTGACCCAGCCCCGAGTCATTGGCCATGTGGTAACCTAAGTGTAACTGGAACCTGGACCCGCTTGGGAATGGATATTACGCATTACGTTGGACAACAATACCTTACATTAATTGATTGCGGCCCCAGTCGATTTGCGATATGGCGACGCTTGCCTCAACAAGATTCGAGAAGCGTCATCCGACAGTTGGAAAGTATTTCTTTTGAACGAGGCCCACCATCAGAAATACTAACCGACAATGACACTGCATTTCGCAGTAAGTCCTTTAAAGATTTTTTGGATGAATGGGGAGTTCAACTTCGTTTTCGTTGCACTTATGTTCCTGCAAGAAACGGTATAATAGAAAGATCTCATTGGAGCATAAAGAGAATTGCAGCAAGAAAGCAATGTTTGATAATGGAGGCCATATACTGGCATAATATCACGCCGAAGGATGATGTATCGTCGACTAATACGCCTACCAATATGATTCACCGTTACCAACTGAAAGTGAAGGGAATTACTACTACATTACCACCTGATCGCTGTAAGGATCATAGTATATACAATATTGGGAACAGAGTATGGGTGAAAACTCGCAATGGCCGGTGCACCTCTAGGTATCAAGTTGGTCGCATAACAGACATTGTAAGTCTGCGAACAATAATAGTTGACGGGATGCCACGGCACGTAAAAGATCTTCGTCTTTTCGTTGGTTCTGATGCATCGTCGAGCAAATCCAATGATGATTCATCATCTGACAGCAATCGAATAATCGAAATCTGCAAATCCAGTGCTTCTACAGACCCCTAGATTCCAGAAACTCGAGATACATCTAATGATTCCTCAGGAGAAGACTCTCCGACACGAGTAGAGGAAATCGTCCCGTTACGACGAAGCACCAGGATAAAAAGACCTGCTCCAAGCTGTTCGTTTTGTGATAATGAGATCATGGGGGGATATAGCAAAGAAAACAGCAACTTAACTCGTCAAACCAAGTGACAGCGCGTCGCGTTAATACTACGACGTAAAATGCGGCGAAAAAGTAAATTCCATACCCAAAACAAGTCCGCCGCAGGAGTCGCTCTGGGAGTGTATGCAAATCTTTGGCATCCTCTCTGTGTTGTCGGCCAATGGAAAAAATTGATCGGCCAATAAAAGCAGTCGTTCTTGAAGCAAAGAGGAGGTTTAACTGGTTAGGTGGATAGCAGTTGGCGAGATTGGACCGGCGAGTTGAATTGTCAGTATTTTTCTTTTTCTGGCCTGAAATTTGAGCAATTTGCGAGAGAATATTTCCTACATGCAAGGACCTGAATAAATGAAAATCTGAAGGAGCAATGTCTGCTGAATATGGTTGGTAGCAATTTTTGCCAGATTGCCAAAGTAACACGAAGTCTGGCATTATCCTTTCCTGTTTGACAATTATGGGTATTTTTCTGGAATTGCTGCCTTTAATCGATCCAGTTCTTAGAAATACTCTTCAGCATCAATTGACAGAAGCTCATAATACTTGGCAGAAGCCTGTAGTACATGATTGCTTTCCAATCCCACCAGATGCACAGTATGATTTTCTTAGAATGAAGACATCCTTTTGGGGTGGCTAAAATTGACATGCTGCTTACCTCTGGATTTTTTTTGTTGAACATTATCATAAACAATCCCTTTCTCATTATTTGTCATAAATGGCTACTTTTTCATTGCATTTATACAGTAAATTTATACAGTAAATTTATACAGTAAATTTATACAGTAAATTATAGATAGAAATGTGATCTATTAGTGAGCCTAGCTTCACTAAGTACTCATGGATAGTGAATTTTGATAAATGTAGTGTTTATGCCAATTCCTGCATTGTGTAATGTGGGTTATTCGCAAGCAATGTATTTACTTGGTCATCATCTATTGTTAGATATGGGGTCTGCCTAAGTGTTCTTCATCAACAAAGCTACAATTACCAACTATAAACTTAGAGATCTACTTTCATACAGTTCTGTTAACTAAAGTACCTTCACTATGCACAGTTCATAGCTTTTTTGTTGCTTGCAAGGCCTTTTTATTTTTACAAGAATAAAAAAAGTGTCAAATGTCTAAAATGCACCTTATAATCTTCCATTTCATGTTTTAATGTGTTGGCACATGAACGACTAAAAATTGACATGAACTTTCTGGATGGCCCATATTTTACTGCTTTGCTGCTTTCAATCTCCTTTTGGCCATTTTGTTCTCACATGTGCAACTGCTGACTGTATTAAAATAGCCATTTATAATAGCCTGCTGCTTACCAGTTATAATGTCTTGTACAAAGATATTGGATATTCTTTCTGTATCAGATTTCTTTCTTGGTAAAGGGTCTTATTAATTTTGGTGTTAGAACTATAAAATATACCAATGATTTCATGATCAACCAAAATCATTTATAATGCTTTGTAAAATTTTACAATAATTCTTCTTCTTCAAGTATTGTGATCCTTCTGAATGTAGCCAATCATGTCCTTTCACATTGCCTATCTCCTGTAACACTATTTCTTTTGTTACCTAACCAAAAACTCTGCTTTGCCATCCAAGTTCTCATTCCTCATTACATGTCCCAGAAAGTTCAGCTGTCTTTTCCTGCCAGTCACCTTTTTGTTTCTATCCTTTTCTATTCTTTACACAACAATCCAATATTCTTTGTTCATTTTCAACAAAATTTTCCTGTATTTCAATCCTCTACTCATCTGATGAAATGCTTTGTTGGCCATGACAATATGTCTTCAGATCTCAGTGTCAGACTTTTCATCCTCATTTTGAATATTCATTTTGAATACCCGGGAAATTAGAACACTTCCCATGTATTCAAATTTCTGTACCTGCTTGATTTTAGTATCTTAGGGCTGTTAGTTGGCATTTTGGGATCTTCTTTTTACTGATAACCATGCATTTAGTTTTCTTGTAGTTTATGTTTAGTCCTTTCTTTCTGCTTTCTTTAGCTACCTTCTGTAGGAGGTCTTGTAGTTTACCTTCTGTGTCTGCTATCAACACTGTATCATCTATATATCTTAAATTGTTCAGATTGTGGCCACTGATGAGGAATTCTGGCAAGAGTTCTAGTTCTCTCAGAATTGCCTCTCTGTATAGGTTGAATAGATCTGATGAGAAGACATATATTTGACTTACACCCCTTTTTATTTTTGTATAGCTGCTGAACTCTTTTCTTGTCTGTATACAGGCAGCTTGCATTTGCTTTACTTAGAAATTTAGTTTTTTTTAATAATAATTAAGAGAACTGATTTCTTACAGTTCTGTTTCTGTGCTCTAAGCACAATGTTTTGACTTCAAATCAGTACACTAAAAATTTACACTGCATCTCACATTATTCATTTTTTTTTTTTTGATTTTTATAAAACTAATGAAAAAATTCATAAAAGTGATTGCATCCTCTGAAGGATATTTCATATAATATGTATAAATTATAGTTTGCTCTTGTGCAAATTCATCAAAACAAAATGAATGATGTCTCTCTAGGTTCTTTCACACTTTCCTTGATCATGCATACATCGTCTCTTGGCATTGTTTTTCTCTTTTGATTGCATTTTTTTTTACATTTTGGACTGATGGATGCAGTTTGTTTCTTTTTCTGACAGTTGAAAGGCTGACACGAACATGATCCCCAATCTCTCTATAAGGCTTGCCAGTGTGTTCATGCAGCATAGCAATTTTCACACACTTCCTTGGAGTAATGTCTTATCAGTCAGAACAATAATTTCTGGGTGTGATAAAAATCTGATGCAATCACAGATGATGCAATATTTTTTAAGGCCAAACAAATTTCATCATACACTCCAAAAATAGATTTATATTACTGCACACCACTGCAAATGAATTAATCTGAGGGAAAAACAGAAATTGGTTATACACTGTCACTCCAGTGGATCCAAAACTGACCATATGGTGAAAGAAAAGAAACTAAATCTGTTGTTTAATTTTAAATACAATGCTAATTATTATCTCTTGTTCTGTCTCCTTAATAATATGTTTCTTTTTCTCTTATTTTTTCACATAGCTGTCATAACCCCTTGCATATTAGTGGCTTTATTGTTTTGCTTAGGGTAAAATGTTTTTTTTTTAAATAGAAGAGACTGCACAGAAACCAAAATAGCATTCCAAACTTAATTTTTGCAGGTAAATTGTCATCATTCAGTGCAAAACATTCTTTTCAAAATGCTCCACTAGTTTTCAAACATGTGTCATTTGAACAAAATGGTCATTTCCTCAAATGAGTGTCTTTGAAAACAATTCTTTTCAGATCATTATTTTGCTTTTCTAAATGCTATATAACATTGTCATGTATAGAAACATTTTTCTCAAAAGAATTTAGCCTTTTCTTGAAACAAGTCTCCATGTGTGCCTTCAGAAATTAATATGTATCTGAGCTTTCATTTACAACATCATCTAGAACTTGCAATGCACCCACTAGTTCATTTATGATCTTTCTCCAAAATATCATACCATCTCTACCTTGCTGATATTTCAACTTGTAAGAGTGGTTTGCACCAGTATCTATCTTGCCTTTGCTACAACTCACATGGGTTTCTTTTAAATGTCTAACATGTATTGCTATTCAATTTAATAGCTGAAATATTGTCTTTCAACCTTTCTTTACTGCTTCAGTGCACATACATTTCGTATCTTGACAAAGACAGCAAGATAAAATCCTTAACATGCTCTTATCAGATCTAGATTGGATTTGTCAGGATCTTCAAGGAATTTTGATGGTAGTTGTTGATTATTTTGGGTTTTGTTATGATACCTTTCTTTAAAAATCAGATCAGCCTCCAGAACCCATTTTAAGGCTTCAAACTCAGTGTAGCTATTGATTTGAGACTTTGAAATTCAGGACATTTAATACAAATGGTTGCCTTTTCCTTATATGTAGGCAGAATGAATTAGCTTACATTTTATTTGTTTGGTTAGGTGCTGCCATCATTTAGGAAATAAGCTTTTAGATTCCAATAAGTCAATATCATCAGCAAAACTTTTGAGCCTACCATCAACAAGAAGATCACCTCAACAGAAACAAACAATATGGATTTCTCTCCTTGAAATCCATTTGTTGTATATTCGTTTACTACAGTATAAAATTTTGCCCAGAAGTGTATTCACATTTTTGTTGCAAAATTTGAAAAATAAAAATAAATGTTTTAAAATGTCAGTGAGTATGAAATGCAGATGGCAAAGTTAGATTTTGTTTTCACAAACAAAGGTTAAGGTTAAAAATATAAGTGCCCAAGGTATGGCAGAATGCAGTGGAAGTCATTTGTTGGGTGAAGCTGACCTATTTAAAGGAGAGGTGAAGTGAGTTTTGGCAGTTTTGCTGTCAGCAGTTGAGATCAGAACACAGGGAGAGACAGAGGAAGCCGGGCCCAGTGCTCGTTGCCTTCAATGCATGTTCACTGACCCTCTGACCAAAACCTCTTACTCCACAACCACATCACCAGAGAAGCAAATAAGAATATGTTGTATATTTTTATTTATATATATGTGTTGCTGCCAGTCATTTTACCTGTCAGAAAATAATCAAAATTTTTGGTTGCAGTTTATATACACCAGAGGGGTATATAACACATTGCTGATGTCTTAACTGTCATTATGCATAGAATCAGTGCAGTGCTTGTTAATAAATCCATCACAAGAATGATCACCTGTGATATCTCAAAGGCTTTTGGCAAGGTGTGGCATTAGCAGTTGTACACAAATCCACCAGCTAAGATATTTCTGGAAGAGTCTAACTCAATGATCAAGTTTTTCTACTTCAGATAGGTCCATGGAGGTTATTATTAATGGCCAGTGCTCTGAAGTTCATGAGATCAATTCAGGTGTCTCCAAGGCTCTCTTCTTTTCAGTTTATATTAATGATCTGCTTAAGAACATTTTCAGAACATTAGTAAATGTTTATGAAAATGATACAGTTTATAAGTGCACCTCACAAAATGTCAAAGACCAGAGCCTAACTGCTTCTTTTTCTTATGACCTAGCTTACACAGCTCAATTTGGAAGAACTGACTTGTAACATTCAATACTTCTGAAACCAAGCTAGTAGCATTTCACCATCACAGAATAGCTCCTTGCTTAGAAAATCTTTTGGGATCCAAGAACTCTCTAGACCTCAAGTGGAATATATATACAGTCCATTGCTAAAGGCACTAGAAAATGGTAAGTTCTTTGTACCTCTCTGGAAAGTACCTAACTTCTTCTGCTAGGCTATATCTTTGCAAAGACCAGATCAGACAGAAAATAGAGTATTGCTGCCATATCTGGCCTGGAGCTGCTCAGGTCTCACTTTCCTACCTTGTTAGAGTTGTTCAAAAACATTTTAGTAGTTTTGAGTGTGATGAATAGTTTTCCACTTTACAACCCCTTTTCCAAAAATGAAATGTTGCTAACCTTTTGCTATTTTCATGGCAGATATTCAGACAAACAACATTTCCACTTTTCACCAGTCCAGAACTTCACAGCTAGGACCCACCAGGCCACATAAACTGAGTCAATTCAGCTTCATTCCTTTTATATTCCATTGGCAAGAAGGAATTTCTACTTAGATTCTTACCAGAATTATTACATTGTGTAACAGAAGCTGAACAGAATGCTTCCCTGATCACTACAATCTTAAACTCTTCACATTGCTGGTCAACTGCTATTTCTCCCAGATAACCTCTTAATATTGCACTCTCTCCTTACACACCCTTACAAAAACCTCATTAAATAACGCACTACCTTGAGTGGCTCATGGGTGTTGTATTCAATGAACAATAGTGAAAGAAGAAGTATAAATTGATAAAATATGAAATCATTAATAAAATGATTTTCAGTGTATTTGAAAAAAAACTGTAAATTCCAATCTTTTCCCTTTATTTATCCATTATTTTAGTTTTATTGCTCTAAAGGCAAATTTATTTCTCATTTCTTTTCCTGAAAATGTCACTGCAGAAATGCTTTGTCTTTCTTCCTGTTGTCCGATCATTTTGCACTTTCACAGGTTTTTCTTAAAGGATTTTTTAAAGTCCATGTTTACCTCTTCTTCTTTTACTCTAACACACTCTGTTGTTTTAGCAATTAATTCAAATTGAAATTGCAAAACTTTAGAAATTTCTTACATTTTCTGCTTCCCCATTTTCAGTTTTATTCAACAGATTATTTTCAGCATTTTATCATCATCTTTTTTTTCTGCAGGTTTTGTCACTAATATAAAAAATTTTCTTGCTCTTAGCTAAGCATTTAAGCATCGATTTATAACATAGCCAAGATACTCTACATACTCTGAGTTTTTAGAATTCTTTTACAGGATCAGAAAAAGATTCTAATTGTATTAAACAAAAATTTTGAACAACAACCAACATGGGATAACTTGTATCAGGACTTGTTAATCTGTGAATATAAAATATTTTGATCTTTTCTGTTCCCCACTTATAGTTATATTTAATCCAACTTTATTTTAATAATATCCCACTTGTTAATTATAATTATTTTTTTTATAAATGACTATTTTAGAATTGGAAAGTTATTGAAGTTATTCTTTATATTATAAATCTTAAAATCTTGTTTGATTGTAAAATTATCAGTCAATTTTCTAGTCTATCATTTTATTAATATTTTATGTGCAAGGAAATATGTGCAATGTAGGTCAATTATTTTGTAATTTTATGACTAACAAATACTTGTACTAGGATTAGGCTTAGAAAACTTTTTTTATATATTATGAGTAACTGTGAGAGTCAAGTTTGAATTCATGTTGAGTTCATTTCTTTTATGCAAATATCTGAAAGATATGAATCTATCCTTTCTTCTCCCAACTGTGTTTTAAATAGTAGGGCAGACTAGATTTTTCAGACATAGTTTATAAATAGTTTGGAAGAAGGAAAATTCTGAATACAAAAATAATTGTTCATGGGGCAAGTAACTCCATACTGTAAAAGCCTACATGTTGCAGAAATCACTTTAGTAAAACCTTGTGGGTTAAGTGTTGTGGCCCCACACTTAGCAGAATCTATAGAACTTGAGTGGGTAAAAATTATTGAGCAGTTTTAAGTGATTTGTTATTGGACACTGTTTGGAGATTTCTTGGGCTGCTTTTAATCTGTGTATGTGTGAATATAAATATATAGGATTGGAACAAAAGTTCACAGCATTTTTAAAGTGCATTTGAAAGACAATAAATATTTATAGATATATTTATTTAACTACATATGTGCCATTTTGTTCCAATACATGTCACCATTTTTCAGGCAGCTCCATGATTTCTTCCTCCTAGAACTTGGCACCTTTCTGGGTGATGAACTGATCTAAGTGGATTTTAAAGACTTAAGAATTTTGTAGGGATTGAAATAAGAGGTAATCTGAAGGTGTAAGATCAGATTAGTATGGTGGGTGTCATAATAAACCTCAGCCAAGCTGTATCAATTTCTTCAAATAGTTGTGTGGTTTGATATAGTCCTGCTGGAAAACAACACCCTTCTGATTGGCAAATTCTAGAAGCTCTTCATTGATTGCTGCCTTAAATCACCCTAATTGGGAACAATTCATGTTTATATTTAATGCCTGATTTTGTGAAAGGAAATGATAATGCATAACACTCTTCCAATCTTACATAGAGAGCATCACCTTTCTATTCATCTTACATAGAGAGCATCACCTTTCTATTCATCTTACATAGAGAGCATCACCTTTCTATTCATCTTACATAGAGAGCATCACCTTTCTATTCATCTTACATAGAGAGCATCACCTTTCTATTCATCTTACATAGAGAGCATCACCTTTCTATTCATCTTACATAGAGAGCATCACCTTTCTATTCATCTTACATAGAGAGCATCACCTTTCTATTCATCTTACATAGAGAGCATCACCTTTCTATTCATCTTACCATTAGAGAGCATCACCTTTCTATTCATCTTACATAGAGAGCATCACCTTTCTATTCATCTTACATAGAGAGCATCACCTTTCTATTCATCTTACATAGAGAGCATCACCTTTCTATTCATCTTCACATACAAACTGGCAATTGAAGCAGTTAATTGTCACTTATTTCATTTTCCCCAGTAGCTTTTTCACTCAATCTTGTAAACAATCCATTTTTCAACTTCAGTGATTGTCCTTTTCAAAAATTGCTTGTTTTTATTGCATTTCATCAGAGAATATGGTACATTAATTTTTTTCTTTTAAATTGTGATGCATCCAATCCTTGTTCCAATTCATCTAAGTATTTTCAAATGTCTTACAATACTTATATGAAATCATGTGGAATATTTTTGTGATGTTCCATGACATGTGACTTGGATTATTTTTATCACTGTTTCACTTTGGTCATCATCAGTTGGTCATCATCAATTACTGCAGGCCTGCCAAAATGATGTTGGTCTTCAAGATCAAATATTTCACTTTTGAAACTCAGAGAGCACTTATGCATAGTAATCTCAGCTAAGACACCATCTCTATAAATGGTACATATCTATTTCGATGTTTGTAAAGGGTTTTTTCTTTCCAGTGTAAAAAAGCATCTCATGACACAAATGCAACTCAATTTTCCTCTGTATTCACTTTGAACATAAAACCATTTAAAATTCCTAATTCCCACACAAATGGAATAGAGGCATTAAGTGAAATGTCACTTTTCAGAACATGTATACATGTCATAAATTTCAGTCACCTGTGAAATGAAATCAAATGTTTAATCAGTACCTATTAAAAACATTATAAACTTTTTTCTAACCCAGTATATATAACTTTTATCTTTAAAGACATGACTAACCAAGATCTTTTATTAGACAAACAAAAATTTTAACATTGCAGCTCATTTTAGAGGTGAGTCAATTTCACTAATGTCTATTTTTCTTGTAGTCAAAATCTTTTCAGACTAATTCTTTTTGATGTTGTTACAAATTTTGAATTGTGCTTTGAATTGAGCCAAAAGAGATTCAGATTGAATGTATTTCTTTGATTATTGTGGAGTTAGGCATAGAAAAATTAAACTGAATTTTTAAAACAAAACATTCCCTAAAACCTGAAATTATATGATTACAGTTTATAATAATTTATAATAGTCAATTTTATCAATTTTTTTTTAAATAGTAATAATTAAGAGAGTATTCACAACCCAGCTATGTTTGATTTGCTATGGTTTCTTTTATTTGCACTTGAATGTTACAAGAGAGAAGCATTTGAGTTTTTTTGAAACAAAGAATCAGTAGACTTATTGGTATTGCTGCTTGTAATGAAGTCCATCATTCTATTGAACTTGAAGAAATTCCCGAGTTGGATATGTTGACTTTTTGGCCTCAGTTGCTGTTTGATGATGGTCATTTCTTTTCATATATAAAAAAAAACAAATCATTCTTTACTTTTTTCTTCTGAACTGACTAACAAATACATGTGCCAATATTTTAGTCTAAGAATTTTAAAAGCGCCCCTGCCGTTTTCTTTTATAAAAGAATTACATACAAATTTCTCACAAATGAAAAAATGTTTATTTAATTTCACTCATCTCAGTTCATTTCCATTTATTTTCATTTCAATGCCTTTTAGGTTTGTGTTGCTCATTTTCATTTTTGTCTATCTATGCAATTGGTTTTCTTTAAAGATGTTCTCCTGTTTTCTTCCAATGACTTCTCAGATAAATCCTAATTTCTTGCATGACAGTTTAAAATCCTTTATAAAACCATTCATTTATTACACACCTTGAATTTCTCTCACACTTTTTAATCTTCTTTTTCTTACTATCCTCTACATTTTTCCTCTTTCTCTTTTTATCACCTCAGGCTTTATATACTCATCTCATATTCTCTACTTTTCATTTGATGCTCCAGCTTCCTTTATCCTTTATTCCTTTGTGTCCAAATTTATTCTTTATCTCTCTTTGTCTATTTTTCTTTAAATATCTATATTTTTTCTTCATTCTCTTTTTCTTTTCTATCTCTTTATTTCTTTTTGATTATTTTCTTTCTTCATTTTATTCTCCATTTCTTTATTTGATTTCCCTGTTTTCTTTTTTCTTAGTTTTTTCTCCTTTTTCTTCATTTAGCATTCATATGATTTTTTTATATGTGTGTCCTCTGTAATATGTACATGTGTATGCTTGTGTGACAACAACACAGAATTTTTCTTCCTGAAGACAAATTTCTCAAAAAAACATTAGCAGGAAAGCAAAATAAAATCTTTGATGAATAACTTTCTGACTTAAGAAACAGTTCTCTTACCAGGCAGAGTCAGACTTTTTATAAACAAAAGTAAAATACAAGTTTAAAATTTGTTTCTAGCTAAATGTTTTGATTTTTCTTGCTTCCAGCAAATTGTATGGCTTATTTGTTAAAGAGACTTTTTAAGGCAAGCTGAAAACAAATGACAAGTAGTGGCCATAACTTACACACCCTATCATTGTATCCAGTTTTTCCATTGCATATCTACAAATTTTTGAAAATTACTTGAAATAAGAACTAAACAAGATATCTGTAGATATGAACAGCAGAATGAGAACAAATCTTCTAAATTAAATAAAGGGCATAGTTTCAAATTTCCTGAAGGCTCAATGGTCAAATCGTAATGATAATAACAGTAAAGATGAGGAGACTACTGTGAGGGTAAATAATGCAAATACTGTTGACTAAATAATGAAATATGTTTTAATGTTCTTTAATAATCAGTGTGTTGTTGTGTAATAAATATTGGCACGGAGTTGGAATTCCAGTTGTGTTTACATTAAATTATGTGCAAATATTTTTTTGGAAAAGTATGAATCCATCTCTTCACCACATAGGTTGAATAGCAGGACGGATTGGGTTCTATAGCCTTGGTTGGCAACCAGTCTACTGCAGAAGGAAATAGCATCCTACTACAGGAAAATTTTCTGCCTAGTCAGTCATAGATTGAAATAGGCCTAATCGCCTAATACATATGAAACTTAACTGACTAAATAACCAGATAAGCCATTGCTTCTGAGAAATGACTTAAAATTCAGCAAAAACAAAAAAGTTCACTCATTTTCTGATTATGAATTTTGAAATCTAAATGAGGTAAATTTTATTTCTTTGTGCCTATTTTACTAATAAGAAATGATATGGGGATATTATTTACTTTGTATTTAAGGGATATTCTAAATGTTGGGTTCTGATAAAATTTTCACTTATTTCTTGCCTTTTTCTGAAACAAGACTTCCATATCTTTCCAAGATTTCATTTAACTGAAAGTTGTTATAGTAAACAACTAATTGTATCATGACTCATTTTTACCACAGCCAATCCCCAAAGACTTGTGAGAGGGCTTATTTACCTAGCATTGTTGTCATGTTTGCCTATGTACAATATTTTTTCATACTTATCTTATTTTTATTGTTAGAAACTTTGGAAAATTCATTTTAAGGTTGGAGGCATATATGTCTGAATCTCAAAGATGGATAAGGGAAATCGGGGAAATATGTTATATTTAAAATTTTGCCTGAAGAAACTGTTATTGATAATAAATATGATTTTCTTTAATATAAAAAATGGAATGCTTTAATTATGAAGTTATTCATTCAAGTTCCTTCATAGTTTGAAGAAAAGCTTTGGTGAATATCCCAATCAATTGGATAAATGGCCTAGTGCCTGTGTATGATTCAAACATGAGTGCATTGCAGAATTTATGTCATGTGTACCTATCTTATGTGTGTACAAATATATGTGAATAAAAGATTTGCATTCATACACTGTAAGTATAAAATATATAAACTTTATATCTATAGATGCCTATATAGGTGTTAAATTAATATATATATAATGTTTATATATACATATATATATATATATATACATATACATATATATATATATATATATATATATAGGTGTAAACATTTAATGCATGAATACCAAATTTGTATTTTTTAATTTGTGTACCTGATGAATAGAGATATACACCTGATGTGCTTATGTGTTCATTGTTTGTAACACAGATAATTTACAGGAATTGGAGGTGTGTATATATTTAATGAATACATGTCTGTGTGCATCTACATCCATATTTCAAGGTGTATAAAACATAATATGAAGAGATGAGGAAAGATAAACTAATTAATCAAGAGTATGAATTATAATAAAAAAATTTAAAGAATCAGATAAGGAATAAACTGTTAAGTCTGGCACAAGGCAATAAAAGACAATAATATCAACATGTGGAATGATATATATAGTGTGTGTTGAGACAGCAGATAATTTTCTAAACATATACTGTTAGATATAAGAGACAATGAATGTCTATTATGTTTAATCATGAGCCGTTCTAAATGTCGTATTTTGGCTTTAATTTTATTTGAAAACATAGACAAAAATTCTCCACCATTTAGATATTTTTTTATTAAGTTGGTTCTAAGCTTTTGGCTCACATGAACCATCTTCAGAGAGGTTACAAGGATGTTAATATAAAAACATCCACCATCAGTGACAATTTTATCTTGTGTTGACATAAAACTTTGCTAGGCAACGTTACCGAAAATAGCAAACGCAGTTCGTAAATTTGTTATGCGGATCAATGATGTCACACTGCATGAGAGCTTGAAATGATAACAGAACCATACATTTAAATGTAATATAATGTGTTATGACCAGATTTAAACGTGATTTTATTAAGTGTTGGTTGTTTGGATTTAATGTAGATGGCCTCCAATATCTGAAGGTTCTTTTTACTGTGTGTATGAGTGAGGATTATTGTATTGTTGACTAAAATTTGTCTGATATTATATACATTGCTATGTTTTTCTAAGAAATATTGTTTAATTGTACTCTGATCAACATTTCTTAGAAAAACATAATTATCACCATTACAATGACCACAGTTACATTAAGTTTGTCTTCACAATTTTCCCCTGAGGAACTCTCTTATATGAATAGTGTCACTGCCAACATTTGAGTTTGAACGCCGATCACCAAAAAACAAACATAGTTGACCTCGTTTTGATGTAATTAGAGGAACTGTGCTGCTTGGATCATGTGATGTTATAAAAATTGAACCTATCAGACACTTACCTACAATTATTAGTAAATGAAGAGTGCTTAAAACCTTTAACAGTTAATACTCATAGAGGACTATACAAATTTAACTGGCTTCCTTTCAGTATAAAGGTAACACCAAGCATATTCCAATAGATTATGGATAAAATGCTTCCCGGTTTGGAGTGTGCATAAGCATATTTAGTTGATGGACTTATTAAAAGTAAATTTTGAAATCAGCATGAGGAAGATGATAAAATAGTATTTGAGAGAATTAAAGAGTACAATTTTAAGATCAGTGAAGGAAATTGCAAATTGTTCATGTCTAGATTTAAATATCTAAGACAAATTATTGATGCAAATGTTAGACAATCAGATCCTTCAAGATCAAGCACAATAAAAGAAGTGAATATTACTAGAAATAACACATTTCCATAGTGCAATAATGTACTAATATATCTAGAAAAAATTGCAATTCCAGCACTGTTGCAAAAACGTATGCTAAAAGAATTTCTTACAGGACAGGAAGTCATTTCTAGAATGAAATCCTTAATGAGGCGTTATATATATATTGGGCAAAAATAGGTCAAGATATTGAAAATTTTGTAAAATCATGCAGAAACTGTGCTCTGGCAGTGAAGTCATCACCTATAAAATTTCAACTTTGGCCAAAAACTAATATTCTATGGTCCAGAATATATATAGATTTTGCAGAACTGTTAAACAAAGCATACTATGTGGTGGTAGTCAATAGTTACACTAAATGGCCAAAAATATTAAAATGTAGAAGACCAACTACTGCAGTAATGATAAATATTTTACTCAGGGTTTTTGCAAGGCTATGAATTGTGTCCTGTTATCTGAAACAAGAGAGTCAGGTACTGACTTTCTTGTTTTAGATAACAGGACACAATTCATAGCTAGTGAATTTAAAGTTTCCTGTAAATCCTTAGTAATAGAACACATTATGACATCCCTTATCAGCCAAGCTAATCAAATGAACAAGCTGAATGGCTTGTTGATATATTGAAAAGGGCACTAAAAAAGTCAAAGGGAGAAGAGTCAGATGAAGTGATGCTACAACAATTTCTGAGTGTTTTCAAAATAACACCAAACCCAAACACTGAATCTGGAATGCCACCTGCAGAATTGATGTTCACCATTAAGTCAATTTTTAATAAATTACTATCAGAACACAAGGTGAGAGCATTAAGAAATAACAAAATAAGTAAATACTTCAAACCTTTAAACCTTAAAATGTATCAAAGAATTCTGGGAAGATGGTGTTAGAAAAAACAGAATGGCAAAATGACATACATATTACAGGAACATAGGTGATAACATAAGCAACACTTTAATCAGTTAAAGTGAAGATTTAGAAAGTCTACAAGAAGAGGTACCTATGGAACTATTGAATGACATGTTTGATGTACCCACACCACCAGAAATTGTTGAACCAAAGTTTTATAGTAAAAGAAAAAGAACAGCAACAGAATTTATAAATATTGAACTTAAGCTAAAGAAATATGAACTTCAGAGTAAGTAATCTCAAAAGGAGGTGTTATATATGAATAAAGTGTTGCTGCTGACATTTGAGCACAGATTGCAAGTGAACAAACATAGTCAACATCGTTTTGATGTAATTAGAGGAACTGTGATGCTAGGATCATGTGATGTAAAAATAGTATATATATGGATACATAATGAGCATTCAAGGGAGAAAAAAAAAGATCTGACAGTATTCTTCAAATGCATTATTTTTAGTATATTTGACCTTACAAAAGAAATATCTCAGAGGAGAACAAAAGTACTTGGCTTAACTAGAACTGCAGCGCTTTTCTGGATGAATTTCAACTTAACATCACAAAGATAAATAGAGGACTAGAAAGATTTATTATAAAAAATAGATATAAAATGTCTACATTATTCAATGAATTTGTTCATTCTATTTTTATTCCAGTAACTGGTACACAACCCTAACATCTCTTTTGCATATCAATATGCACATAAATAAGAATGTATAATTTTCTTTAGTCAGAAGTAAAGTAACAGACAAAATATACACTCAAAATTTATTGAACACAAATATATATATATATATATATATATATATATATATATATATCAATTTTTAACAGGACAGAATTTAATAACAGCCAGGAATAAATAGAGGTTGGATGGCATTTTAATAAGAACTAAAAAAACTACCGGTTTTGCCCAGATCATCATCAAGTTTAATTTCTAGGATTTAGGTGTAAAAGTAAGAAATGAAATATATATATATACATATGTTTGTGTGTGTATGGGAGTAATATATTTAAAGAAGTAAGAATACTTAATGTAATATGTTGAAAGAAAGAGAGATCAATTGAAGTTGATAGAGATCTCCTGTGATAGTTTTGGTCAGTTTGAGCAGCTCATAATGAACTACACCCAGCAGATCTCACCAAATGCAGAGCTGAAGCTTTAAACCATGAATATTTGGTTTTGTCACTGATGTTGATGCATGGCCAGGCTTACTTTATAATTTTCTATGTTTTGGGTTATTAAAGTGTATCCACTTTACATTGCCAATCATGCTACGGTGCAATTTTTTTTTCCTTTTTTGTAATTGAAGCAGCTGTTTTTTTTTTCTTTTTTTTTATCATTTCACCCCGAGCAAGGCAGAAATGCCACTGATGAGCAGGGGGCTACATAACTGTAAAAAGATTAATTAGAAAAGAGTGAGGAGTACAAACTAGTTAGAAAGGAGCAATAGAAAGCTGAGAATACAGGTGCGATGACAGATACATAGGTGGAGAGAAAGGGAAGGATATATGGGGGTGGAGAGAAAGCTAGAGTCCAGTGGTTAATAGATTGCATTTAAATTTCTGGAGGCTGTAGCCATCAGGAAAGTAAGAATATGGGAGCAAGTTCACACGTGACAAGGCACTGTTCAATGTCTCTTGGCTTCAATTCAAATGACACCCAGTGTCCTTGCTTTTGAATCCGGCTTAATGCTTTCAAAAGTTTTGAAACTGTTGTATGATCAACTTCTAATAATTCTTCAAGTTCAGCTTGTGCCTGATGTGAGTCTTCATAAAGTAATGCCTCCAAATTTCTTTAGTGTGCCAGAGCATTCTTTATCATCAACATCACAATCATTATTTTTGAATCATCTAAACCAATCTCTGCACACAGCATGGTCACTGTATGTCTCAAGAATTCTGTGTGCTTCAGCTACAGATTTCTTTTGAATAAAGTAGTGAAGAAAAAATCCTTGCAATTACATTGTCTTTGGTATGAAATCTGACATATTTAACACTATGAAAGAAAAAGTTGTTTACACGTTGGCTAAATGACATACACTGAATTTTAAACGTGTTTATAGTACTTCCTCATAGATGCATTACCATCTGAAACTACATGCACGAGGTTCTAGGATTGACATCTGTTGAAAAACAGTGAGAAATTATTCAAGGTCCTAATAATATGTTGGAAGAAAGTTGAAACACTTGATGTAATATGTTGGAAAGATGAAGAAATGCTTGATGTAATATGTTGAAAGAAAGAAGAAAGAGAAATACTTGATGCAATATATTGAAAGAAAGAAGAAATACTTGTATATGTAGAAGAGTGCATGTATTTCATGCATGGAAGCAATCATCTGGAAAAGGCTAAGTAAGAATATCAATATAAATTACAAAGGTAAATTCATATCAGATTGTGAATAAGTTGACCTCTTTAAATCAAAGACAAAGTTTATGCCTGTATGTTGTGTTGTTGTGGTTGCATGTGTATAAGAACATACACAATCTCGTGCATACATAGAAACAAACATTTGGACAAATATATATCGACACTTTCACTCATGCACAAGCTAGAAGAGAAATTCATAGAAACATTTTTTTCTTTTTTTCTATTTTCACTCTCCACTTTGCACAAGAAGATAAATGCTTTTCATAAATTTTATACATGTGTTGGTGCGTGTCTCGGCTTATGAGAAAATTGAAAAGTTGAAACAAGTCCATTTGCTTTTGTTTCTTTATGATTTGTTCATTATAGTTTTGTTATGATGTGTGGGCCTACATTATAAAATAGCAAGTATATAAATTTGAGTATATGTGTGTGTGTGGGCAAAGGAGAATACATTTACATATTTTTAGGTTTATATTTGTCTGCCTTTAAAATTGTGGATAGAAAAATTTACACAGTTTATGTGTTTATGCGAACAGGACAATAATCATGTTTATAACATATTTGAATACTTAGATATGAAAAGAATAACATGAAGTATGTTTACACACAAAGTAAATTTTTTTTATATATGACTTGTATTTAGGATAATAAATAGATATATGCAAAAAACTAAAGCATGAGAAAATGTCTATGGTAGAAAATGAATTTATATATATATATATATATATATATATATATATATAATGTGCAGATGTATATAAATGATAACATGTATATATCAAAGATGTTGAAAAGAGTCTATATATTGAGAAAGCTGGAAAATAATATATGTATATGGTGTATATATATATAATGCAAAATAGATATGCATAAAAATGTGAATTTAATGATATCTATGCATGTATACAAAACAATGGTGTCTATGAATTAAAATGCAGAAAGTATATATAAAAATATGTGTGTGTGAAAAATACTATGTGACCTTTTATATTCTTCCAATTGTGCTTATGCATATATTTAGATATGTGTGTAAAAGTGTGTCTGTACCTCAGTGTTTATGTATCAGTGTGTGCCTGTTTGCATGAGTGTGTATGTTTCAGATCAAAGAAGATATTGTGTTTCCTTCACCTGACCTGCTCCTTTGAAATGACCCTCCCAAAGATGCATACAGCTATGCCCACTCATTAGAGCCATTGTACAATT
The DNA here is from genome assembly GCA_037127315.1 of Ascarosepion bandense. Classification (NCBI taxonomy): domain Eukaryota; kingdom Metazoa; phylum Mollusca; class Cephalopoda; order Sepiida; family Sepiidae; genus Ascarosepion; species Ascarosepion bandense. Next base: position 2,191,837 of record JBBBDQ010000954.1, on the reverse strand, counting down.
TTGTCAGCAAGTCCACCCAAAACGTAAACAACTCCCTCCGTGAGCATTCGCTTTTCTATTTAAATGCATTCAATTCATCAAAGAATTTCAGCCAACAAGCTAGCTCTCTGGCTACAAAAACTGTTCAGAAGTTAAGCGAAGTCCAAATCGCTGGAATAAAGTGTTTTAACTGTTCAAATAGCAATTTTCATAGATTTTGCAAGGCCTACTTCATGTAATTTTATACTAGATGTTGTGAGAATAAACAAAAATAATGCTGACAATTGCTGCCTGAATCTATTCACTTTAATATTATACAAATTTTATAATGCTGCACTTTATTCATCATAAAGCAATTGAAACAGCAGATATATAGGTTGCTTTAAGAAACAGCACAAAATCTTTTTTCATTTGCTTTTACTCGTGATTACCTAATATAAAAATATGATAGATATTTCCTTTAAGTAATAGCGGAAAGAAGAAAAAATTGTTATGTACCTATCGAGTCAATAATAAAAACAATCAAATTTTTAAAAATTCTAAACTTTCATTCTAATGATCTACATTAATAAGAGATTTTACTAAAACTAAAAATACATTTAGAAGGACACAAAAAACAAACAGAATATTGCAGCAAAAGCTACTTAATCTAAATAATCTCAGAAATATTTTTAAATCCATTAAAATTATTTTTAAGAATTTCATAAGTTTCATATTCTCTGCCTAGCAAAATCTTATAAAATGTCTTTTCTGTTTTCATTGTGGTTGGAAACTGTCATTTCTAATTTGACAATGTGCAGAAAATTCAGGAATTGCCTTAAAATAAAATCATGTTCACACATGTTCTTGCTTTGAATACAAAACACTTCCTTGTAATGTATTCCGTCATCCATTAATGACCCCGGGACAAATCTCAATGGCCAAATATTGCCACAAACAATCACAAAATTTGCAAAATATATGCACTCTGCTAGAATTGAGAACAATGATTCATGTGATGATAAAGAAAGATACAGAAGAGACAGAATGATAAAGCTGAGAGTTGAGGATAATAAAATGGTAGAGCATGAAAATAATATGGCAGAAGATTTATGATAAAGATATTGCAGGATAATAATGATTATGATGATAAAATAGCAACTTCAAAAAATAATATGGCAGAAGATTTATGATGATGATAATGCAGGGAAATAATAAAAATGATGGTGGTGGTGGTGGTGGTGGTGGTGGTGGTTGTGGTGTAGCAGCAGCAAAGTATGAAAATATTATGGCAGAGAGCTTAGTATAAAATTATTGCAAGGAGAATAATAATTAAAATGATGATCATGATGAAATAACAGTGTATGAAAATGATATTGCAAAGTAATGATGATAAAATAACTGAGTATGAAAATATTATGGAAGACAGTTTATGATAAAATATTGCAGTGTAATAATGATGATGAAATAGCGAGTATGAAAATAATATGGCAGAGGATTTATGATAAAGATGTTGCAATGAAATGCTAATGATGATAAAATATCAAAGTATGGAAATAATATGTCAGAAATTTTATGATAATAATATTGCTTATGATCATCATCATGATGTTGATGATGAAGAAATAGCAGAGTAAATAATATTATGTCAGAGTATTTATGATAAAGATATTGCAAGTAAATGATGATGAAAAATAGAGGAATATGAAAATAATATGTCTGAGGATTTATGAAATTTTAGATGAGTGATGATAATAAAATTGCAGACTGTTAAAATAATATGGCAGAGGATTTCTTATAAAGATATTACAATTGAATTATGATGATGATGATGATGATGATGAAATAGTAGAGTATGAAAATAATATAGCAGAGGGTTTATGATTAAGATATTGCAATTGAATGATGATGATGATGATGATGAAATAGCAGACTTCGAGAAGACATGTCAGAGGTTTTATGATAAAGATATTGCAATTGAATTATGATGATGATGATGATGATGATGAAATAGCAGACTTCGAGAAGACATGTCAGAGGGTTTATGATTAAGATATTGCAATTGAATTATGATGATGAAGATGATGATGAAATAGCAGACTTCGAGAAGACATGTCAGAGGGTTTATGATTAAGATATTACAATTGAATTATGATGATGATGATGAAATAGAAGACTTCGAGAAGACATGTCAGAGGTTTTATGATAAAGATATTGCAATTGAATGATGATGATGATGATGATGAAATAGCAGACTTCGAGAAGACATGTCAGAGGGTTTATGATAAAGATATTGCAATTGAATGATGATGATGATGATGATGATGATGAAATAGCAGACTTCGAGAAGACATGTCAGAGGTTTTATGATAAAGATATTCAGAAAAATGTTGATGATGACGATGATAAAATAACAGACTATGAAAATAGTATGCCAAAGAGTTTATGATAAAGATACTGCAGGGGAATGATGATAAAAGAGCAGTGTATGAAAATAATATGGCAGAGGATTTATGATAAAGATATTGCAGTGGAATAATGATGATGAAAAATAGCAGAGTAAAAATATAATTTGGCAGAGAGTTTATGATAAAGATATTGCAGGGGAGAATGATGATGATAAAATAGCTGACTATAAAAATAATGTTAGAGGATTTATGATAAAGATATTGCAGGGGAATGTTTATGATAACAAAACAGTAGACTATAAAATAATATGGCAGAGGATTTATAAAATATTGCAGTGGAATAATGATGATGAAAAATAGCAGACTATGAAAATTATATGGTAGAGGAATTATAATAAAGATATTGCAGGGGAATTATGATAAAATAGAAGAGTATGGAAATTATATGGCAGACTTTATGATTCAGAGGAGTGATCATGATGGTAAAATAACACACTATGAAAATAATATGTCAGAGGATTTACAATAAAGATATTGCTGAAGAATGATAATGATGCAATGGCAGATAATGATTAGGATATGGCAGAGTATTGTTTATATGTCAAAGGTTTGATGCTGAGGCTATGGCCGAAGGTTCATGATAATGAAATTCTACAATATTGGTGATGAGTATGAAGCATAATACTGATGATAATGAAATGACTTACTCTTCATGGTAATGATATTGCATATGGTTAATTTTTATGACAAAGCAGAGTGCTGTTATTGCTGATGATGATATATGATTAATTATGATGATGATGATAGGTTTGAAGGTTAGTTATCGGCATATGGCAGAAGACTGCTGATAATAAAATGGCAGAGAGTTAATCATGATGGCATCGTAAAGCATTGATTGTAAGTATTTGGCTGTGTTAATTATGATGACATTTAAAAATCAGAAATACAACTTGTTTATTATGATTAGCCCAATTCTGCAATAGGCATTAAGGAATAATTTTTGTTATATATCAATGTATATTGCTCTTCCAAAATCAAAGATTGGTCCTTTATAGCTTCTCATAAAAAGCATATAGACTGTTGACTGTCTATTGAAAGTGACAAAGGAACCATTTATATAAATGGTAGAATCTTTTTCTACTGTTTTTGAAACAAGTCAAACAAGTACTTTATGAAGGCCAGAGGTATTATTTCAACATCAGTAATAGTCTTTACAAACATTATTACTTATTCTTTAAGTAGATGTGGTTTGTGAAAAATATACAAAAGCTTGAAATATTTTATTTGTTTCTTCTACTAACTTTTAATAAAGATTTCTTTTTTACTGTTTTGTTTCTAACTTGACTTTTTGTTTGTTTTTTATTTTTTGTGGTTTTATTTCTTTTTACCTCTCATTTTTACTTCAAAATGATTTCTTTTTTGTTTATTTTCATTAGATTTTATATCTATGATTTTTTGTGATATACATATATATATCTTTTTTTTCATTTTTTATCTCTGGTTTTGGTTCTCATTTTTACTTCATAGTGGTTTCTTTTTTGTTTATTTACATTTTCATTAGTTATAGTACATATGTATGGCTGGCCACTCATATCCAAGGATGTCTGTCTACTAGGGTGGCTAGCTAATGCCCATTGCAGAGGCCTGCTCAGGCACGTTTGTGTTTGTTAAACACCCACAGAGCCCACCTGTGGTTTATACTACAACTATGCTGAGCAGACCTTAGTTGCAGTTTTTGGATGAGAGGGCATTATCTGGTATGAGTAACAAGCTGAACAAAGCCAGGACACTCACATCCTCAGTCACAATGATTTGTGACTTCATTCTAGCAACCATCAACAGCTTCCAAAGGATTCTGTCTGCCCAATTTCACTCACAAGGCTTAGGTCAATCTATTGTATAGTTTTCTGGCACTTTGCAAGGGTGCTGCATGCATGGGTTGCCTCTTCCAGACCAATAACATCAAAAAATGTATTTTCCTGACAAATCAAGCCTGATGACATTTGAACCCAAGCTTCATGGCTTCATGGTCAGAAAGCAAATGTTCTAACCAATTCACCACATCCCGATTTTTTTGTGATATATATATATATATATATATATATATATATTTTTGTTCTTTATGTCTTTTGTTTTCATCTGTTCATTTCACTTCATTTTTCTTATGTTTTTGATAAACTTCATTTTTGTCATTTTTCTTATGTTTTCTGCACACTTTGTTTTTTTTTCTTGATTAATATTTAACTGCTTTTTTCTTATATAAGTGTATTTTTAAAAATATTTTTAATATTTTATAATATTTTACATTTATTTTGTTTTATTTACACTTCATTTGTCTATAGTTTTGTCAAACTTTTTATTGCTTATTTTTTTAGGGTAAAAAGGCTTTTTTAATTTGTATCTATTTTTCTCCGCCATGTTTGCTTTTTTATGATGCATTTTTTCATTGGGTACAAAAGAATAGTTTTTTATATATATAATTTTAAAGCTCCTTTTGTTTGTTTTTTTTACAGTGGTTTCATTTTTTAATTACAAGTCTATTTTCTTATTCCTTTGCTACATCTTTCACCTTTTCATTTTTCTTTCTTTTGATTATTCATATTCTTGCATGATTTTATTCTTGCTTTGCTTTTTTTCTAAAAGGGAGCAAATAAATCAAAAACAGATGGGATTTACTCTTGTTCAACAGTGAGAAGTGAAACAATCTGTTGCTTGGAGTTTATTCTCGGTTTAATTTCTATAACTTTTAATGCTTTTTTACCAGATTTATATTGAATCAGTTAATAAATCAAATGTTTAACATGTTTCCGTTACCCTCATAAGGCAATTTGTTCACTTTCAGTCTTCTTATTCAAGTTGAATGCATAATTCTATGATAGGCATCTGACCATATAAATTGTAATTATAAAATAGAATGGCATTACCTTTGTTTTTTCTGAACCACTAAAGTTTCTTCAATATCTGCTCTTTTGAAAGTTTTTTGTTTGATAATTATCAAACATTATCAATTCAAATGGAAACAATTTAGCTAATTGACTACAGTATTAAGCTTGATTTAGATACGTCTTTTATGTGCTGTCCCTTCAGGATGTGGGAGATGACTGTTCACTATAACTTCCCATTGCTTGTAGTACTAAAATGTTTATGCTCTTACTATCTCACCATGTTCATGTTCTGCCAACCATTTAAACAAGTTAATGTGATATGTTGCTTGCCATTTCTTTCTGCCTTGCTTGCCTTTAGTATATCCTGTGATTCTTCAATCTTCCTTTTTTTATGTTTTGTAGAAGTTTCAACTGTCTCCATTTTGTTCCCATTTTCTTTAATGGTTCCTTATTGTTCACATGTTCCAACTATGGTATTCTCGGTATTCTTCTGGGATGTCTCAAGTTTCCTCTTCATCTGAAAAGAAATTATCCAGCGTTCACGGCCATATTGAAGAACTGATATTGAAGAACTGATATTGAAGAACTGATATTGAAGAACTGATATTGAAGAACTAATATTGAAGAACTGATATTACATAGTAGTTGAGCATTCTTATCTTTTTTTTTTTTCAATAAAATTTTACTGTTTCTTCATATTTTGCTTTCTTTCTGAAAGACAACTTTAACTATTTCAATGCATTTTTAAATTTCTGTTTCAGATTTTTTATATGAATAAATACTCTGCTAACTATACATACATAAAATTAAACTAAAACCAGTAATTACCAAAATGTAGAATAACAGACATTTTATTACAAGTATAAAAGTAGATAGTCATAGATGCATATATACATTTAGATGTATTTCAATTTTTATTTGTCATTTTTTGACTATTAAGTGCACTTAAGAAGAAGCACTTTGAATGGATATAAAAAAATAAAAATCAACACTTTCTATGTATTATGTCAGCATTTCTACAAATCTCATTAATATATTGAAATTAGTTTGTAATGATTACTGATGAGAATACAGGCACTTGCATCTCAAACAGATTACTGATTGCTAATTAGCAGATTGTGTCAGTGAATTTCAATAGAGAATGAGGTTAAAGTCTGAATGAATATTACTCTTGGCAAAATAAATTTCACTCAGAGAAAATGAAACTGTAGAAATGATTTAACAAATGAAAAGTTTTACTTTAAATTCTGAGTTTTGATCCATCGACAGCATTCCTCAAATTTTGCTGTGACAATTAATTATTCAGATACTTTCAAGGGAAAAGAAAAGATATTGTAATAACAAGGATACAAAATTGATTTAATGATTATTTCTAAAGAAATTTAAAAGATGAAATCATAGTATTGGTAATTAGTAGAATTTTGTATAAATCATTAAACTTTGATTTTGTATGACAGCATTTCTTGCAATAAGAAAGTAACACTTTATTAAAGTTAAGGAAATTACTTTCTCTCTGACCTAGAACATAGATAAGAAATGGCATCTTGCAATATCTGTTCAGTATGACTATCAGTATATAAGGTAGGCATACATACACATCTACACACACACACACACACACACACACACACACACACACACACATATATATATATATATATATATATATATATAAGAGTGAAAACAATTCTTAGCCAAGGCATTTCATCCACTGAGGGATTTATCAAGGCAAATGTAAGATCTATTTTGTTGCAAATGTTTATATACAAAAGAAAGGACTGGTTTATCATAGCTTTTAAATTTGATATCATTAATGAATATTCATTAAGTGGTTGAAAAGTCAGACAAAACATGTAGGGGACACAAAATGCCATAATTCAAAATCTGGTAAGACAAAAGTAATAGTCAAGAAATATTTACTTTTTAATAATAAATGAATATTCTTTAGGTTGTGATTAGATGGTTATGGTATGAGATAGATGTATGTTCTATACATCTTCAAAGACATGAAATGATGGCATAAACCATTTTCTTCTGATTTTTCAACATATTTGTGGTCATGTATGCTAGCTTGGGAAAGTAATAATTCTTTCTGGAAAGGTGAGATTGGAAAGAAATCAGGGTGTAGATTTATATTCTAACAAAATACAATCACAGCACTGTCAAGAATTCTTCCTTTTGAGTAAATTACTTTCCCTTTTGATAAGTGCATAATTTTTTAGATGAAAATTATGGTTAAATTTATTTCTGTGTATGACCAGTGCATTTGATATATTATGTTTTATATCTATATATACATTAGTCATCTACATACAAGCTTGTTTTGCTGTATCACTGCTCATCAGTGTGGCTAGACTTCCACTTGCTTCTAGTCCAGATTGAAACTTGACCAATTTGACGTCAATCAAAGTTTTTACTTCCTAAGCCATAGGCGTATGCAATGAAAGAGAGGAAATTTTAGTGTGTTATATATATGTGATGTATAGACACACCAGTCACTGGGAGAACTCAATTTATGACCAAAGAGTAACGCATAAATCGCAGAAGTGATAACTGTTTTTAAAATTTTTCTCTCTTTCTCTCTCTCTCTCTCTCTCTATATATATATATATATTGAAATTTCCTCTCTATATACATATACATATTGAAATTTTACTCTCTCTCTTTATATATATATACTGAAAGAAAGATGTATGACAAAGTGAAAAAGTTTTTGTTTCATTCTTTAGAACTTCATCAGATTAGGTTTGTTTATGTTGATGCTACTACACATGTGCATGAATGAAAGATGCTGTGAATTTTAGATTTAAAAAAAATATATTTTAAAAATTTCTTTGTGTTTTGGGTATATAAATTAGCCAATTCAACTTAGATTCATTTTCTTTTTGGAATTGGCTAGATTATATATACAAAACTATTTTTTTTAAAATTTAAAATTCCCACTTTCTCTTGTTCATACACACAAACCTATTCCAATGAAGTCCTAAATAACAAAATGCTAAAACATTTCTACTTTGTCCTGCATCTTTCCTCTAAAGTTGTTCTTAATATATTAAAATTTATATATCATTATCCCATTTATTATATATATATATATATATATATATATATATATATATATATATATAGGAAAGAATATTAATAAAAAGTTTTGAATTTAAAAATGTACTTTTTTTGAAAAACAAATACTGTTCAAAAAAAGTACATTTTTAAATTCAAAACTTTTTATTAATATTCTTTCCTATACGTATTAAGACAGTATACGTGGATGATCATCACTATATATATATATATATATATATATATATATATATAAGCATGCAGTGTGGGTATAGAATAATCCAAAGTACATACAGTGGTAGGATAATTCTCTAAGAGAGCTCTAAATATATGTGTATATTTATATACACATATAGAGCAAATATAAAAATATATATATATACACATATAGAGCAAATATAAAAATATATATATATACACATATAGAGCAAATATAAAAATATATATATATATACACATATAGAGCAAATATAAAAATATATATATATATACACATATAGAGCAAATATAAAAATATATATATATATATACACATATAGAGCAAATATAAAAAAAAATTAAGGCAGACACATTATTTCATGGTAAATCAGAAAGTGACTGAAGCCAAGATGCCAAATCAGGACAGATTAAATTGCAGGTCCTTCTTTGAATTTTGTCAAGAAACTGTTTTTTGATTATCATTTCACTCCAAGCAAGGCAGAACTGACACTGGCATGCAAAGGGTTACATGAGAGGTGAGTGATAAGAAAGAGAAACAAGTAACGGGGATGTGAGAGAATAAGTAACAAAAGTATGAAAATACAGGTGTGAAGAGTGTTGCATGAGAGTCGAGTGGAAAGGAAGAAAAACATGATACAAGGGCTGTCAGGGAAAGGATGTGAGTCAAGAAGATAAGAGATGGCAATTGACTTTGCATTTATATTCTTGGAGATTGTAGCTGTCAGGGAAGCAAGTATATGGAAGGGAATTCCACAGGTGGGAAGTGTGAGCAAAGAAGCTGATAGAATAGAAGTTGTGGTTACATTGGTTTCACTCTAAAAGGGTGGGACTTAGCTGCTAGTCTAGTAGCTCAACAAAATTCATGCAGAGGGGAGCACCAGGGAGCTAAGTTCATTGGAGCAGAAGCCATGAAAGTATTTGTAGAAGAGACAAAGTGACTGGAGTTGAGCTACCAAGTTGGGATCAATTACATTACAGATTCTGGTTGGATTTTGTCAAGAATCTCGAGATGAACAGCAGGGGCACTCAACCAGATGTGACAGCAGTATTTCCAATGTTTTTCAAAAGTACAACAGATTTTTACAAACATGCAACTGCAATTTTTTAAACAACAAAAAGTTTTCAAAATTAGGGAGGAGTTACTTAAAGATCTTAAAACACTTTCATCCAGGTTTGTATTATCCTAAGATGGATCTATAAGTGTGATTACATCTGGACATTACTTCTGATATTTCATTTCGTAATTTTTTTTTGTTCTGGAAACAATATTATGGTTAACTTTTGTCTCTTGGCATAATCTGTAGACATCTCCATCATTGTAAGGTTTGGCATTTTTACTGTACTCCATGTTATATTAGGGTCTTTTCTATTTTTTGTTTTTTTTGTTTTTTCACATGTGGACAGCTAGTTTGGCACAATTTTTAAGGTTTTCCAGCTGAAATATAGGTTTGTGATTATTCCATCCGGTTTTAAAAATTCTTTTTATAGAAACCAAATATGTTTTTCTTTGTCCATCTGTATCATGTACAGAAGTACAGGATACAGATATACAAAGAATGGACAATAATATGTATATATATATATATATGTTCTGCTGAATATGACTGACAATGAAAATTTGATGAATTTTAAAATTCTCTTCAGCTGAAAGCACTTAGAACAGTGGACACTACTGACAATTTATGCACTCTTAGGAAGTATAACAATTGTCTTTAGTGTTTATTGCCTCGCCAAATAAAAAAATGTAAGAATATTAGAAAAATTAATTTAAAATTATCATCAAATTTTTCTGCTTAAATATATATGATATGTGCTGAAAAGTTATTTGTCCCATCATGAAACCCTTAAAAAATTAGACAAATTTTGATATTTGGTTAATTGTCAGATTTTTGGAAGTGTATTAGGATGATAACCTTTTCAGTTTCTCCTCATATAAGTGTATTTTATTATTATTTTGCATATTTGATGACTTATATAAAGCAATTTTTGGTTGAATGAATTGAAGAACATACGTATTATATTTGTGCAATACATTGCACCACAGCAATAGTTTGTTACTTGTTTATAAGTATGTAGTCATATAGATATATATTGAAAGGCCAGCAAAAAATCGTATTCATCAAAGTGTGCTTTTCTACATGAATAAGATAAAAAGAATTAATGGAAATAAAATGCATTATGAATTCTGAACTACTTTTTAAAAAATACATACAGTTTGCAAGTTGAATTAATATATTTTTATATGTTTATTTACATTTAGTTTGCAATTTATCTTCCATACAATAAAATCTACATTATCTTTTCTTTTCTTCTTTTTAATAAAAATTCAACTAATTCTTTAAAACTGCAAAGTTTTACAGATACTTTGTGACATGCATCACACAAATTTTCTGACAACTTGCATGTTAATTTTTCATTTATTTTCTGAATTTTTGAGAAAATCTTTCATCACGTGTATATTTCTGCTTTGAAATAAAAGATTTCAAATCATTTTTTTCCATTTTAAAAATTTTATCCATCTTTTTGTTGACTTTTAGTTTCTTTCTGTTTTAATCTTATTTCAGTGAATATAATTATTTTTTGTCTGCTTTTGGCTTTAGGACAATATTTTAAACTGTGTCCATTTTCTTTGAGGGTCATTTAATTTTAAGTGTTATTTGACCACTGAAAAGAATGAAATAATTTGGATTTCCCTTTTGATATCTGTTAAAATTTGTTTTTTATCTATCAAAATATATATTCATTCACTGCTAGTCTTCTTTCTCTAATATTCTTTTCTTCTTCTTTATTGTCTTGAACCAATATTTCTATATCCAGCTATTCTAAGAGTCCTTTTAAGCTAACATAACTTGATTTCAGTGCAGAGATATCTCCAGACCATCACCCTCTTTGTTTAGTAAATATGTTATTTTTCGATATTCATAACCTTTTCACATTAATACTTATATTTTTTACTGACCTTTGAGACTATATCATATTTTGGTATTATTTACATTCAGACTAATATCCTCATCTTTGTTTTATTATCCCAATTTTTTGACTGTTTTTTCCTCTGGCTATCTTAAAGTATCTGTTGCAAAGTGGCTGAAACATGATAGTAAAAAGGCAAGGACATTATCCAAATGCAAAAAATGATAAAATTCCTCATTGCAGAAATTCAAACAGAAATCTATCAGTTCATATTCATGACAATATTAACATTGCACTATCCTCATTTACAAATAATAATCTAACTTCTTTACGTAGCTTTTTCATGAAGATACAAAGTAAATTTATAAAATAAAATACATATAATCCATCATCAATTAAATTTATCAAGTAAAAATGAAATATTATTTTGTCATCAAAACATATAATTTAAATACAGGATAATATTTTGTCTGAATTTTTTGGATGAGCAATTACCACTATTTGCATAAAGAATGTCTAGCCTTCATCAATTTTAATTCACTAGCCTAATAGATTAAATCATTAGTTTGTGGATTTGTTGGCATTGTAATTGTGAGTTCAATCCCTGGAATGAGCAGTGTGTACTTGGACTTCATACTTATTTGTACTTGTGGCTACTTTCCCCTCGGGTGGGCTGAAATGGCTTCTTATCTAGAAGTTTCAGGGAACATTTTTGGCTCTACAAGCAGTCGTCATCAGGATGTGGCATGAGGATTTTCCCACAGTAGGTTGCCAGTTCTTACTGCAGTAGACTAATTGCCAACCAAAGCTATAGACCCAGTCTGTTTTGCTATTTGCCCATAGCTGGGGGGAGAATAGATAGATTCATACCATTCTTAAGTGAATGTAATGAATTCAGCTGGAATTCAAACTCAGTCATATGCGTGTATCACAAGTTGATATCCATTACTCCACTGTGCCTCCATGGGAACAGGACAAGCAATATCTGAGCAGTCCTAAAAAAAACTAAACATGATATCTAAAGAGTTTGGTTCAAAATTCTCTGTAGATTACCTGGATTGAAATGCACCTGATGAAGGCCAAAGGGCACAACAGAAGAAAAATATGCACCCACTGACAGAACTTAAATCAGAAACCCCCTTTGTAAGAGAAACTGTTGCAACATGTTTTAAACCAACCTGACCATGAAGAACATTGCCAATCACTCAAGGCTACTGTGAAGGACTGGGTTAGAAATTTATACTAGGAAAATTTGGAAAAAGAGATCATTAAAAAAAACAAAAACAATCCACTGGCTTATCAATCCCTCTGGTCTAGAGTTCACTGGGCATTCATCTTTTTCCTGGCGGTCTCATCTTCCTGAATTCCTTCTCGATTGTAAAATCAGGCTCCTCATCATCATTGGAGTAAAACAAAATTTTTAAATATTCTTAACAATGAAAAAAAAATACTTCATTAAACAAAGAACTGAGTAGATCTATTATCTAGTGAAATAAATTATAGCTTCAAAGAAGCTTTATTTAAATCTTTCCAGCCCCAGCATCTACACAATATTTTTCTTTTTTTTTAGTTTTTGTTTTTTCAGTTATTTTTAAAGTGATGGACTATCACTTTGGGACCCATCAAAAAATTCCCTTGTACCCAGGTGGGCCAGTCTGCCTTGAATAAATAGTATCTTTAAGCACAGATCCCTTTCCTCTCAGATTCTTGAAAGTTCATACCTGCTCAGTTTCATGTTCAAACATGAACAAAGAAATTTCTAAAGAAGTAATCTTCAGGCTAGTAAAGGAAAATAAATATACTGTTTAAAACAAAAGTGTGTCTACTTCAGTATTTAAAGTGATCAAAATATGTCAGATTAATAAATAAAAAATGACTTCTTTTTATATCTATCTATCTATCTATCTATCTATCTACAGAGTGTGATGGATGAATTGTTGTCTAAGTGACACAAAAATAAAAATAAAACTGACATCCCATTTTAATACATATAGTTACTAAAATTGCATAAAAATATCTTAAAATACTAAGAAAGAGCAAATTTATTCAATAAAATTGTCATTGGTTTCAACCATGGTCTCCAAATGACTTCAGAATATCCTGCAACTCTTTTGGACAGTCTCCTTATTAAATTGGTGAATGCTGCCATAATCCTTGCCTTCAGTTCATCTTTGGTATTACAAGGAGTTTTGTTGGTCTCTTGCTCAACTATGTCCCATACATAATAATCAAGAGGGTTACAGTCTGGGAAGTTAGGTGGACAGATGTAATGGGCGATATGGTCACAGAAATTGTCTGACAGCCATGACTGGGTTTTCCTGCATGTGTGGCATGGTGCAGTGTCCTGTTGCCAGGCATAGAGTCTTCCAGCAGTCACCCTCTTAATCCAGGGCAGCATTACCTCCTCAAGACACTTCAAGTTGAAACTGAGGCTCTATGAGAAGATGAATAGAGGCATAACATCACCATCACTAGTGATCACTTCAAACACATTCATAATCAACAATAGACTCATCCAACTCTTTCTGAATCCTCTGCACTGTCCTCAGATTGAAACTCAAACACACAGAAATATTTATATTAGAGCTTCTGGCACAAATGTTGTATCCAAATTTCTGGTAGAGTAAATTGCATTATAGTGCACAGATAGTACCCAACTGACCCTACTCTAGTGTTCACTTGACAAAATCAAAAACAACACGCATGTGCAAAATTAAAGATATAAAATGGTAACTATTTATCAACTGCACTTTGTATATATGAAGAAAGACAAAAGGAATACTTAGATGATGATGTTCATTCTCTGATGGACTTTATTTACAAGTAGACAGTAACCAAAATGTGTTCTGATCAGATATATTATTAAATTTTATCTCATAAATGATATAAAGTAGTTACAATTGTTAACATATTGATTCTTTTTTTAACAAAACATTTAACATATTATATATATTATAATTATTGTACTATTAGCCTCTGTCAATGTATGCTATGAGGGTAAGAGATTTTTGCTATTACTGACTAGGCAAGTAAGGTAATTATGGTTGAGGTGTTTACCCAAATTCTCACTGAAACATGCACTTATCTGGTAACCATCATGTCATGCCTAAAATGGAACATTTTTTCAGTAAGTAATACGATGGGTATTGTGGTGCAGTGGATATCGGCTCAGAATGGGAAATTGGGGAGCTGAGTTCAAATTCCAGTTGAATTTGTTGCATTCACTTATATGCAAATACCCTTGGGAGAGGTATTAATCCATCTCTTTCCTCCAGTTATCGGTTAAATAACAGGACAGATTGGGTTCTATATCCTTGGCTGGCAACTAGTCTACTGCAGAAATTAATGGCAACCTCCTGTGGGATAACCTTCTGTCCAATTAGTCACGTCCCTTTTGAGACATGATTGCTAAAGTGTGTATCACATATGGCACTTAACTGACTGACTGAATGGCTGAACATTCATATCTAAGTTTGCCTGTCTGATCAAGCTTTTATGGATGGCCAATCATATCCAAGTATGTTCATCTTCCAGGGTGATTAGCTAATCCCTGTTGCAGACACTTGCTCAAGCATATTTGTGTTTGTTCAACACCCACAGAGCCCACCAGTGGTTTATACTGCAAGTATGTTGAGCAGCTTTAGCAACAGTTTCTGGGAGAGTACACCTTATCTGGCATGATCAACAGTCTGAACAAGGCTAATATGCTCAAACCCTTAGTCACGATGACTTGTAACTTCATGCTAGCACAGCCATCAATGGCTCCCAAAGGGTCCCATCTACCCAATTTCACTCAAAAGGTTTGGGTTAATCCATGATATGGTTTTCAGGAATTTTCCAATGATGCTGCATGCTGGGATTGCCTTCTCCAGACTGATAACATCAAGAAGTCACTGTCTTGACAAATTGTCCATGGTCAGATTGTAAGTCAAGCTTCATGGTCAGAAAGCAAAAGTTCTAACTACTTGGCCACATGATCAAGTATATTTGTGTTTCTTTAACACTCACAGAGCCCACCTTTATACTCCAATTATGCTTAGTTGCAGTTTCTGGGAGAGAAAGCATTATCTGGTGTGATCAACAGTATGAACAGTCACTATCATCAAACCCCTTTGTCACGACTTATTCCTATTTTATCAATACATCTGATTATTGGATAGAATGTCAAGAGAAGCACATTCATACCTTTTCCATGAATAGCTTCACATTGTGGACAATCATAGCTCTCCACAACTTCCTCTACATTGTAGTTCTTAGTAAGGTTGGTCTTTTTACTATCCCACCTTCTCCCTCTTCTGGCAGCAATATTGTTAGGTAGGTTATTCACTTTTTGTCTCTGCCTCTCTTGCCTTCAGTATGTGCTGTGAGTGTCAAATTTATAAGTCCCCTTTTCCTCATTATCTATCCTAGAAATTTCAACTGTCTTTTTCTGATTCCAATTGTCCTTTTGTTTCCATTTTCTTCAAAACTTCCTCATTACACTGTCCATAAATTTGTCCATGGTATATTCAGCATCCATCTCTGATGTTTTGAGGTTACTTTGCTTAGCTTTTGGAAGCTTGATAATTATTTTCCAATATTCTACTGATGCAAAGAATCCCTTGCTTCAATTTGTAGTACAGCCTTTCCTTCTGATTGCTGAATTTTATTTTACTAATTTGTCTCTTTCATAATTTTGCTGAAGAAACAAAGACTACAGGCTACCTTGACAGGATGTGGCATGAAGACACTAGGTTGCCAATTCTTACTGCAGTAGACTGTTGCTAATTTGTCAGGATATGTTGAAAAGTCAATTACCAATGGATCAATTTATAGAAAAAAAAGAAACAGTTTTTGTAAATGGATTTTCAATATTTGTAAAACCATGTGAAACTGAAGTTAAATTATTATCTACAATTGAACTGTAAAAATTAGAACCTCATATCTCATGATCTAGCTGAATTTTAAATTTGGTATGTACTTCATCCAGGTTATTAGGGACTTTTTTATAATTTGTCATGCCATTGGTTAATTGCATTCATTTTTCTGTGTAAATATATGTCCATCAGTTCATTGTTAAGAACATTTTCAAGGCCACTCATTAACACTAATTGATGGACTGCTAAGTCATCATGAATCAAATTTAACAATGCAAGCCAAATTAGACTCTATGGTTTCTCTGCCTATAGAATATGTATGGAGTAGTAGTCTATAATTTACTTTCTGTTCAATGTTTGAATGAGATTGTTTCCTTCTTTTTGTAGATTAAATCTTCTGCTATAAATTGGATAAAAGACTAAGCTCTTTTAAAAGAAGTTGATCACACCTAATAGCAGATATATAGACAACACATTTTATGAAGTATATGCTAAATTTTCCAGCCATTTTTTTTTTATAAAAATACTTTTCTCCTGACTTTCTAGTTTTCAAAATAGAAGGTTCTGAGAATGTCTAGCTAGAATAATTTACTTTAATTTTTATTTGTTATTTTTTTAAGAATTATTGTCAAAAGAAGACATTATCAAATTTTAAATGTCTATAATGCAGGCAATTTTAGCCTTTAGAGTTGTTTTCAAGTTTTAATTTTTTTTCTTCTTTTAATCATTTAACCTCATGCATGACAAGACTGCTACTAGTATGAAGGAGTTACAGTGAGAGAAAAAACTGGGTAGAGGAAGTATTGAAGGATAAAAGATGAATGAGATTCAAGAAGATAGAAGATGGCAATTGATGTTGCATTTAAGTTTTTGAAGATTGTAACTATCAGGGAAGCAACTAAACAGAATGGAGCCCCACAAGTGGAAAGTGCATAAAAAGAAATCATTAGAGTAGAAGTGGTCATTGCATTCAACTATTACAATAGTGAGATGGTCAGCTCTAGATGTCAATGTAGGAACATCTTTAATTCCTGTGGATGGGGTATCAGGAAAAAAAAGTTTGTCTGTGCAGTTATCATAAAAATATTTGTAGAAAAGACAGAGACATGTCATGCCACAGTGGTGAGAAAGTGATATATCTAGATATATATATATATAAATATATGTAGATATCAGCTATTTTCAGTCAGTCTCATACTTGTAAAAAGAAAACATTATTGTGACTTTTTATGATTCAGTGTTGGCACTTTATAATAGTTTTCCATTACAAGATATAATATGAATTTCTTCACCTTGTTTATTTATTAAGAGTGTACCCATGTAAAAATGATGGCAATTGTTAGAAAGGTTTAATAACTCAATGCACTGAAATGAATGTCTTGAAACAATGTACTGAGATTCAAGAATTCCGAACTAAATTAGAGCTCAATGAACCATTTAATTAATTTGTTCAATTTATATTTGTCTATATTTCTAAGATGAGGTATTTGCAACTATTTACACTATTTCCATTGTTCAGAATGTTCTCCTTATTTTCGTTGTCATATTCACAAAGTTTCAGCTGTTATATGCTCCAGCTTTCTTCAGGTGATTGAAATTTTGAACTGAACCCTTTATTTTATACCTCGAGGTAGATTGTTCTAGTTCCACATGTCATGCCTTCTCTGAATGTTTCAGTGTCAATTATTTTTATTTAACTCAACTCTCAACTGAAGTTTTGTTTACTGCTGCTGTAGCCAGGTATTGAACTCACAACTCTTTAGATCAAATCACTGGGTTCAATCAGCTTTTTATCCACTGGAAATGAGTACTAAATGAGTACTAAAGGGTTCAGTTCAAAATTCTAAACACCTGAAGAAGGCTGGAGCATATAACAGCTGACATGTTGTTCAGTTTATGTTTCCAGACATTCAATGGTGCCTATGATTCATTGATTACTCTTGGTATTATATAAATCACTTTTTACTCAATTCTTTTCATGTTAGAATTTGATGTGTTTAACATAAAAGTGAAATAGAAATATCTCTCAGAAGAAAAACATTGCCATCAGAGCAACAAATATGGTGATGATAAAGTCTATTTCAAAATCAAGTTGAAACAAGACAATCAATAGACAAAGGTATCTGAGTACCTCACATGAAAGACTTGAACAAATAATAGTGCAATTTAAGAAACGTAAACATAAAGGAACTGATTCAACAGTTTCTTTCTTTCAGAAACTGATCTTGTATAAATGCGGAGAGATATTTTATTTTTATAGATATTTAAAATGATTAAGGAAAGTAATCACTCATAAATTTACTAAGTTACATTAATTTACATTCCTTCCCACTACAATCAGAGAGGAAAGGTATAAATAAATACCCTGACAATTATTATAGGATTTGATTATGTTACTGACACTATACTGATAGTAGACTCAAAAGCAAAAAACAAGAACTACAAAACATAGTAATGCCAAGTTGGGACCAATCACATTACAGATTCTCCTCTGGATCCTGTGGAGAACCCTGAGATGAATACTAGGGGTGCTTGACCAGATATGACAACTGTATTCAATGTATGGGTGGGCTTTTTTTAATTAGTATCACTGCATGCATAGCAATACAGCCACTAAATCACAAGGGGTTACAGGGTGTGAAAGAATTAGAAACAGAAGCATTAATAATGGGTGGAAAGAGAAAGGCATAATCAGGAGGAAAGCAGATGGAGATTAACATTGTATTTAATTTTTGAAGATTAAACTTGGCTGGAAAACATAGAGGCAGAAGTGAGTTTCACAAGTGAGAAGTGCAAGATTATGTGAAGTGTAACTTTTAATTATTTTTGATCTTTTATTTATGGGATAAACAGTCATCCAACCTGAAATATTTACAATGCAACATTTACACAAAAAATTAATATTGAATTTTTGAAATTTATGCCATTTAGAATCAAATTAATCAAGCAATGATATTCCTGGATGTTAACAAACCAATAAAATTCTATTTGAAAGAATAAATTTAATTATAGATTTTCTGTCCGAAATAACAAACAAATTCAGAACTGTCTCTAAAACATAGTAAAAAGTTGTTTTTTTTTGCAATTAAAGAACTTAAATGATGTTCCCAGTATGCATTTGTTGTCAGTGTTTTACAGATTCTTGATTAAAATACTAAAATTATCTGTCCATACGTGCACTAATCTTATCCAACATAATGATAAAGTTTATGAAATTAATATTATAATAAAATGGCAATGTTAAACTGGATAATAACTTTGAAAATCTTGTCAATTTCTTTATTCTATTTTACATGTTTATGAAAGTTTGGAAACAAGCCAGAATCTCTTGGCAAAAGCCATTTTTTTATTTATGATAAAATCAAAAAGAGAGAAACCCAAAACTTTTAGAAAAACAAATTCAGAATGGGTTTTCTTACAGTTAATTGCAAAGGAAATACTTTTACCAATTAGACCATTCAATTCAATAAGTGTTCAGCTTTTGTTTATCTGATGGTAACTATTTCTTTACTCATTTTATCATATATTTCGATCATTTGTCTCTCCATCATTTTGTCTTTCAGTTAGGGTATAGGACAACTCAACATCAGGAAAACTCAGAACCAAACAAATATAATCTTTTTATAACTAAAAAAAATAATTTATTAATGACTAAATCTTTAATTAATAAATATTTTTCTTTAAATAAGGCATTTGAAAAACCATTATGTCAAATATGAACCTGTTTTTTGTTTTTAATTTTTTTTAATAGAGTAAACCGTAAAGAAATTTAAGTTTTAATAAAGTAAATTAGCATATAAAAAAGGATTCAACAAAAAATGCTTGTTTTTAATTATTTTTTAATAAATTAAATTGAAAAATGCAACAGAAAAGGCAGCAGTTTTTTTGTTTCGAATTTTTTTTAATGTTTGTTTTAATTGTATTTTCAGTTAAATCCTTTGTTATTTATTTATGTCACTAAAATTTACTTGGTGTAGATTTCATGTTACCTATAAGTTTTTTTGTTTGACATAAAAAGTTTTATTTCTAACACTTATATATGACATTATATTTTTGTTTTTATCAGATTATCATATGACCTTACTGACACATACACATATTGAATTATTTTTTTTATTTAATAAAGTTAATCGTAATGTAATTTATTTTTTAATAAAGTAAATTGACATTGTAAAATATTTTTTTTAAAATATAATTTTTGATGTTGTAAATTCTTGAAATTATTTGGCTGATAATTATTATAAACTACATTAAAATTTACATTTGCAAATGCCTTATATAAAGAAAAATATTCACGAATTAAGGTTTTGATACTTAATAAATTCCTTTTTTCAGTTATAAAAAGATTATATTTGTTTGGTGCTGTCTTGGTCCTAAGTTGTTCAGTGTTCAGTCAGTGACGTGGAATTGTCCCTTCCCACTCAATTATACTATTTATATCTAACAGTCTTTTCTTGTCTTTTAGTTCATTTGTATTTATCAAGTGATCCATTCAAATCCCGCTTACTGTATAAGTACCTGTTCATTTATATCTATCTTGCTGCTTGTCTGTCATTCCTCAGTTGTCAATACATTGTAGACAACCAAAATGCAGGTTTGAAATTTCAATTCAATTGGCCAGGAAGTTAAGTGTCTCATGATAACCAGTGCTGCTTCAATTGTTGTACATCCGTTTCTTCCTGAGGTCATGATTAATCATTGATCTGAAAGAATCAAACTACTAACCATCAGCAGCAGACCAATATCCAATTTGTCAGAAAAGTTCTGTTTCATAAATAGAAGAGACAAAAAATCATTTACAAATTTACTTCATGATCAGATGATATGAACTTGTTTAGTTCAAGAAATCAGTGCTGGTGAAGCTCAAGGCCAAATAAAGTAAATTACCACCCTAAACATTCTGTTGAAGAGATAAAAATAAGTAACCTGGAAGACAGAACCATGTTGTTGTTGTTACTGCTGGGAAAGTTAATTTCTTCTTGGTCTCGGCAAAAGTAAATTCAAGTAAAAAGAATATATTGAGTGTGGGTAAATGCATAATTTATTTACATATATATATCTATATACAAAACTAGTAACTTCTATCTGTTGAAGGCAACAGGGAGAGAGAATAATGAAATTAGAAGTGAAATAGACTTTGATGATGCTTGTCATTGTTGATGGTTTTTCTCTCTCAGTGTATTGGTGTTGATATCAAACTGATCTGTGTCAAGTTTCTCTCTTACCTTGCTGGTGTTGACATCAAACACTCGTCTGCTTTGGGTTTGTTTAAATTTAAGAATATATAGCTATCAATTGGATCTAAATTAAGATTTGAGATTTTGTAGCAGGAGTAGCTCTCACTGGTGAATAAATTAATGTTTTCTTTTGGTTTAAGTGCATGAAGCTTATGTGCAGAAAACATTTATGCAGTCTGCTCTGGATTCTCCACTGGTTAACATTCAGTTTGTGTAGAAACATATCAGAGGCATGACAATTCTGCTAATATTTTTTTATAATCTTTTCAGTTTTTGGTTTCTTTTCAATGAATTAATTTTTCCATTGCTTTAGCTGATTATAATCATAGCTGATAAAATACATAGTCCTGAAATCTTTTTGTTAGAAAAAAATTTTTTTCCTATTAGATTTAAAGAAAATTAAGATCAGAATGTGCTCTTCACTTTTACAAAAACATTTTATTCGAGAATCTTTAAAAATATTTTTAAGAAACCAAATTTATATGATCAGCAAAAAGAATATGACTGTACAATATAGAAATATATTTCAATGTGGAATCTACAATTTGAAATATATTACATTTGATCATTATTCATGTCTATCTTGTATCATCTGTCATCATAAAAAATCATGGCATAGCACATGAAAAAGTTGGTTCATGTAACCATTATAATATGCTTTGTAGACAACCTGATTTGAACTATAAGTATTTAGTAAACAAGTTATGCAAGTCTCTTAATCTGTCTAAGCCAGTCTACTTATATATATATATATATATAGGAAATAAATCATATACATATTTTAGTGTGTGTACACTATATTCTATATGTGTATGTATCAGTAAAGTTGTATGATAATCTGATGAAAACAAAACTATAATATCATATATAAGTGTTAGAAACAAAACTTTTTATGTAAAACAAAAAACTTATATGTAACTCGAAATCTATGCAATGAAATCTTAGTGATATAACACATCACTCAATAAATCCTGGGCCTAACTAATAAAACAACAACTTTTAGGCAAAATTTAACTTTATTCATCAATGTAGTCTACTTCTAGGGGAATACACTGGTTTCAAAGCTTCTCTAACAATTTGATGCCTTGCTTGAATAACTATTTGTCTTTGGCCTGAAAATATGCTTCAGTTTTTGATACCACTTCCTCATTGGAGCCAAATTTTTTTCCCTAAAGCATTCTTCTGAGGTCTGCAAACAGCCAGTAGTCACTGGGAGTCAGATCTGGAGAATAGAGTGAATGCAGAAGCAATTCAAATTGCAATTCATGTAGTTTTGCCATCATTGCAATCAACTTGTGACACGGTGCATTGTCTTGGTGAAAGATCAATTTTTCTTCTTCCTTTGTGGCCATTTTTGTTGATTTCTGTCTTCAAACACATCAATAATGCTATATAATATTCACTATTGATGATTCTTCAAGGTAATCAGTGAACAGAATACCTTGCGCATCCCAAAATACAGAAGCCAAAAACTTTCTTGTTAATGTTTGCATCTTTGGTCACTTTGAATTGCTTTTACCTGCTGCTGTCCACTCAACTGACTAATGGTTAGATGTGAGAGTAAAGTGGTGGATCCATATTTCATCCATTGTTACATATTAATGCAAAAACTCCTTGTATTGAAACAGTTGCAAACAGTGTTCTGAATTGTTGATGCATTCTTGTTTTCGATCAACAGTGAGCAAATTAGGCACCCAATTTGAACACAGCTTTCTTATTAACAAATATTCATGCAAAATGGTGAATACACTGCCTTCTGATATGTTCAACTCCTCTGCTATCTAACACAACTTCAATTTGCAATCAGCCAGAAGGAGTTTGTGGATTTTTTTGTATTTTCTGAGACAATTGCTTATTTTAGGCAACCTGATTATTCAGCATCATTTGTATCTGTACAACCACATTTAAAGTCAGCTTACCATCACTTAACCATTACTTTTGATGAAGCAGAGTCCAAATAACATCAATCTACTACTTTGCTTAAACAGTATTTTTTCCTATCAGAAAAAACATGCTTTATCAACACACAAAATTCAAATTTTCATTATTTTGAAAATTTGTAGCAACAGCTTTACTTTCTTTTTCTTCTTCATGTGCCATGTTCCTTCAGAACCTAGGCAATCATTGACTTCCACTAGGCTCTGTCTTGTTTCTCTCAATATTTTTTTCTTGGTATCTCTTCTAAGATCCACTCTACCAACCATTTGTTCAGACCTAACAAGTACATCTTGGGCTGCTTTCCTCTGTCTCTTCTTGTTGTATATCGACAAACAACAAACACGCATATATATAAAAATATAAGTTATATTTTTATTAATGACGATGAACCGTGTAGCCTAGGGAACAGAGAGTGAGAGAGCATGCTTCTAAGGGTTGACGGGAGTGTCGTCGTATCTGTTGTGTCTCTCTCTCTCTACTGCTACTCTGGTCTGTCTGTCTGGTGAATCCGTGCGCCGAGGTCTTTTTATAATCTCCAAACCGGGACTTTTTCTTCCAGTTTTGCCTCGCCCACGCACGCCCACGTAATTCTCAGAGACACCTGTTCTGTTTGCCTCTGTAGCCATTTCCGCTACTGCCGGAAATAAGGTCAAACAAACATCCGTTCCTTTCAACGACCGGAAACACCCCCGCTTGCATCAGCCTTCCTCGGGTGGGGCCAGATTGTTATATTACATTCTTCCATTTATCCAGTCTGTGAGTATTAAGTTCTTCAAGTCCTCCTTCCTCATTACATGTCCCAGGAACCTCATTTGTCTCTTCTGGATATTTAATATCAGTTTTTTTCTTGTTTGCATCCTTTCCAACACCTCATTGTTGCACCTGTGCTCCATTCATGGTATCCACAGCATCCTTCTGTAAAACCACATTTCTGCTGCCTCAAGCCTCCCCTTTATCTTTGATGAGATTGTCTAGCATTCACTTCCATACAGAAGGACAGATATCACGTAGCAATCCAGTACTCTTTTCTTTGTTTCTAATGAGATTTTCCTGTCTTTCAGTATTCTGAGTAGCTTCTGAAATGTGTCTTTGGCCACGCCAATGCATCTTTGGATCTCCATGTCACACTTTCCATCATCTGTCAAAACACTTCCAAGGTATTTTAAGTTTTTGTAACTTGTTTTATTTTAGTTTCTCTGACTTGTAGTTGGCATAATGGGCTCCTTTTTTTGCTGTTGATTATACATTCAGTTTTCATGAAGTCCTTTCTTTTCATTTTCTTATGCTAACTTCAAGAAAAGGTCCTGCATTTTCCTTTTTGCATATCTGATATTGTTGAGATTGTGGCCACTAATGTCTAATCCTGGCAAGGCTTTTATTTTCCTCATAATTGCTTTGCTGTACAGGTTGAAAAGATCTGGTAAGAAAAAACATCCTTGTCTTATGCCCCTTTGTATTTTTGCATTACTGCTGAGTTCACTTTCCATCCATACAAAAGCAGTTTGCTACCAATATAGATTCTTGATTATCTGAACATCTTTTCCAAAAATGTTAAAGTTAGGCACCCAATTTGAACACAGCTTTATCAAATTTTGTGTCATACTTTGTCAAATATCTTTGCATAGTCTATAGAGCACAGATAAAGATCTTTCTGCATTTGTATTGCTCATTCAGATAGCATTCTGAGCATGAATATCACATTCTGTGTTTCGGTATCGGAATCCACATTCTTTTTGTCCTATCTCTGGGCCGATTCTGCTGTGGATTCTGTTCATCAGAATCCAGATGGTGAGTTTTGTTATGAGGCTCATTAAATTTATTGTTCAATGGAGCTTACTTTCCTTTGCACCTGGCTTCTTAGGTAGTGTTACAAAGATTGATCTGCTTAGGTCCTTTGGTAAATTCCTGCTGCTGTAGATTTTGTTTATTATTTCTAATAGTATGTTTATGTCAAAATCTACTAGGGACATCAACATCTCTATTACAATCCTGTCTGGTTCCACTGCTTTGTTTCTCTTCCATTTGACCAGTGATGATTTCAAATTGGTTTTTAATATTTCTGGTTCATCCATAATTTTGTGCATTGTTGTTGCTCTCTCTTGTCATGGAAGAGATCTTCAATATACTTTTTTCTTTTTCTAGTATTAGTGTTCCATCCTTTGCTTTTATTCATCCTGTTGCTGAGCATGTTCTTTGCCCTGTTAGTTCCTTTATTTTTTATGCATGTCTCCATCATTTGTTGAGCTCAGTTTGTCTACTTCAGCACATTTGTTGTTGAGCCATCTTTCTTTAACCTGTCTACATTTGCTTCATATTTCCTTGTGGAGTTTCACGTATTCTGTTCCATATCTTGGCATCATTTTCTGTCTCTTTTACATCAGGCCAAGAAAAACACTTGATAGGGTCTGGCAAGCCGGCCTTTTGAGCAAGCTATAAGGCTATGGTATTGCTAGATGTTTGCTTCGTTTGATCCAATTGTTCCTATCAAACAAGCATGCCTTCAAATCCTATCAAATGAACGCAGGTGTTCCCCAGGGCTCTATCCTAGGCCCAATGCCTTTTCTGATCTTCATCAACGATCTCCCTGATGTGATCAAATCCTAAGTAGACATTTATGCTGACAACACCACCATTTACTTCTGCCTCAGTCAATCAGCCAAGGTAGACAAAGATAACTTCACTGCTGATCTTGAGAAGGATCTCCAATCTGTGATGAACTGGGGTAAGAAATAGCTTGTAAACTTTAATGCTTCTAAAATGAAGCTGCTATCCAACAACCACAAGTGAAACAGCTGCATTGAATCAAAAGAAAGGTTGGGTCACTGTGTCAGTGCAGGAAGTTTTTCTTGCATGAGTCCATCTTGCACATATACAAATAAACCATCCATCCATGCATTGAATACTGCTGTCATATCTGCTTAGGCATCACTGCTATTCAACTTAGTGTTCTTGACAGGCTCCAGAAGAGAATATGCAATGTAATCAATCCTGACCTGGCAGCTCAACTCCATCCACTTTCTCAATGATGGAATATGACTTCCCTCTGTCTCTTTTACAAATATTTTCATGTCTTCTATTCTAACAAGCTTAGCTCCCGGTGTCTCCTCTACAAGCCGTTACTTCTTCTCTACCAACTTCTCTTCTTGCACTTTCTGCCTGTGGAACTCATGTCTGTATAATTGCTTCCCTGATAGCTACAATCTTCAAGAGTTTAAATGCAGTGTCAATTGCCATTTTTTATCCACTTGAATCCTATACTTCTTTTATCCTTTCCCCTGAATCTTGTTCTTTTTTCACTTTGCTCTCATGCAACTCTCTTCACACAAGTATTTCCATCCTTCTCTTACCCATTCTCTGAAACCCCCTACAACCAGTTCCTGTTTCTCTTTGCTCTTTTTCTATGTAGCCCCCTGCACACTAGTGGCAGTACTGCTTTGCTTGGGATGAAATGATTTAAAACAAAAAAACACTCATGGCATATAATGATATCAATATTGAAGATATAGGATTTTATAAGGAGGATGGTTTTATGGTTGTTAAAAATTCCACTAAAATCAAAGCTAATAGAATTAGGAAATTGATACGTAGGGAATTGAAAAGTCTAAATCTTAAGGATACTATGAAAACTAATCTGAAAAAAGTAAACTTCCAAGATGTAACATGTGTTCTAGTCAATGACACTTACTCACCCTACTTAAAAACTAACACTGATCTTATATACATCTACTCTAAATCTAATCTCTCCCTATCAATCATTAAACCTCCTCCTCCATTGAAAACAGAATAAGAAATAACTCCTCCAGTGATGATATCTTCTATAAACACTGCTCTCAAAAACAGTGGCTACAAATACCCTGACATTAAATACAACAAACACAATAATAATAGAAATATCATTTGTTATGCATCCCCATTTAACTAAATTGTTACTACTAAGTTGGGGCATAAATTCCTCAAATTAATTGATAAAAATTTCCTTAGAAATAACCCCTTTAGCAAGATTTTTATGAGAAATACACTTAAATTAAATTATAGCTATGGATAACCTTGAAAAAACAGAATAATAGAATTTTGAATCATAATAACAACTTAAGTAATCAACCCTATCCTAAAAAATTAAAGATGATAATAAAACCAAACTTGCAATTGTCAGAAACCCATTGAGGTGTCTAACTGACTCTATAGTCAACCAATGGACTATTTCTATCAGAGAAAATTCTAGAGTAAAAATATTTGCATCAATAGTACCAAGAATCTATTGAAAACTTATTGGTATCAGCACATTTTATCTTTTAATAATAAGGTGTACCACAAAGTCACATCACTTTGTACATACTATTGGCAATTAAAAGAAGTCAATAAAACCCCTACTGTAAAATGAAAAATCATAAAAATACTAAAACTTGTAAATCTTTACATGAACTGTATTTTCTGTGTTTACATGAAAATTTTCAAATTATTAAATTCCCTATTTTAAACCTGTTAAACCAATGCAATGAAATAATTTTTATCTGCCATCATCATCTTATATGTACCCTAAAATATAGTTAATTTATTTTCTACTATAATATAACTAGATTCCACAATCAAAATCCTACTCGTTGCATTAATATATTGATTCTCGCATCCTCTGATAATTACTTTCTTTCAGTTAACTTATATATTCCCTGCTATGTTGTCTACATATGTTTGATGTATGTTATATTTCAGTACATTTCCACTCTTTTAACAACTACACCCCTTTAAGTGATCAAAAACATAAAATAATATTAATTAATAAGTTCATAACGTTTTCACAAGCATATTCAATACAATTGCCAACATTTCATAATACAATTGTATACACTCAAATGTTTTATAATTGACACCAAAAAATCTATCTTTTCACAACATCTTAATTCTCTCTCCCACCTTATCCTCTTAACTCATTCCCCTACCCATCATTGACTTACTTTCAATTGGTTAACCTAGTCCAACACTTTGAATTCCACAAACCCCCCTGAGCTTACTGGGTATGGTAACAACTGTGTTGTTTCTAAATTTTTAAATTTCTGCATATATCATTTCCTAACAGTAAAATATTTCACTGCCTGATGAGGTACTAGAGAGTAGTTCCGAAACCCAACAGCTCTCGTGTTGCAGTGAATTATGTTTTATTACAAACACTTATAATAAAAATATTTCTATAAATATTGCTGTATGAATTATCAGGCAATCTTCAAAAAAGTAAATTACTATGAACAGTCGACTCTTATCCCATTTGTTTGTACTACTCTTATATATATATACAGAGAGAGAGAGAGAGAGAGAGATAAAAACAAACAAAGGGAAGGAAAAAGAGTGAGTGTATTCATATATAATAGTACAATTCAATGATCAGTTGATATAATTCCAAACAACCATGCTGAAACAAGAAAATCAAGAGTGATGTTTCTAGTTTTTTCTTCTGCCAATACTAAGCTCTTATGAGTCATCAAAGAATCAGCCCTGAAATATATGGTTTATATGGAATTACCTATTTACCTATCGTTTCTGAATTCAGCTAATAAGACAGACTTGTTCTCAAAGCACAGATGTGTGTCTATGCAACAAAAGATTTATACAATGCACTTCCCCATTTCACTTTCAGAACATTTCTCCTTTTTGTATTTAGAACTTTTTTGAAATCAGAAACCAGACATGATAAAATCACTCAGGTAACTTGATCCATGTATTCTTTTTCCTTCCCATCTTGGCATAGAAAACAAATACCTGCCTAAATCAGTTATACACATCTCCCAAAAGGATAAGAACAATAGACTAAATGCTCTGTGGCATATGATAAAATTACAGTTTCTTGATACAGCTAACTAGGAAGTAGATATTAGGGTTTTTATCCAAATCCTGTGGTAGACATTGTTAGCGTACATGAAGTTTATGATACTTGAGTTGGAAAATATCAAAAATAAATAAATAATACACCTGATTATATTGCCCTTTGCCCAGTTCTCATTTTCATTTATTTTCTTCTGCCTTCAACCTTTTCCCTGCTGAGTATAGTTTTGCATTAGAATTCTGGAATGCCAGTTAGAAATAGTAGTGTATATATCAGAGAAATATGTTGAAGATAATTGCTTATCTATCCAGAGTGGAGACTTTTACTTGTTTGGTGAGCCAAATTCTATGAATACTTTCTTCATTTGGTATTTCAAAGAGTTCATACCTTTGTCTTACAGTAATTATAATCAGACTATTTTTTTTTAATTGGTATGCCCCCATGCCAAGCAGTAAAGTCACTAAGACACAAAAGGTTACAGTATGTGGCAGAATTAAGAACAGAAACAATAATAATGAATTGGAAGTTGAAAGAGTAATCAGGAGGAAAGTAAATAGCTCTTGGATCAAGATGGAAGCATATTATCTGAAATTAAAGTGAAGTTGTAATTATCACAATTGACGTTATGGCTGTGGCAGTTCAAAAAATATATTTGCTTTTAATTATTTTGTTTATATTTAAAACAGGTGTAAATGCAACAAAATTCAGATAAAATTATTCATATGGCATTATAACATTTTTATGGGCACATGGCCCAATATTTTTATATTTTTACTAAATGTCCACACAGTACAAGATCCTAGAGCTACTCAAGATATATGATAAGTAAGTAAGGTTGCTGTATAGATCTAAAAGTAAAAAGTAAGTGTTGATTATGAAGATATCTAGGATTAATAACAGTTGACTCTAGACTTGGAGAGGTTATGATTGTAATGATTTAGAAGGCAACTGCTAAAGGGTCTGTTCCACAAATTAGCAGTGCTTGAAAAGAAGCTGTCTGAATGGAACTTCCTGCTTAACAATAAAATATGAAGGAAATAAGGGTGATTTAACCAGCCTGTCCTAGCTGGGAATGTCTGAACTGGTGGAACTAAGAAATGCAGCTTGTCTAATCTGGACATTTGCCATGGAAATAGCAGTAAAAAAGGTTTTCAACATTTCATTGGTAAGAAAGGGGCTGTAGGATTGAAAATAAGCTATTACCTGTATGGCTTTTGTCTATGTTGGAAAATGAGGATTGGGTAGTTGCAGCTTAGATATGGTGTTTTTGCCCTATTCTAACTTTTGTAAAGATAGAGCATTGCAGGTGCTCTTAGGTACTTTCTGGAGTGGCATAATGAATCAATCATGTTTCCAGATTCTTTAGTAATAGGTTGTATATATTGTTAGAATATTAGTGCTCTGGTCATGAGATCTGGGTTTGAATCTCACAATGGCTGATTTATCAAGGAGGTGATTTCAAGTTTGTGGGACAATCCTAGCATGTTTTACCATTGAGAATTACCGCTTAACCATATCTCAGATAAACTTAAGCCACCTGAGTGAAGTTTGGTAGATAAAAGGTTTTGGAAGCCATCAATGGATATGTTTTTACAAAATTACAATTCACTATTATCAACGGTTTAAGATCATGCTAAATTATATGTGCTCTCTCAGAAATTGGGTTCACGCAGGAAAATTACAATATGGACCATATCTAGGCTCTGTCAGAGTTGAACAAACACATATATGACTGAGCATGTGCCTTCAACAGGATTTAGCTAGCTATATTCAAATATGAACAGCCACATAGTTGTATACTGTATCTATCTGTGTTATCCTAAAATATATGTACTACAAAAATAGCTTTTCCTTTTATCTTGAAATATTCTGTTATATTTCTGTTTCTCTTTTTCCTTTCAATCTTTCTTTCAATGTCAAATACCTGAATACCTGTCATTGCACAAAATCAAAGTAGAGTAAAAGTTTTTTTTTTTATCTTCAATAAAATCTGGAGGGAAGCATGTATATTTTCATCATAAACATTTTCTCTTGGTCTAAACAGGCCAAATATCATTCTGAATTTAAAGATTTTATATTGTTTCAGTAAAAGACAGCTAAGGTCATTCCTGGAAAAAAGAGAAAATATTTGTGGAAAATGTCATGGCTCATTAGTTACTGAGATTTTCATATTACAGGTATTCATACTGAGACATGGATACACAAAGAGAAAAATATTTTTTCTCTTTGTGCATTTATGGTATGTCTAAGTATGAATACTTTTATTTATTGATATATATATATATATATATATATATATATATATATATGCGTGTGTGTGTGCGTGTGTATTTAAAAATTGTGTAATTTGGTAGCAATCCCTCTTTTATGTAAGCTTCATTATAAATGATAGACAAGGTGCTATAGTTAAGTTTTTATATAAATTTTTATGTGATCTTATAATTTTTACTTTCAAAACATAAATTATATAAAAATTTCCCATATGTTTTATTTATCCAAGTGCTTTCAACTATGCCTTTAGTCATTATCAAGGATGATTTTTATTTTACTTTTAACTGAATATATAGATTGTAT
This sequence comes from Ascarosepion bandense, assembly GCA_037127315.1. NCBI lineage: Eukaryota > Metazoa > Mollusca > Cephalopoda > Sepiida > Sepiidae > Ascarosepion > Ascarosepion bandense. The sequence goes on along the minus strand of JBBBDQ010000954.1, from coordinate 2,159,977 downwards.
AATTTATGTATGTGGAGTCATAAGACTGTTTTGTTTTCCAAACATGGTGACTATATTTTTCATATGAATGCAAGGATCCCTCATGGGTCTACCTTAAGTCCTAGACCTTTTTCTGATCATCATGAATGATCTTTCTGATGGAATCATTCCCCAAGTAGGCATCTATGCAGATGTCCCCACCATTTACTCACATTTCAATAAAATCTGCCAAGGATGACAAAAGTAAACCTTGCTGCTGTCCTTAAATTTAAAATCCGATCTATGATTGAATGGAGTAGGAAATGGCTTGTAAATTTTAATGTCTCCAAAATTAAGTTGCTCTTCTTTGACCTCTATAGAGAAACTTTCCTGCCTACCATCAGATACTAATCTCCTAGAGAGCAACACACTTTGCCTCTTTGGCCTTACTCTCTCAAATGATCTCAAATGAAATGACTGCATCGAATCCATAGTTGCATCTACTGCTAGGATGGTTAGTTCACTGTGTCAGGCCAGGAAGTTTTTTTCTCCTCAGAATCTATTTTGCACATTTATACATCTACCATTCATCTTTACATTGAATACTGCTGCCATATCCGGTTAGGTGCCGCTACTATTTATCTTGTGGTTCTCGACCAAATTCAAAGAAGGATCTGCAATATAATCAATCCTGACTTGGCAGCCAGCCTTCAGTCACTTTCTCACTGACATGATGAGGCTTTTCTATAAGTATTTTCCTGTTGACTGCTCTGATAAGCTTTTATCCCAGGTTCCCCAACCACATGTAATTACATGTGCTACAAGATTGGCATCTAGGTTACACCCCTTTACTAAGAAAATAGTTAACTTCTACTCTAAGAGTTTCTTTTCTTGAACTTCCCATTTGTGGAACTACATTCTGTTTGCTTGCTTCCCTGATAGCTATGATCTCCAAAAGTTTGAATGCAATATCAATTACCATTTTCAATCTACTTGAATCTCAAGTATCCCTTATCTTTCTTTGACATCTCCTGTATCATGATTTTATGTGTTTTTTATTAAATGTGGCACACAAACTTAAACAGATAAGTTTTTCCTCAATATTTATAATATTTATCCATTGCTTAATTACATGAAACACATTTCTGACCAATGAAATCAAACTTCAATCAACATACTGTCTCTGTGTATTTTTTAAGTTTTTTTTAATATTTTAAATCATGCATCTTTAAAAAATCTCTGAAGAAGCTTGTTAAAGTGAAACATGTCAGATTAAAATGCTTTTCTTCTACCTGTTCTTCACTTGTACTATTCAGATATATGTGCTAATCTTTGTAAAATGTGTGTGTGTGTGTGTGTGTGTGTATATATATATATATATATATATACACACACACACACACACACACAGGGTGCAAAGGATAAATTGTCTAGATGACGCAAAAACAAAAATTACTCTGATATCTCATTTTCACAGATATATTTACCAAAATTACAATTATAAGGAGTTTTATTGGCCCCTTGCTGAAATGTGCCCCATAAATAATAATCAAGATAGTTGCAGTCTGGGTAGTTAAGAGGCCAGATGTAAGGGGTGATGTGGTCACAGAAATATTCTGAGAGCCATGACTGGGTTCTCCTGCTTGTGTGGCATACTGCATTCTCTTACCAGACATAGGGTCTTCCAGCAGCTACTTACTTGACTGAGGGCTGCACTACCTCTTCAAGGCACTTGATGTAGAGTTCAGTGTTGAGTCTGAGGCCTATATCAATAAATTTAAAAGTTCTTTTCTTATAAGAATGATCAGAGTGAGTTTTTTAAGCTGCTGTACCTTTGTAATAAATATTAGACTCATTCAACTCTTTCCAAATACTCTGCACTATCCTCAGATTGACACCCAACCACACTAAAATGTTTATATTGTAAAAATTTAAAATAAACAAGGCATATGCACAAAATAAAAAATATATAATGGTGACAATTTACCCCTCGCACCCTATATATATATATATATATATATATATATATATATATATATATATATATATATATATATATATATATATATATTTATGTATTTGTGTTTGTTTATTTTTTTATTTTTCCTAAAACATAATCACTCAATCAATATTATAGATTATTATTTTATTATTGGACTTAGACATGTTAAGCCTCCTTTGCCAGTATGATCCACTGGAGTGATCATAAAAAGTCGGTCAATTTATTTTCCAACCATATGCCACAGTCACAATGGGAATATACCACTCCTCCTGCCTAATGAAAAAGCACCAAAACACAATAAGTAAAACGTTTTTAATTCTGCACACACTTTAACTCTACCCAGCTATGTGCATGGATAATTTTCTCTCAAACAATTTCTCTTTTTATCTAAGTTCATTCTATTTTCTTGTAAGGTTGCATCAGAAGCCATGCTGAATCTCTTTTTCATACCAAGCTAGCAACAACAGCAGCAGTAGGCAAGAGGTGTTAGCAAAGGCAATAATTCTTTTCTATGAAAGTGGAATAAACAATTCCATTTTAAATTTACATGGGTAAAGAAAAAAAAGACAAGAATGTTAATAACAAGAAATAATTTATTATGAAATATAGTTCTTAATGAATTATATATATATATATAATTTATTATAAAATGTTTAAACTGCAGTACTCAAGATATTGATGTTTCCCAAAATAGGTTCATTTTTTGAAAGAACAGGGCTAATTAGAACACCTTTCATTTTCCCTTGTAGTGTGTTTTTGTGCAAAAGTCTACTCTCATAATTCTTGCATAAAACAACCAATCTATATTTTATACAGCAAAACATCTTTGTCTGACTATGTCATTAGATTATTTATAGATTTTACAAAAGTGTCTTTGTATGTAGATTAACTCAGAAATGAACACAAGTTAGTTAAATGTGTTCTCCCAGCATATTGTACAGGAGACATCTCCAGGTATTGTAGTTCAAAGACACTGCCAGACCTGTTAGAGGATGTACCTTTGCTAATATGAAAATGCATGTGGTTCATGCATGATGGGGTTTCAGCACATTTTAGTCACATTGTTTGCAATGCACTGGATAACATCTACCATGAAAAATGTATAGGTAGGGGTGAACTGGTTCCCTGTCTTGCACATTTGCCTGTCCTTATACTTCTGGATTTTTATTAATATGGCCACATAAAACGACTGGTTTATGTAGTAGACATTAATAATGCAAAGAAGCTTCATTGACATGTCATAGGGGCTAGTAAAACCATTTGACATTGTGTGGGTGTAATAGAAAGGGTCCACTAGTCAATGATCTGATGAGTGTAAGTGTGTGTAGAAGCAAGTGGACATTTTAAACCTTTGTTATGTGTTGGTATGATGTGGTATAATGTTGGCATTTTGATCTTACTTGCAAACATTAACTCTGCAGGAGACATTCCTGAATTAGCATTTATGTTTGGTGTGATATGATAGACAGATAAGAAATTCTGTTGCTCCTCATTTCTTGTTTCTATTCCTTCTACCTCTCTTATTTCCCTTTTAAAAGACGTCTATGAATTGTTCTACCAACCCATTAAATCTTGGCTGGTAGGGCATGGATGTCAAATGAGTCACTGTACGCATTTTGCAACAATTTGTGAATTCCCTTGATGAAATTGTGTCATGTTGTCCAATACAATTGTGTCTGGTATACCAAATCTTGCAAACAATTCACTTAGAAATTCTATTGTGATTTTTGTTGTTGGCGATTTGCATCTGATTAATTCTGGTCATTTTGAAAATTTATCCTCCGCAATGAAGTAGTGTATACTCCTTATCATCCTTTCATATTCTATGTGAAGCCTAGACCAAGGCTTCTCAGATTTGGGCCATGGGTTAAACTTTACAGAGGGTGATTTTGCTGCCAACTGGTAATTCTTACAATTTTTGACCAAGTTTTCAATGTCTTCTATTCCAATACCTGTAATTTTGCATAAGCGCTTTCATATGTGAAATGCCTGGGTGTTTCATATGGAAAATTTGTTATATTCTTTTTGTTAGTACTGCCAGAAGTACTACTTATTCAACATACAATTGTATATCTTGACAAATTGAAAAAATATTTTCCTTATTTTCCAATAACTCTTTTTATGAGTTATGAACTTGTCAAACTTCACTTTAGTTCTAATCTTGTCAACTGTGACAAGTAATTCTCTCACAGTGTTATACATAACATTTTTTTCTGACAAACAAACCAATGAAACTGTTACTGTTTTTTCCAATTGTTCAGTCATTCTCGGAATTAGTCTCAATAATCTGTCTGCATGCACTATCTTTTTTTAAAGTAAATATTCCATATTTAAAAGAATAGTTAAGTAAGATAGTTGCCCATCTTTGCAGTCAATTTGCAGTGTGTGTTAACATACCTTTCTTCAAACCAAAAATTGTGACCAATGGATGATGATCCATTTGAAAAATAAACTGTCTGCTTTGAATATACTTGTGAAATCTTTTACAGCAAAAACTTTTGCTAAACCTTCGTTTTCTATTTTGGAGTATTTTTGTTCCACTGGCAGCAGCACCCTTGAGATATGATAAACACTTTTTTGTTTCCCAACATTTTGTTTATGAAGCAATATGGCCTCTAACCCAATGTTTCTAGCATCACTTGCTATATATTTCCTTGCTTGGGTCATAATGCATTAAATATAGATAAAAAATTCGACCTGCTTTCAATTTCTGAATTGCTTTCTTTAAACCATACCCATTTTCATTTTTTTCAACAATTTATTTAAAGGTGCTATGAGCTCATTCATGTTAGGAATGTAGTTGCTGTAGTAGTTTGCTACTCTTAAGAATGCTTGTAAGGATGCAATATTTGTAGGTGTTGGCATGTTTTTTATAGCATGTGTTTTGCAAAGACTCAGCCTTCTATATTTGTCATCAATAATTTGACCAGAATGATTAATTTTTGGTAGAAAGAACTGACACTTGTCTATAATGAGCTTAAAACTGTAATCTTTCATCCTTTCAAGCACCTTGCTCATGTGCTTTTCATGTTCATTATAGTTTATGCTTTTAATTAACACATCATCAAGATATGCCATAGTGTAATACAAACCACTTAGCATCCTGTTCATTGTTTGTTGAAAAATTGCAGGTGCTACTTTTACTTCAAATGGTAACCTAAACAGACCCTTGTGCATATTTATAGTTAATATTTTTGCACACTCCTTGTCCATCAGAATTTGTGAATATGCTTCTGAGAAGTCTAAACTAAAAAATATTTTTCCTCCATTCAGCTTTGCAAATATTTTTTACTGAACGTAAAGGGTAATTATGCAGTTCCAAGCATTCATTGACTCCCCTACGGCGTAGGCAGTGCAGACTCTGATTTTCTTTTCTTATGTAAGCTGTTGGACTCACCCATTGGCTGTAATTTGTTTTTCTATAATGCCTAATTTTTCTAGACATTCCAACTCTTTGTCTATGTCTTTTAGTATGGTTAATGGTACTGGTTGCTTAGGTCAAAGTTACCTTTTCTTTTAAGTCAAGCTTTGAACAAAATCCTAGGCCTTCAGAAAAAAATCTTTGGAAATCTGTGGAATTAGATGATCCAACAAAATGCTACAAAATGTGTTGATAAGAATATAGAATAAATCAAACTCCTCCATTCAATTAGTATCAAAGAGATTCTGCATTTGCTGCATGACATTTAGTATATTAATTTTCTCTCTTTTCCCACAAGAAACAACGTTCAAATAAATTTCACTAAGAAATTCAAGTTTTTTTGCCTGATATACTTTTGGCATTTTTTTAGATCTGCATAATGGTGGTCTACCAATTTTATTCCATGTATCTGCATTAATAATCATCAACTCACATTTTTATTTTCATGCCAATCAATCAGTCGTTTAGGAATTTTTTCCTGTGACTTTTCACCTATGGTATAACAAACAATATTTTTGGTTTTCTTTTGACTTGTCTTTTACAAAAATAACTTTTATAACCCTTATAACCACAATTGAAGTATTTTTTTATCTTTGAATGAACAATCCTTGTCTAGATGTAACTGACCACAACCATAGGATTTAAATGGATTTATTTTAACTTTCATACTTTGTGGTTTTTACTTTTCTAATATATGATATGTCCTTTTGTTCAATACTTGCAGTATCTTTTTTAAGTTTACATTACTCAGCCAATTTTTGTTGAGTTATTTTCTGGTCTTGGTCCAACTTTGCTAAAAGTCTCTAATGTACATCTGTTTTGCTTGGTGAGGTTAATCCTTGAACAAAAATTAAACACTTAGACATATCCATGCTTAATTAATTCAGTCAGAACTTTTCATACCTCCTTATTCACTATACTTGCGAGTGTTATGTAGTCATCATCATTGTTTTTTGATAAATTTAAGCAATGTCATCATGTGTGAATAAAAACTATGTTCTCCAAAGATTTTAGACAATATCTGGAGAGTTTCTTCAAACATAATTTCTCCAGGTTGTTTTTGTATTTTTCATGTTCTGAATCACCAGACTTACTTAATAGTAAACAAATTTTCTTATCATCTGTCCAATTTGAACATTCATTAACAAATATTGCCTCAAACCTACGATTATAAGCATCATATATAACCTTCTTTTAGAGTTATATGTAAAATTTCCAACTGAGTTAAACACAGTATCCTGTGAAAATGTATCTGGTTTATGTGGGCTTGTTTCTCTTTTTGAGAAATTTTCCAACAGTATAGCAAATAATTTTTTCTTGCTATTTTTTTCCTAATTCTTCTTGCTTTTCTTGCTATTTCTGTGCTAATTCTTCCTGCCATTTTTGTGCTAATTCTTATTGGTTAAAAAATTGTTTTTGTGCTAATTATTGTTGTTTAAAGGTTGTTTTTGTGCTAATTCTTGTTGTTTAAAAAATTCAAGGAAGCATTTCTGCAAGTCCTCTATTTTTAAATTTGCTGTTGTTTGTGATTATTTTGAAATTGTCATCAAACTGTTTGTTTTTATCAGTAAATCTGTACAAATATTTTTAGCAAAGTCGCTGTCTGAGTTTTTAACATCAAATCTGTTGTTTGTTTGAAATCTACATAGCTTAATCTGTTGTATATATATTTTGTTTGTTGATATTTTTGTTGTCAGTCTATTGTTTCTGGCATAAGTTTTTTTCAACGTACTGATTTCACCAGCAGAATAAAACAAATCTTTGTCGACCACTATTATAATAAATAGTGAATTTTTTTATTGCCAACCTGTTGTATTGCCAAGGTGGCAGAAGGATACTCAGAACATTTGTTCCAAGTCTCTACAGCACAATATCCATGCTACTGGATATTAATACAAATAAGGCAAACACCATAAGACAAAACAGCAAACGGTAAATGAGAGGAGAGGAAAAGTTGTTAGGGTCGCAGAGAGCACAGTCCGATAGTAATTGTCAATGACATTCCAAACTATTTATGCCCTCCCCACCTAAGCAGAAACCTGAGGTAAATGTGACACAAGGCCAATTAAGCTTCTGAAATTGTCTGGAGGCTGTGTATGAAGCCAATGGCAATCTATTGAATAAATTTAACTTTTAATATTTCAAGATAGATATTCTAGTATTATTTTGGTAAATATGCGTTAAAATGAGATGTCAGTGTTATTTTTGTGTTTATTTATTATGTAATTTCTTTGCATAATTTAAATGGTAATATAACCATCATGCACTTTGTGTATGTGTGTGTCTGTGTATATATATATATATATATATATATAAACATTTTAACTGTTGGCTTCTACAAGAAAATCATCCACCCTTTGACAGGTCTTGTTTTTATTCTTGCAAGGAAAAATGCCACCCTTCTCAACAGCAGAAAAGCTATTGGAAGATCTGGTTTAGATGCCAACTAACTGTCTATGTGGCAGGTTGTATTAGGTTACATGTTAACATTAATAGGTTTAAGCCTAAAATAAACTGTATAACTATATATTTTATATTTAGAATAAATAAAACAAATCACAAATATGTTATTGCAATTCATGTGTATTGGTCATTATGTATAGGTTTGTTTACATTTGTATATATACATACACCTGCATATCCATACAAGCACTGGCTGAGTTGCTTCCTTGTAGTTTATCGAGTAATGGTGAACTGTCATAAATATAAGAATGCAAGACTAATATTTCAAATAAAAATATTTGATAAGTTATAATAATAAAACAGAAAAAAGATTAATACAATAGAAGAACGAAATTAAAACAATGAGTGTTATATACAAAAACAGAATTACATATCTCTATTGCATTTTTGTATCAGCAACTATTAGTCAAATGAAAAAAATGAACTCTTTATTATTTAAAAGTGTTCATACTGTACTGAAAAACGATGCAAATAGATGCTTCCTCTGAAATATACAATGTGAATGTCACTGGAATTGAACCACTAGTTTTATAGTTTGTCAGTCACAATAAAGAAACTATTAAAGAAGAGAAAGACCAAACTCTAGAAGTTTTTAAACACTCGGTTTTCAAATTCATGTTGCATTATTTTAAATTATGTGTTGTTAGCAACATGAAGCTAAACAAAGTATTAAAATCATGAAAATTTCATTGGAAACAATGAAAACCTCAGTGAACTATTATGTATTATCAATCCATCGGACAATTTCCTCACAGATGAAAAAGTAATGTAAGGCAGCAGAGATTTAGTTCTACAGAAAAGAGCTGAGAATTACACAAATAGAAGATGTAGGCAACAAGGAAGTTTAAGGTAAATCAGAACAAAAAGGATTAGTGTTTTTTTTTAATCATATCATCCCAAGCAATGCAGTACTGCCACTGGTGTACAGGAGGTTACATAAGAGGAGAATGATGAGAAAGAGGGACAAAATACAAGGTTTGTCAGAAAATGGGTAAGAGAAGGATGAGAACACTGATATGAAGAGAGCTGCATGATAGTAGAGTGGAAAGGGAGAAGAATATGATGCAATGGCTGTCAGGGAAAGGATGTGAGTCAAGGAGATAAGAGATGGCAATTTATATTGCATTTAAATTCTTGGAGATTGTAGCTGTCAGGGAAGCAAGTATACAGAAGGAAATTCCACAAGTGGAAACTGCAAGAAAAGAAGTTGGTAGAGTAGAAGTTGTGCTTAAATTTCATTGGTTTCACTGTAAAAGGATTGGACCTAGTTGTGACCGAGTTTTCCATCCATTTGACATGGTAGGCATTAAAGTTTCCAAATACAAATATGAGTGAATGGATGAGAAGAAATAGCCTTATATATTGTTCAAGATGCTTTCACGTACGGAACAGTCAGGAGATGAAGGGGAGCAGTAGAGAAAGAAAAGATAGCTAACTGAGCTTAGTAGAGAGGGATAGAAACACATGTAGGGATGATATGAACATTCAAGAGAAATCCCCCTAGCTAAAGGGAGACATTTGCTAACATAAATGCCAATTCCATGTATATGGACATTAGAGTCCTTCCTAAAGAGAGCAAAGTAACCATGGATATTAAAATTAGAGGAAGAAATAGAAGGGTCAAGGTTAATTTCACAGAGAACTAAGATGTCAGGTGAGTTTACATGAAGGAAGGATTCAACACTGCAAAATTGGTATGGATATTTGGATGTTCGTGAAAGAGATGTTAACAAGTTTAGGTGATTTTTGTTCAGCTGGTTTAGTTTTAATTCTAACTTTATGTGATGTCATAATTAGAGGTTTTTTGGTAAGGAGAGAATAGTAGTATCGGTTGGTCATTAAATGCAACATGTATAGGAAAAAACTGGTGCTGACTGCAGCATAATGTGGCCTTAGGGTTGCTCACTGGAGATACTTGCAGAGAGACTTATTCATACACAATACAACACTAAAAGAAACCCCAATATTATTCAACTGTTGATCAGACCAGCCTCTCAAGATGTTATCCAAGAGTTCGAGTTATAATTAAAATCTGAGAGGGGAAATTTCTTTGACACAGAATGAATAACTAAAATTTGGAGAATTTGTCATTCACAGGACACATTAAAGGTAAGAGGGGCAGAGAGAAACAGTGACTAACATACCTAATGTGTTTGTGTAAGTGGTTGGCAGAACATGGTTTAGGAGAAATATTAAAAAGACTAACATTGCTAAGAGCTATAAGAGATAGGAAGTTGTGGAAAGCCATGGTCAACCTACCCAACAAGTTTGTGTAAATAAATAGGACAGGAAATAAGAGGTATAGTAAAAAACAAACATTGCTAAGTGCTACAAAGGGTGGAAAAGTTGTGAAGATTGTTCACTTCTTGAAAGGATGCAGCACATAAAAATATGTTGCTAACAAATCATGAATGTGTATAATAACACCTACCAACCCCTAAACCAAATAATAACACGCTAGGCACCAGCAGCATCAGCCCTCTCAAGATTAATAGATTAACCTATCCTGAACTCTGCCAAAAACAAACACTTAACCCTAAGACCTGAAAAAAGGTCAACAGAACTCAAAATACAGACCAACCCCTCTAACACCCAAAAATAACAAATCCAACACAAATAAACTGGCTTTTTCAACTAAATAATTCTCATTTCTAAAAAATCACCTGAGGAAGAAGACAAAAACATAATGGGCTGGCTTTGAAACATGAAAAATTTTTGTGTAGTGATACTATCAATTTAAAAATATTGTAACAACCATTACATTATATATATATATATAATTGCCTGTCAAATATTGGGACTAAGCAAAATGATGGATTGCTGCTTCCACCTCAATGCATTGAGTCAGAAACACTGGGATTTCAATTTTGAATGTGATGCTATTGTGATAACCCCCTGACACAAATTGTTTTGTTATGAATTAAGATTGTCAAACTTACAAGTCAAAAAGCACAAAACATATTTTGTTTACAAGTCTTCAGTGGCTAGAAATATTTGAAAAACAATCATTTTACTTTGCTTTGTTGTTATCTGACCTTAATTTTATGGTTATGAACGAAACCCATTAATCTCGTCAATTTGTTTACAAGATGTGTGCTGAGTTTGATTCTTTGGTAAGTTTCAACTAAAGTAAGGCCATTACTGGCACAAAACACTTTCCATCACACTCACTGATTAGAATATCCACAAAACTTCTCTTGTCACTCAGCCATTTAACATCCATTATGACTAAAATATCAAAGAAATCTTATCATATAATTTGTTCATTTAACCAACATTCTCAGTTTGGTCATTATATACATAACCTTTCAGCCATTGTACTTTTCAGCCTTTTTCAGGAGTCTATCTTTTGTAGGGAGGGAGCCTAAAATTAATATCTATATGGTGTACCATCTATGAGTTCTCTAATAAAACTTGGCAGAAAATTTCAACATATAAAATAAAAATCTATTGCTATTATTTTTACTATAAAAGTCTACTTTTATACTTTTACGGGGTTTTGTTTTTTGTTTAGAAGTTCATCATTTATGCATAGATGGGACACTAGCAGGTGCTACCACCCCAGGTCAGGGTGGATTTGAGAACAACAGTAATTAAGATGTGTTTCTATGCTCCTCAAAACCCTCTTGATCAGAGGCTTTGCTGCCAGATGTAGTTTATTGTCCCACTAAGGATGCAGTTTTAAACTAAATAAATGTTCTTTTTAAGTGTTTGAATTCAACTAAAATTCTGTGTGTTTATCGTTTTAATCAATTCACCCCAAGCAAGGCAATAAATCTACTGTGATGCAAGGGGTTACTGAGTGGGAAAAATATAAAAAAAAGAAAACATTATTAAGGATCCTGAACAATAAAAAGAACAGGAATTATGAAAACAGAAGATAATGATTGATATTGCATTTAGATTTTTGAAGATCATAGTTGAGTGGAATGAATGCAGCCAGAGGAGAGTTCTACAAATGAGGAGTGCCTGAAAAGACACTGTTAGTATAGAACTTACAGTTACATTTAACCATTTCAGCATGTTTTGTAAGGACTATTGCAGGTATACCATCAACCCTACTTGCTTTGAGGGATCCAGTTTAGAATTGATATCAGAAACCATAAACAGAGTTACATGCATATCACTCAACAGAAACTCAGTTCTAAATAGAAATTCATGCAAATATACTGCAGATGAGTCAAGTATAAAATTCTATTCTAGTATGCATAGATAACAGAGTGAGTTTAAGTATGTAAAGAGAAAGGAGTTAATTAAATTTGGGGCATCAGCATGTCATGGATACAATGCTGAAACAATGTCTTAAAATTATGATGTCCCTAATCATCTTAATAGTAAAGCATATAATAATGATAATTCTTCATTTTAAAAATTCTAACATAATTTTGAAATTGATACACTTGTCAATGAGTAAAACTGTAAGAGTGAGTTTGAATGCACAGTCTGCAGTATAAATTTTATTATACTTTCTAACCTGGTTTGACTGGAGTCTTTTATCAGAATTTCTTTCATTAAAAAGGAACATTTAACAGCAATTTTCTTTGATTTAGCTAGTGATACCTCATGGAGATATAGTATCATGAAAGACTTAAATGAAATTGGTCTCAAAGGAAGATTACCAATTCTTATCAATAACTTCCTGACAGCACTAACCTTTAATGTTCATGTCGATATCACACTCTCAGACCTATATGAGCAAGAAACGGGTGTTCCTCAAGGAATCATAATATTGGCAACACTCTTCCATGTCAAAATAAATGGTTTTATTAAATGCATGAACCCTGGAGTTGACTGTTAACTATATGTACATGGCTTTCTAATATGTTACAGATCAAAACATATCAATACAATTGAACAGCATCTCCAACATTGTCTCAATAAAGTAAACAAGTAGGCCACAGAAAATGGATTCAGATTCTCCAGATCAAAATACTCACTGTGTACATTTTTGCCAACTTTTGAAAGCTACACCATAATCCTGAATTAAGACTTTATGGTAGAGAAGTGCCTATAGTAGATCAATACAAATGCTTAAGAATAATCTTTAACAAAAAATATTCCTTCATGCTACGTATAAAATATCTTTGTGAAAATTCAATAAAGCAATACAACTACTAGAGTCATCCCTAACAAAGACTGGTAAGCTGACAGACAGAGGCTACTAAAACTCGATTGGGCATTGGTTAAATTTAAACTGGATTATGGATGCTTTATCTATGGTGCAACAAGAAAATCATATGTGAAAGAACTTAATACCATCTATCATCAGGGTCTGCAATGTGTTCTAAGAGCCTACATTACATCCCCAATTGAAAGCTTATACACCAAAGCACACAAACTACCTTTGGCATTAAGACAACATAATTACAATATTACATCAAACTTTATTCATACCCAAGTAATCCAGCATACAACTGTGTTATGCCACCTCAATATAAAGAATTAAATAATTTAAATGAAAATGCCATTAAAATTCTTAGTATCAGCATAGAAAACAATTTCAACAAATTTGCAATAAAACCTTCTCTAATACACAAATCTATTTTCTCAAAAACTCTTCCCTGGTTAATAAAACAGCCCAGTGTAATATTAAGTCTTGCAAAATACTCAAAAACTAAAAATGACACGTCTGTATTCATGGAAGAAATTCATAAAATCTTACAAAAACAAACAAATTGTAATCATATATACACTGATGGCTCCCAAAATATTGTTAGAGATGGATGTTCAGCTATACTGAATAAAATCATTCTTCAAATGTGCCTACCTGACCAATCCTCAATATTTAGTGCAAAAGCTATGGAAAAAGATTTAGCCTTGGATATTATCATAGATGGTGAGTCAGACAGATTCATTATATTCTCACACTCCCTGTCTGTTCTAACATAATTAAAATATAAAAAACCTGACTAATCCTGTAATAACCAAACTTTTAAACAAAATCAATATACTTTGTAATCAAAAACACATCATATTCTACTGGATCCTAAGTCATAAAGGCAAACCAAGTAAATGGAAAGACAGATAAGACAGCTAAAGAATCACTAATAATGACTGTATCAAAAACAAAAGTCACTCACACAAATTCCAAAACAAAAATTAATACCTCTAACTTAAATAAGTGGCAAGAGTTATGGAATATTCACCCAAAATAATAAATTGCACAAAATCATACCTCTACTTTTCTGAAAAGAAGTAGTCTTAGCAAAACTCAGAATTGGTCATATCAATATCACATGTTCATTTCTTCTAAAAGATGAAGATCTGCCTAAATGCATAGCATACTAGGAGACTTATACAGTAAAATATTTTATGATGGACTGTACCAAATTTGTTTCTATCCATAAACACCTTTATAATGTAAATAGCCTTAAACAACTTTTCAAAAATGTTAATGAAAAACAATTTTGACCTACTTAAGGAAAAGTAAATTATACACCAAAATTTAATCCAGATAACTTCAACTATAGATGAACTATACAACCAGTCTTCAATTATATTTCTCAAATTTTAAAATTTAAAATTTACTAAGACAGTATTGGATAAAAATCTGATTTTCAGCCTTAAATAACCCAAGATCGTTGAAATGCTGGTAAAACAAAGAAACTGAACCAAACGGAAACCTACAATGATTTCAACAGAATCTTCTATATTTTCTTCCTCTCTTTGGTGACATGAAACTGTGCATGAAGATTAATTACATTATCCTGAGTATGAAATATTTGAACTTTCCTAGCATTGTTACAGTTCTTTCTCTCTTGTTCACTTCAAGTATAAAGTTTAAAGATCTTGACCCATCACGTGTAGCATGGAACTATCTTGTTTTTTGCCCTTTTCTTTTGCAAGCTTTCATGCAAGCCAAAAATACCCAAATCTTTCTTTCTGCAGGGGTAATAAGGTTTATTCATGGAACGTAAAGATGGTGACAGTTTTCACATCATTCTTTTCTATAGTACTTACAAGAATTGCAGAATATACATGAAAATGTTTGTTCAGACACTTAGGCATCATACTGATGCCATATCTTCTGTCAGTACCCAAGTCGATATGGGCCAGTAACTGATATAATTAACTGGCATAAAGAAAACTGGCCACACAATTCATTGGAGACTGGAAAAACTTGTTTATTTCTAATGTGCATGGTCATTCTGGACTACAAGTGAGGTTTCTGTCCCTTGGAAAAGTACAACAATTGAATAATATGACAGAGCATATTACTTCAGAAATATGATTTAGTCATCTCTTTGGTAGAAATTGAAGAGAAGATTAAATTGAAGCCTCTTGTTGGATAACTGAAATAGATTGCTGGCTTAGTCTACCATGACATGGAGTTTGTAGTTTGCCAGTTGAACTCAGTATTCATCAAATCTAATGTTAACTACCTGAATAAAGCTAATAAAATAATAAGATATGTCAAAACTCATTAAATGCTGTTAGCTTTGCTTGACTTAGAAATAAAGAAATAGTAACATATACAGATATAAGTTATGCTGACCTTACAGAGCAGAGTGGTTAAGGAGGATAAATTGTAGCAGATGTAGTTGGTCAAGTAACATGGAAATTCATTAAGTTCAAGAGAATAGACAAATCAGATGAGTAGCAGAGACCATATAATTTGTCTAATGTTCTGATATATAATTTTTATAGTAAAAATGATAGGAAATCAGTTTGCCCCATTTGCTGAAAAGCAATAAAAGTTTGTGTGATGCTGCAAAAGAAAAGACTGTGAAAATTTCACTTATTTGAAAAATGATTGGAAAAGATATATACAAAGTAATGAACAATTGATACATGTATTCACAAATAATGGATCATTGAGTGCAAATCCTTTGATATGGGTGGGGAAAAACACATATATAAAAAAAAAAGTCAAATTTGTTGGAAAAATAATTTTCTATCATTTTGTAACCCTACCATTTAACATTTTGTACTAATTTACACCACTAATGGGCCCATTAATATTAGAATAACATATTTTGACTGACTCTTAATGTCAATCAAAATTTTCTCTAATAAAACAATGTAGAGAACTGAATTTATCATTGAAACTTCAGCAAACTTAGACCTTCATGCCTACATAAAAAATGGTTTGTAAAAAGCACAGTTTTTCCATTGATGCTGTTGTTTTAAATACACTACCAGCCATAATTATTAGGCCACCCCAGTTTTTTTTAAAATAAATTATGTATTTCATAGTATTTTTAGTATTTATTGCCAAATAAAAATAGAATAGTTCTTTTGTTATTATTACTTTGCAAAATTTTACAAGGCAAGGAAGCAAAGATGAACTCATCTGAATCACCCTAATTTCTCATTTTGTCATTAATTTTCATAATATATTTATAAAGTATAAATTTGCCTGAAATTAACATAGATAATTAATTTTTAATATTAGGTTGTCACACATGAAATAAATCATATTTTGGTTGGTTGTTGATCTGGTCACCTAATGAAATAATTTCTTTAGTGTATAAAAAAATCCTGACTCATTCCCAATTCTTTTTCTTTCAATATATTTGTACTCATGAGCCCAATGAAAACTATTACAATCAATGTTGAGTAATCTTACAGCATGACTACAAACTGGTAAAAAGAACTATTTTTGCATCAAATCATTTTGTGAAGTGAGAAATGAAAACTCTTAGACAACAGTAAGAGAGTTGGCCAGTGGCTAGATGCAAGTAAATCACAAACACAATACCCAAAACTTTCATTGCACCTTAAAAAGTTAATGATTACTGTATGGCAGTCTTTCAAAGGGGTTATTCATTATACATTCTTGCCTCAAGGGAAAACAATAATAGCTACCTCATATTGTGGAAAAACTGATTGTATGCACAAAAAATTGGAAAAGAAACATCCTAGACTTTTGACTAAGGATGGCCTGATTTTGCTGCATGACAATGCACAACTGCACATTTCTCATTGAACTGCCCAAAAGCTGCATATCCTGAATTCTGAAATTGTGCTATTATCCTCCATATTGGCTTAATATCTCTCCTACTGATTATCACTTATTTAAGCATTTTGAGGTTTTCATATATGATAAACATTTGCCAATAAGTAAGAGATAATTGAATCATTTAAACTGTTTATCACATCAAAGGATGAGATTTTTTTAGAGATGGAATCAAGAATTTAGAGATACAGTCAGCCATCAACATGGTGCTTATATTAACTAAATAAATTACTTATTCAACATTTCAGAAAAGTTTTATTCATTTCCTATAAAGTACATCATTTCATCTTTCATTTCTTCAATCTAATATATGTATTTGCAAACATAAAGATGTGTATAAAGGAAAACAAAGAAAATGTATTCAGATACGTGTATGCAACAGCACTGATCTGAAAAACTTTATCTGAAGTTAATACTTAATATATTTTCCTAAAAGTTAAGAATGTGTAGCTGGTATAATGGGTAGCAGCTTAAAATGAGAAGTTGGTAAGCTAAGTTCAAATTTCATTCAGATAATTTACATTGATTTATGTGTAAATACCTTTGGGAAAAGTATGAATTCATCTTCTCCTCTAGCTATGGTTTAAATAGTAAGAATTGTATCTGGACAAAAAAGCATAGCTTCAAATAAAGTTTTAATGCAATATTCATTCCTCCAAAAAATAATTCTTTTTGAAATCCTCCAAAATATGTTTCAGCTTTAAATAACCCATGAATGATTGATAAGTAGTAAAAGAAAACATCAGAACTTTTCATAAACTCTTGGCAGCATTTTTAAGACATCATAGTTTCCTCTTCTTTGCAAATAATTTCCAAGTTTTCAAGATTTCTTGAATGTTTTTAATATTCATATTTCAGTAAAAATTTTCAATGGTATTTGAGTCAGAGCAATGGCTGAGCCAATGGAGTTTCTTACAAAACCATTCTCTTCAACCTTGCTAAAAGTTCCTACTATTTTTCACTTTCAACAGTTATGCTAAGATGAATAAGTGATCTTCAAATAAATGCTGATACATGTTTCCATTCATAGTTCTTTCAGTTACATTTAGTGCACCAGTGTCATTTGAAAAATCACCCACACACACCATATTCCCCACCTGTATGCTATACTGTGGGAATAGTATTCATAGATATAACCATTTTTATTCTCCACACTGGAATAGCTGAGGCCAAAATTTCAGGCTTAGTTTGATCAAAAAAATATTTTAGAAAATCAGTTTGTAAAGGCAAATTGGCCTGGCCAAGGACGTATTCCAGAAGCTGAATAGAGTATTAAGAGACAAGAAAATTTTGCTAGAAACAAAGAAGAAAGTTCTGGATTGCTGTGTGATGCATGTTCTTCAATATGGCAGGGAATGCTGGACAATATCATCAAATGTGAAGAAAAAACTTGAAGCAACTGAAATATGGTTCTACAGAAAGATGCTGTGGATATCATGGATCAAGCGAGAGAGCAATGATGAAGTTTTAGAAAGGATGGAAATGAAAAGGGAATTAATACTGAGCATCAGGAAGAGACAGCTGAAGATCTTGGGACATGTGATAAGGAAGGAAGGCTTGGAGAATCTGCTACTCACAGGTCAGATAGTGGGAAAGAGAGACAGGGAAAAGCAGCAGATAACATATTTGAAGGGTCTGAGCAGGTGGATAGCAGAGCGAGGTTTGGGTGGGGTAACAGAAGAAAGCATGCTAAGTACTACCAGAGATAGAGAGACATTAAAGGTTATTAGCCCAAGTCCTGAAGGGACATGGCACATAGAAGAAGAAGTAGTTTGTATCTTCAAGTGCTTGTCTTTCAATTAAATTGAGCATTTTCAGTTTCCTTTTTTCCTCTGTTGCCTATCCAATTTTAAAAACTCTGTTATTGTAGATGTAAAGTAATAATAGTATATTGCAAATACAAGATTCACACACTGTGTAAAGTAGATACACTGTGAGTGAATTCAAATGAAAGAATATAGCATTCTGACTGCAAGACAAGACATATCAGGATTAAGTAAGATGATATCAATGAGTGGCCTATCTTATTGGCTAGGAAGAAATCCCAACATGCTTCTGCTTCTAAATTTGGGAGAGGAATGTCTTTTGGTGTCATTCCAAACAGGATTGGAATCAAGTTTTATCACTCATAGTTGTTTAAATAATCAATGTTTTGGATATTTTTAAATCTTATGGTTTCATTCATTTATTTGAACTACATTTTTCAGTGTTTTGATTCAGATATATTATATGAGTGACTTCTTGAAGGAATTTATTTTTTGATTCTAAACTTCTACTATCATTATGCAAAATGACCAAGTGTTTCTGAAACAACTGTTTAAGTTCTTAGTAATGATTATCTGACCAAAACCATTAGAAAGTTCATTATTTTCAGTTCTCATATTTTGATCACCTTGTCTTTAGCCAATATTGTTAAAAAATACTGACACATTTTGATTATATTATCTGTTTTTTTTTTAGCCCATATTTTATGGGCTGAAAAATGTCACACATTGTTACATTTGTCCTAATAAAATAAAAGATAAATTCATTAAATATTTAGATGAAATATTCAATAACTTTTGACAGAGGCTTTGATGCTTTCGAAATGTTTTCATTTAAATATCAGTTTTATGCATTGGTCTAATTATATAAGATATTTTTTACAGTTAGTTTTTTTTTTCATGAAAAGAAAAAGCTTTTATTCACTAAAACTGTAACTTGCAACATAATGTACATTATATGTGTTAATCTAAAGCCAATTTATATGCAAATATACTGAACATGAATGAATATTTTTCTATATGTGACATATTTTCAACAACCCAGTAAATTCTTGTGCATATAGACACACACACACATATGGTGCTTGTATGTTTTATGTGCTTTAAATCTATACCCTTCTTCACTGGTGGAAATGCAATAACTGTTATCAATGTTAAGCACACATACATATATACATGGGATGGACAAAATAATGGAAACACCTAGTATCATAATAGCTTATTTTGGAAAATTTGATTAATATGTCAAAATATTGTATGGATGTTCACTTTGATACATTCAATGTGTTCATCCTGCAAAAGGCTCTTGAAATAGACGTTAAAAAAGCATAATAAGAGGAAGAGACAGGATATGAAAAGGATCAACATTGACCCTAAAAAGCAAAAATATACTCGGGAAAGAGCTAATCTACAAAAGGCCAGTGTTGTATACCTGCCTGAATAAAATGTTCCTATTCTTTTATATACATAGATACTGTTGGAGTAGATTAGAGTAGAGTAATTATTCAGACTAACAGTTGCCAGTAGTGTATCTACTTCAGACAGTGTGCAAGTCTTGTATTTGTGATATACTCCTATTCTTAACATTCGTTTTGGTAATTACTCATACAGTAACCTTTTAGGGTTACAACACAAAAGCTTGTTTATTTTTATGTTTGTTGATTTAATATTACTATTACTTTATTTTTTTGCTAAAATTGTTGACTTTATTACAGATATTATTTAAATAAGTTTATTAAAATCAGTAGTCAGAGCTATTTAAGAAATATAAAATCTCACTAGAAACAAAGAAAAGAGTGCTGGACTGCTACGTGATGTCAGTTCTTCAATACGGCAGTAAATGCTGGACAATATCATCCAAAATGAGGACAAAACTGGAAGCAGCAGAAATGTGGTTGTACAGAAGGATGCTGCGGATATCGTGGACTGAGCATGCAAGCAACGATGAGGTGTTGGAAAGAATGGCAACCAAAAGGAAATTAATACTGAGCATCAGGAAGAGACAACTGAAGTTCCTAGGACACGCAATGAGGAAGGAGAGCCTGGAGGAAGGCAGCGGATAACATATTTGCAGGGCCTGATCAGGTGGATGACAGAACGGGAGTTGACAGGAGTAATAGGAACAAACATACTAAGAGCCACAAGTGATAGGGAGACGTGGAGAACCATGATCGCCTACGTCCTGAAGGGACAAGGCACATAGAAGAAGAAGAAGAAGTGATCAACCTCATCTTGTGGTTCAGAAACTGTTTTTAGAAGGAAATGTCAGCATTCAGGATAATAATGCACCCATTCATAGTTCTAAAGTTGCAGCTGAATGGCACAAGTAACATTCCAGTGAAGTAGAGCACATCCTATTTGACCACCACAGTTCCTAGATCTCAAGATCATTGAACATTTATGGTTCATTTTAGAAAACCAAGTGAGAAGTCAATATCATCCACCATCATCATTGGAAGAACTAGAAACTGTTTTAGCTAACAAATGGATAAAAATTAATCTGAAAACAATTCAAACTTTGTACAACTTGTTCCCATGTAGAATTCAAGCTGTAATTACTACCAAAAGTGGTCCTACCCCATATTGAAATAAATTTGCTTGAAATTTCAAGAGGTTTCTATTATTTTGTCCACCCCAGTATATATATATATATATATAGAATCCTTGAAATTTGGTAAGGTAAATTTTAATAGAGACTAACTCATTGTTAAAATTTATTGTTAAATTTAACAGAGTATTATAATCAGGAAACAAAAGTTAGATATTTTTACAAATCCATTGGTAATATGATATTTCATGGCTCCTACCGCATATCAGACCAAATTTATACAACAATGAATGGTTCAAATTCATCCAGACAAAGTCAAGTTAAATAGAAAAAGAAAAAATTTAAAAAGAAGAGTAAAAAGAAAGAAAAGGAGAAGAAAAGAATAAGGGAAAAGGGGGTTAACTTAAGGTATTAGATCTTAGCATCACGCAATGTCTTTGGCCTAGATTAACAAAAAACCTTCATTAATGAAAATAATAATAAAATCTAGAAACCTAAAATTAATAATAATAATTAAAAAATTAAAAAATAATGAAAAATATTATATATATATATTCAACTAAAATGTAATTCAAACACATGCAAATGTTCATTTTTAAAAAATGTTCTCCTTTTTGATATAATTTTCAGGGTCTTTCAGACAAGGCCATGTAAATATTACACCCACAGACACAAGCACACACACACACACATATAGTAATTCACAGAGAGATCTGTTTTGCTGTATCACACCTCATCAGTACGATTAGACATCCGATTTCATTTTATCCAGAATTGAAACCCAACCAAATTGGCATCAGTCGGCAATTCTACCTCTGAGCTATGGGTGCTCAGTAGAAAAAGGCAGACTTTTAGCATTTGATGTATCATACGCCAGTGGCTAGAGTGCTCTAATTCATTATTGAATGAGCAATGAGTAGATATAGAAAAATAAAGAAAGAGTAGAGAGGCACATATATTTTGCCCATACAAGACCAACCTGAAAAATAAAACATCTTTTGCAATATTTTTTTCCTTTGTAAATTTTTAAGAATTGTCTGGTAACTCTGATAGGCTTTTAGAATTTTGAGTTTACAGTTTTATGTTTTATCATTTTTGCTATCACGAAATAAATATATATTTGTATGTCTAATTTTGTACGTATAAACTATTGTGAAGTATACATACTTGTGCAATTCCTTCGATTGTTGTATATTTATATGAATTTAAAGAAAAAAATTTGAATCACAGTCATGATTTCTAAAAGAAAGTGGACAAGAAAATATAAAGCGCTCCAATAATTTTTGACAAAACAAACATCTGCGAAATAAAGTAAGGAAGTCAGCACTCAACTTTTACACAAAAGGTTATGATTTAGATTTGTAAAAAAACATATATGGAGTTAAGATTGATCAAAATTTGACATCTTAGATTAAGCTTTGATAAATAATTTAAATATATTACAAAATTGTGTGACATGGAACTTATTACACCAAAATGGAAGCCATTTTTCAAAAAACCCATGGAAAAAGCATTATAGAAGTTTATGATAACAAATTTTAAAAATATTTTTAAAATTGTAGTAAATGCAAACATATATTAAATTTAATAAAATAATTAAAAAAGATACAATAAAAGCTGAGAACTTTAAAAAAGTTTTAAATAAACTAATGAATGAAGTCATATTTTCAACAAAATATGTAGTTATATTTTTCATAGTAAATTTGTATGCTTTTTATCTCAAAAGTATATATCTATGTATCTGTTGGCTTTATTGTTGATTTCCAGATACTATCTTCTCCTTCTATGTGCTGTGTCTATTCTGGATGTAGACGATCATGACCTTCCTTATCTCCCTATCCCTTGTAGCTCTTAACAACCATTCTTTTGTTGCCCCTCTCAAACTCTGCTCTGACATCCATTTGCTCAAGCCCATCATGCCATGCATTGCTTTCTCCTGTCTCCTTTTCCCTCTATCTGTCCTGTGAGTATTAGATTCCTCAAGCCCTTCCTTCTCATTACATGTACCAGAAATTTTAGCTACCCTTTCCTGATATTAAATTTCAGTTTCCTTTTAATTTTCACTCACGTTGGTTGACGCTAACATCTTTGGTCTATGGTATCTAAAGGATCTTTCTCCTGAACCACATTTTGGTTGCTTCAGGTCTTTTCTTCAACTTTGATGAGATTGTCCCACATTCACTGCCATATTGAAGGACAGCCATCACATAACAATCTAGTAAAAGTTTCAAACTACTTTTTATTGCTTTGTCCAATCAAAATTTTTAAGTTGATTAATCTTCTCTTTAAGAGACTTGTAAAGTTTGCAGAAAGTACAAAGTTGATGAGATGAATCTTTTGAAACTGCAACATTACAAGAGTTTTTAATCAGAATTTAAAGAAATTGTCTTTAGTGGAATCAAAAGTGAGGAGACTAAGAACAATTATAGGTGAAACAAGTCTGGTCAGTGAAATATTGGTGACTTGATAATGGAATGAAAAGTGCCTGCAGATAGTTTTGCAGATAAATTAATCAGATATATTAGGTTATCTTTTAGTACATGTGTTTTATATATATATATATATATATATATATATATATATATATATATATATATATCAGCATGCAGTGTGGGTATAGAAGAATCCAAAGGAATATCCTGTACATACAGTGGTAGGATAACGCTCTAAAAGAGCTCTAAATATATATGTATATAAATACATATAGAGCAAATATAAGAAAAATTAAGGCAGACATGTTATTTTAAGGTAAATCGGAAGTATAGGCCTATTTCAGGTGAACCATCATCAGCTTCTGTCTTTATTGTACAAAGGATTTTACACAGTCTGCCTCAATTTTTCTTATATGTGTGTCTGTACAAGTGCATGTATATTTTATACATGTATACATATATTAATAAAGCAAGGCTTCAGGCAGATTTCTTAGTGTTTATTCATTTCAGTCACATGAGAAACGTGTAAACATAGCTACATCTTTTTAGATCATGTTCTGCTGAAATTGTATGAAAACTAATTCCTTGTGGAATTCTGATGATTATTCTGGTTTACTGCAATCAGAGCACATTGCCAAAGTTGAATTCTTATTTGTCAGTCTAATCCTTGCTGACCTCAAAATTCGCTTTTTGTTTTTTGTTTTTTCATTTCCCTTTCATTTTTATTTGTAAGCTGTATTTGGAGCTGAAGTTTCTTAAGACCCCATTTTTCTTGAAATTGGAGTTTTTCTGTTTGTTCTTCTGATTATATTGATATTTCAGAGAAAAAAGTATCGCAATTTAACAGTAACTTCTTACAATTAACATTTTCATATTGTTTTTATATCATGTATTTTTTTGAAATTCTTTATGTAAGGTATTGTTACTTTTGTTAATACACTGAAACAACAATGTATTATCTTTCAGACTAAGATCAAATCATAATGTCTGTTTTTCTTTATTGAAAAACAGGTAACACTGCTTCTAGCTAATATTTATGGATAATTATGTATAACTCAAGTAATTTTCTAGCATGTAATAAAAATTTCTAGCATTTTTGTAAATTTTACACTTTTTGATGTTACTCACAAACAGAAAACGTTTCTGTCTGATTTTTTTAGATGAGTTATGATTTACATTCAGACTAATGGTATGCAAGCAGGCAATAAGAAATGTAGGTTTAAGCTCCAGGTTTTAGATTCAAGATTGTCTCACAGAAAAATAGTAGATTAAAGCATAACAACAAAGATCTGGACATAAGTTCAAATGTGAACATTTTGGCATATACTTATGTTTATTGCTTCATATTGATGAATATAACAGTAATACTCAACAAACTGTATTGCTATTTATATTATTTACAGTCAAACTAATGTCCTCTTGTTATTATCATAACATTTTAACTGATGTATCTCTTGTCATCTTTGGGTGTCTGTTGATCTGAATAACAAACTTAATGAAATTGCTCTAATCGTAAATAGTGTAAATAATGATAATTCCTCATGTCAGATATTCAAGCAGAAAATGTCTTACTCAGTCATTTTGTACATGCATTTGTATTTTCATATAAAAACTTATGTAAAGCAACAATTTTGCCCAAAAATGTTTCTCTTTGTCTCTGCAATATCTATCCCATCACTGTAATTTCATTTCCTTTAAACTATCCTATTTACACATTTTTCTCTTTAGAAACTGTGTATTTGGAGCTAAATTGACAATATCTAGTGTGTTGCTTCATATTAGGAAAACATTGACATTAATTAAATTTACTAGGGCATACATATGTAGATAGACGGACAAATATAGCACCACTTACTTAGAGTAAAAAGAATCCAATTATAACAAAATGGTGTTCTTTTGTCTTCATCTCTATAAAATGGCTCATGTCAAAAAGTTAGATTGAAAGAGAATTCAGTAATATTTAATATTTCTCATATTAGTGATCCATTTTTGATTTCCTAGCTTTTTGAAAACATGAACCAATGATACATCAGAGAAGACATTTTTGGTAAGATAAAATAGGGACACTTCTTTATTGGTAAAATTAGCCTGAAAAAAACTAGAAACTTTGTAAATATCAAAATCTCTGCTTTAATTGTTTATCTTGTTTAAAAGAAAAAACATTCTTTTTTCTTTGAGTTAATATTTCTAATTGTTTAAACCAATGTTATGAAAGTATATTTATGTTTTACACATTTTTTCTGACCCTGCTTATTGACAATGGACATTTTTTACAAATGGTTAGAATGTTAGCATTTCAGCCATGATGTATCTGTTCTAATTTCAACATGGTTGATTTGTCAATGAAATGATGTCTTGATAATATCAGCTCAAATCAAGCTCATATCAACTCAGTGGGTTGCAGTGTTAGGAGTTATCTAAAAACTATATCACTTATTTATCCAAGCTTTGTAATTGAAATTAGGTAGATGATAAAACAGTTCAGAAGCAATCAATAGTTATGTTAGCATAAAGTCACATTCCATCAAGTGCTTTGTTCAACTGTTGGTCATGGCAGATTATGTGCTCTCTCTCCCAGAAACTATAACTAAGGTATGCTAAGCATAATAGTGGACATCTGTTTATCTTGCAGGATAAAGGTCATGTTCTATTTGGTTAGAATTCAGTCCTCTGGTGGTGAAATTTAAGTGACCTTTCAAGGACACAGGTTTGGATGATATATGAAAGCTGTGCATTGTCCAAACTACATGGCTTCCTCCCATCCATACCAACAAGATCCAAAGAAATTCAGGGCATTCCTTTTGTGGCCAGCTTAGCTGTATGAGTTGCCAAAAAGTTGTTAGGGTTTAAAGGCAACTTTGGGGCTCCACTCTAGGTTTTATGTCAGGATTTACTTCCATAGCTTTTTCTGTGTTTGGATATGACTGCAATGCTGCAGAGGTTTTAAATCTGTGTTTTTCTTTGCCAAGATGAACTACCTTCCTGGGTTGTCAAGCTCTATCTACTCAAAGCAGCTGGTTCTAAGGTGTCAGTTGCCTGCCTTTGCCCAATCTTCAGTTTGGATCTGGATTAAGTTGTTACAGGCTATTTGAGATGCACACCATGTAAACTTTTCATAGACAATGAGAGTTAGTACCCAAAATCACCTCTGACTATGACAGCCTTCAGAGGTATATTATGTATACAAATAAGCATTATATACATTATGTGTTTTAGAAGCTCAAAAAAAATGAATGGTTTTCTAAATAAATAAAATGTTATGTAAGCAAAAGAATACAAAGCTAGATAAATTATGAAGTATATAAACAAAGACAAATATTGAAAAAATTGTTAGTTTTGGAAAAAGACAGCAGAAAGAAAATATTATTTAACCCTAAAATACTCATATTATACAATAAAATAATTTATACTATTTTTTATTGTATTAGAATGTTTTTCCAGTTACACTTAAAATCCGTTATTTGTTGGAGCTTTCAAAAAACATGTCATCTCTCCTTGAGTTCAGAATGCTAACCACAGTTATATTATAAAATACAGGTTGGTTTTATGGGTGTTGAGGAAACACAGGTGTGATGCAGCTATATATGCAACAGAGATTAGCTAATTCACCAATTAGTCTACTAAGACTAACAGATACCTACAACTATTAATTAAAAATCAAAGTGAGAGGCCTTGTACAAACACCACACCATACAACTGCAATTTTATTTTTTTACTGATGTTGTTTAAAGAATGATAATTTAATGAGGTGGTTGTACCATAAAAAGGGTAATACAAGATTTGAAACTTTATTAAGATTTTATTCATGTCAATATTTTGTCAGCTACTATCTGACAGTCTGTGATGTGATCCTCATCTGATATGTGAACTTTACATTAATCTACTGTGATGTATGAGAGACTATCCTCTCTCCTCAAGAGTGTAAGTTTACGTAACCATCTGTTTTGTTTTCACCTCTGCAAACCAGATACGGATATGAATTCATGTCTTCAATTCAATGGCAGGAAATGAACTCAACTCAACCTCTCTAGTGCACCTTGCATTCAATTACTTCTTAATCTCTTTCCAGTTTTGATAATAGTTATAAGCTTTTAATAATTTCTATATTGTTCTGAGCACATCTGTATTATGGAATGAGTACAGATTTTAAAAGTGGTTTTATTGAAATTTCTTTTTATAAGCATAAAAAAATTATTTTTTATAAGCATCATTCAGTTCTATTGTAAATTTGTGTATTTTGTCATAAGACAAAAAAATTAGCTGCTAAAAAGACAAAAATTAGCTGATAAAACTTCATTTGCTTTTGTATAGATTCTTCCCAATGAAGTATTATTTAGAAACTTATGTTTGGCATCATTGATTGAATTATTAAACTTGTGTTCTCCATTGGTCTAACAACTGAACTGTGCTTAAATATCTATATGTATTGTTTGTATTCAATATTTTGCAAATTAAAATCAAGTCACTTGTAGCAATTTGTAAGTTTAGAATTAAAATTTTCTTTCTTTTCTGTTAGACTTTTAATTTTTAAATGCCCCAAACAAACAGTGTTTAAATCTCTTAATAGATAAGCATCTCTCTCTTAAAAGCATGAAACTTTTTACACTAGTAAAAATGATGAATTTAGGTAATTTTATTTTGATTTTTTTAGAATAAAAATCCTCATGAATTAATAAGATCCTTAATGTTACATTTTGAGACCATCTATTTTTGCATAATGATAAAATAGATAAAATCCTTTACTTCAATCTTGATAGAGATTATCTTATAATCAGAGAAGTTTATATTTTGTGTTTTGTATGTAAAATGGTTAGAGAAAGTTATTGCCAGACCAAATGAACTTTGAGATGAATAAGGATGCATATTTTTGATAGCTTGGTATCATTGGAACAAGAAAATATTTGGCTTAGAATTCTGTCTTGTATTTTATTTTGAGGAAAAAAATGGATTATTTTCAAATAAAAGCTTCAAAATTGAAATCCTTAACTTTGTCATGTTTTAAAATTCAATTTGCAAGAGTTTTAAAACATCCATGATGCAAAATTACATTGAATTGTTCTTTCTATGAATGAATGCAATGCATTGGAATATATGAACATATATCTAAATGTTGGAAATGCATTTAACAAGACATTCGCCTGTCGATATTTTATAAGTATCAACGTTTACTGTCATTTCTGGGTACGTTTATTAAAGTTGAAAAAGGAGATACATGAATTATGGAAGTGAGTAAAATTATTTTTTTATTTATTCTGCTTGTCACTGTGCAGTGCACAATAATATTGGACAGCAGACCCCACAAAAAATATATATCAATATAAATCAAAACAAATACCCACATAGCTTCAATTGCAGAAAACTAATAATGTTTAAAATACACTGAAAATCATCAATGAACAACACTGCTATTTTACAGGAGGTCTAAGAATAAAATATCATTTCTCAAGTGCTTTGTTCTAAAACTAAAAAAACCAAGACTGTTACTCTGTGTTCAGACAAGATATACTCTGGATGTGTGTTGTTTATCATTGTTTTCTGCACTGCTGCAGCACCAAGAACTGGATATATTCTCAAAATATAGTAGTGATTCACTGCTGCACTTTCTTGACTATTGTAATTGTATTGGTCAATGCTTGTGTGCAGAAACTTAACTTTATCCATTCTCTCCATGGAAATGCCACCAATAATCAAAGGAACAGGTGCTTTCTCCAAAAGTCCACCAACAGTTCCTTTGTTTTTAAGGTATTCAAAGCAAGGTTGTCCCCATTATCAACACTAAATTTACATTGTTCAAATGCTTGTCCTCATCTTTGTTGGCATATTCATGATGTTTTGGTCATTGTATGCTTCGGCCTCCTTCAGGTGATTGTAATTTTGAACAAAAAAAACCCTTTATTTTGTTCTAGTTCCATGACTCATGCTCTTCCAGATATTTCAGTATCGGTTATCTTTCTTTAAATCAACTCTTGAAGCTTTTTTCACTCCTGTTCAAGCCAGGTATTGAACTCACAACTTGAACTGGATTCAAACCAACACTTTTATTCACTGGCCCATGTGTTCTTGATGAGATCAGAGAAGGAATGTTTAGGACTTACAAACCTTTTTTTAAAGAGCTCATATTACAATTTTGTTTTTGTTATTGTTTTTTCTCAAGCACTCCATATTACTGGTTCCCATATTGTATTAATTTGCTATGCTTGGCCGACTTTGGAGATTTTTATGACCTAGCATATGTGCTGATTCTTTAAGTTAATGTATTTTAGTGGTGGTTTCTGTCTATTATCTTAACTTCATATTGAAAGTTTTTCTCTAGCTTTTTATTTCACAACTTAGTGCAGTGCTCCAAAAAGTTTTTTAAATTTTTTTGTTAATGAAATGAATTGAGAGATGTTAAACTTTCAGATTATTATGAAAAGTTTTGGAAAAGGTATTATTTTCAAAGTTTCTGGTGGGGTGTGGGGGTCATTGTGTCATTCAAGCTTATAGTAAAACAATATCCTCATTTAGATGTTAGGAGTTTAAAAATTTATTTCATTTGTGCACCCTTTCTAACATCAAGTGTGCAAGGGTGTAAAACTTTAAAACGTGATCCAGATTGTAAATATTCACATCCTCCCACGTTCCCTGTTAAAACCAGCGCACAAACAGAATGGAATTAAAGATGCAATGAAAGAAACAAACATGAGTAATTATTAAATAAGTTTGTTATTGTTAAAAGAATTAAACTATGGAATTATTTTCATTTGTGCACTGCTTTCAACATAGAGCAATTGATAATAAAATTTCAACATAGAGCAATTGATAATAAAACATAGAGCAATTCAACATAGAGCAATTGATAATAAAATTTTTACACTTGTGTATGCTATGACATTTGACTTATTGTAGAGTAATGAATGTACATAAAATATTTATATATAAAACAACAATCCCTGTAACAGAAAAATGCTTTTATGACAACAGTACAACCAAGATAGGAAAATGTATATTCCACATGCTCACTCACTCAATGTTAAAAATGATGCACCTCAAAATGAGCAAAGAAATAATTAAGTTCCTCTGTCAGCAAGGCATCACCATCTATAGTTTTTACAGATCTTATATTTGCTGCTAATATGAATATTGAATACCCTACCATACATGCCAGAGATCATGCCTCTCTTTAGATTAGCCCTAGCAACCCTCTACAAGGCTGTGTTGCCAGCCCTGAAGGCACCATTTTGGTCCTGAAGAGGAGACCAAATCTGCTTTGTTATCATCAGTTACTGGTTGCAAGATATCTGGACATGATTATCAACAATGACAGTATTGATGCATTACTTAATATAACAAAGCACAGCTGAGGTCTATTTTTTCAAATCTGGTCCCATAAAGGTTTCTCAATTAGTCCTTCCAAAGCAATCTTGCAGCTAGATTGATGCTCTTTCTCACCACACCTTAGCAGTCCTGATTGTATGTTGAGTAGAGTATATATTGATGCTACTAATATGTATGCATGGGCTACTGATTGGCCTAAGTTTGTCAATGGTGTTGATTTAAATTCACATTTAATATTTGAATAGGCCTTGTTCAAAATATTTCCTCTTGAAACATTTATGTATTCTTCAAGTTTTAACAGAACTCCTTTAAAATTGGTTTGATTAAAACTGCCAGCTATAATATGAACCGCTTGGAGATAGTTCTGCTTTGTATTGATAGTGCCCTCTATGTCATAAAGCTCTATTAACATTCATGTTTGGTGGTAATAATTATGACAGAAAATTTGTGAGCAAAGGTAAAATAACCTTTTGGAGAGGATGCAAATGAAACTTATACCTAGCATTAGGATGAGACAGCTGAGGTTTCTTGAACACTTAATGAGGAAAGAGGGTTTAGAGAATCTAAGACTCACAGGATAGATAAAAGTAAAAAGAGATAAGAGAAAGCAGTATGAGACATACTTGTTGGGCTTGAGCAAGTGAATGGAGAAATGGGTTTTGGGAGAGATATCAAAAGAAGAAATGATACGGATAAGGTCAAGTGAAAGCCTATGACTGTCTAAGTCCTGAAGAGATATGGCACATAAAGAAGAAGTCTCCAAGTCAGTTGAACAATGATTATTCAGTATACCACTGTCAGCACATTAGTTGTTATATATGCAAATAAATAAGCCTCTTCTCTTGCCAGAGATATCTATTCATGCCCAGTTAAATTCAAAGCAAATATCTCAAATGTTAATTACAAGAGGGCCCTCTCAACTTTGAAGATTGGTGTTAAACTATCTTTTTCAACTCTTTCTAATTTATCTTTCATTTGGTCATCATAACTATCTGTAAGAAATATAGAGATAGATCACAATAAATTTACTGTTTTTTTTTTTCAATGTCACAGTGTTTTAGATAAGATACAGATATAGTGGGGCAAAGTTTTAGATGGCAGATCTGGTGAGAGGCAGCTCATACCAATCAGAAAATTTTGTGGGCAGCATTTAGAGGAATTAGTATGAGGAAGTAACATGCAAATTTAAATGATAATTTTTTCTTTTATTTCACTTGTGCCATTTTTACTTTATGCTTTCTGAACTGTTATGTAATATCATTCTTCCCTAAATGCTGGAGAATCTCCTCACAGATGAGAGAGAGACAGGAAACAATAGAAATTTGGTTCTACAGAAGAATGCTGAGAATACCATGGCCCAAATTGAGAAAATTGAAACAAAGAAGCACACTAACAATTAACACCAGGACAAGACAGTTGACATTTCTAGGGCACAAGGAAAGAAGGCTTTCGAAATTGGTTACTTGCAGGATAGATTGAAGGTAACAGGGACAGAGATAAATAAACGCATGACCTACCTATTGGGCTTGAGTAAATGTATAGCAAGGTTTAGGAGAAATAACAAAAAAAAATTTTGTAAGCATTACAAAGAACAGAAAATTGTGTAGAACTATGATTGCAAAACTTCTAATGGAAATGACACATAGAAGAAATGATAATACACTGAAGACTTAATTGTAAGATTACACTATGAGTCAGTTACGGTTTTGCTCATAGTGCATATATTGTCAATGTAATAACAATGTAATAAAAGTTATTTACTAAAAAGTTTTTATTAAAATTATTTTTAAGTATATTTTCTCATTTTATATTGAGGCTTTCTTTTTTGTCTACAATCAATACAAAATAAATGACTGTAATTATGATCTTTCTTTATATTTTGTAGACATTGTTCATTTTTAGAATCAGTAGCACAAACACTAGGTACACCACTGATTGTATTACATATTAGACTAAATCCAACTGAGAATTAGAATCTTTGTGAAAAGATTATGGGTTTCTGGTTCTGAAAAAGAAAATGTATATGAAATCCTCAGTGAGAACACAATACGGCAACATTTTCACACATTAGAATTGTTCTTCTTAAGAGACATGAAGGATAATCTTAGATCAATTCTCCTCTTTTACTATGCTTGGAACTGGCTGTTTTTGTTGATAATATGAATCCAACTATTTCTTTGCTGAAGTATTCCAAGAAAAAAGAGATTGTCAAGAACCTAAGTGTCAAGTTGATGAAAATTTACCAGTTACGAATCAGAGCAAACATTTTCCTTTCTGTTTCATCTTGAATATTATTCTCAATAAATACATTCCCAAATTTCCTATGTAATGAAAAAATGAATAAAAGTATTTTTGTTCTTAAGTGAAGGAGGTTGCTACTCAGAGTGAATGGTAGTGTTTCATGATTTTACAAGTACATAAATATTGCATAAGATATATAAAAAAACTGGATAGATAGGCCACAAACCATTTTAAAATCTTTATTAAAAAATGAGTAGTAAAATTTTTGATTCTCTCTCCAATGCTTAACCTATACTAAGAAGCAAATAAAACATGATTTCAGAAGATGAAAAAAAAATGATCAGGTATCTTACTTGTAAAGCATTTATTTAAGAAATAATGCTGTTTAATATAAATCTGTTGTCATGATATTATGAATATTTATACTGCATTAATTATTGATCTCTTAATATATAAAATAAGATGTTTTGATAATAAAAAATTGTCGATAGTGACATACACATATCTGCAATAATAAGATCAGAATTTGAGTTTATTTTAAAAGAATGATACTAGAATATTATTAATCTAAATTGACACAAATTTATTACAATTCATTCTTTCTCAAGTTTGCAGGGTTTGGGGAAAAATGTTGCAAACAGAATTTAGTGTTTTGAAATTCGTGTCACTCTAGTTAATGAGTAACATTCACCTTGGTTAACTGGATATCAGATAAGATATATTCTTCCCAATGTGATTTAAAAAGAATTCATTTCATCTTGACTGTCAGATTTCATTATTGGATTCCTGTCAATGTTTGGCATGAGAAAAACAAAATGGGACATTTATGCAAAAGATATGTATTTATATGTATATTAAAAAAAGGTCAGCTCTTGCTATCAATCACCCAATTCTGGTTGTAAAGCCTGATGAGACTGAAGATTTTGCATCCTCCCACTCCACCCAAAAAAAAGAAAATTCCTTATAAAATTAATTTCTTCTGAAGAAGCCATGGATAGATCACAAAAATGATCATGGGTAGGAAGAAGTTTAAGGTAACAGCCAATAAACTTCCAAGCTGATTCTTCATAAAAAAGCTTTAGAATCAGAAAAAAAATAATTCTACAAGGAAAATATTTCTACAAATGTAGAAAATTAATGAGTTAAATGATATTACTCATACCGTTATTATTATCATTTTCTAAGTTATTATTTTAACCAGTTATACCATGCTATATAATTATTTCAACTTTGCTATATAATCAATGAAATATGAATAATATCAAGTATGTCTAATAATATAGAAAAAAAACAAATGAATAATATTGATATGTAACTTAATATGTTAATAGTAGCTAATCTGTATTATTAACAAGAATTAATATTGACATTTACATAGGATAAATAAAAATAGGGAAAATTATGAAATAATGTATAAAAATTATAGCATAATAATTTTGTTATTGTTTTTCTCATTTTTCCTTTTTTTCTTCTTTGTTATGACTTTATAACCCAAATTGCTAATAGGAATAAGGGAGTGCAGTACACAGACCCCCAAGCAGTAAGATTCTTCCTCCCTCTAGTAGAGCATGTTCCAAAAACATCTCTGGAAGTAAATCAGAGCAAGGTTATCAGCAAATTTTCTTTATGTAAAATTCCTTATTCAGAATCTTTGTCTTTTAAAGATTTTGTGCTGGAATCTTTTTTTTACTGAGAAAAAAAGAGAGAAAAAAAGAAAACGTCATAAAAAAGACTCTCAAAATGCACGTCAAATATTGATCAATTTGCTTTTGCTTTTTTTTTGTTTTATATTTGCTTTCTCTTGCTATCATAAAATTGCTATTGACTTTGAAAAGATTCTGCATTCTTCAAGAAGAAACCCTGTCAAATGGAGTGGAAAAAGAAAAGAAAGGTTAAATTGTGCTTTGGTCTCAACTGAAAATTACAGCAGCAGCAGATTTTCTTAAGCAAACTCCTGGAACTTAATAGATACTACTTTGAATTTTATGTATAGCACAAATAAAGAAAAAATACACTCCTCTGTCCTGTTATTGCTAGAAGGTACAAAATAGCATTATTTTCCATTTTTTCTTAACATATTCTTTTTTTTAAAATCAGAAATGTACTTTGATAACTCCTATACATATAGGTTACACTTCATAGATTTTATAGTATTTTTGGTAACCATGCTACTGTTTTTAAATTAAAAAACAAAAAAAACAATTTTAAATGATCCTATATTCATTCTGTATTATTTTTAAAGGATTAATGCCTATGCACAATGCTGTTAAATTTGAGTAAATATGAAGTATGTAGCTATAATGACATTAGAGATAATGTAGGAAAGGTACACATTATTTTTATGAAACAAGATTAAGAATTTATTTAGAAATTTACAAATTTGTTTCAGTATCTTTGTTCAGGACAAGTAATCACACATTAATGGATTATAA
Source organism: Ascarosepion bandense (assembly GCA_037127315.1). NCBI lineage: Eukaryota > Metazoa > Mollusca > Cephalopoda > Sepiida > Sepiidae > Ascarosepion > Ascarosepion bandense. Next base: position 2,124,441 of record JBBBDQ010000954.1, on the reverse strand, counting down.
CTTTAATGAATCGTCAAGAAGAGAAAATTTTCTTATTAGGTCATTGGACACAAAATAATATTTCAAAATGTTTAAATTGAGAGAGTTCATTTCTCACATAAAAATTATTCAGTTGTATTCAACATGAATAAAAAGATACATTTTAAGGTACTTCGCTCAAGAGTTGAATAGAGTTCTTTGAAATTCCTCTTCTCTTATTAGAGGCTGATCATGTACCAGCCTGTAATTTGATACCAGAGTTATTCAGACATGTGGGACTCTACCTTTCTCTCTCTTCTCTTTTTTTCTTCTCTGCTTTGATTTAACTTTCTCTGGCTATTTATATCAAAGAAGAATTGATATCAGCTTTTTACTTGTTCTCAGTTTGTAAGTCACTCCCTTTTTCTATTTGTCAAAATAAATTTTCACATAGGTTTGCTAAACTGTGCTTTGGTCTTTTCTTCAGCCCTGAGCCAATCCCTTTTCCTGTTTGTCAAAATAAATTTAAGCACAGGCTTGAAAATTTGAAAACACTGAAGGAAAGAGAGTTATTTTTGTTTTGTATTCACCATTAATAAAAACGATCCTGCATTTCCATTCTTATATCTTTTTCTACCTTTCCTTCTCTAAACCCCTACTGAATCGGTTTTCTGTGATACCATATTTCCATCTTTTTTAGAGACCTTCAGATTTTACAATTTTATGTTCTGTTTTCTCATTTTCTAACAATCTTTTCATGCTCTTTTTTGTTATTTTTCTCTTATACTTTTTCCCATCTAAACAAATCTCAAAAAATACATTTTATTTTCAACTTAATTAATGTTTATTTCTTTTTTTTCTTTTTCATGGAAAATTTCCTTCTATTTGAAAAAATACAAAAGGTAAGTCTTGTTTGTATTCTTGCTCAGCATTTCTCTTTCAGTACAACCATAAAGATGCCAATCTTGCTACTTGTACAATTAAATTTATTATCATCAAAAGTAAAAAAAAAAGTAAAATTACATCATTTTTAACTCTTACACATATTTTGTGTTCCAAGAAAATGTCCAAATTTGTCACTATATCTCATTTTGTTTCTCGTACTTGCAAAACATGGACAACTTGATTAGTGCCAATCCCGAGACACACTCCAATCCTAAATTTTCATTGTTTCTTTTTTAAGACAAAATACTTTCATATTCTTTACTAACCAAACTTTTATCTGCTTGTATGGCAGCTATAAGAAAATGTTTGAATAGCATATCAGCACAATGAGGTGTACCTTGGGTACTGATGAATTAATCACACTGATCAGTAGAAACTTTATAATATTCTGAAGATTCTTTTTTGAATTGCCAAAAATTACAGACAGCAGCACAGGTGATGGCTTCACATAGAAATGAATTCAACCAGATTATCTGTAATTTATGTGTAATATAATAAGTAAAGACAGCATTTAACCCAATATCAACCAAAATTATTTGAAGAGAATATTTGTAAACTTATTTTTAATAGTTAACATATGGAAGCCTTCCAAAATTGATGTCTGTGTGATTTAAGGTGATTAACATAAATGTTACTTTCCATTTATAAAACATTCGTAGATTTAATCCTAATCAATAACAAGATGCTTTACTAAAAAGACTTTATGAAAATGCTATAAACAAAATTTAAATAAAACAAAGGAGAATGCTTCATTTCATGCTAAAGAAAAGTTTATAAATAAATCAGCAAGAAAAACCCTCTACTTTGAATGAAATGAAACAAATTAATCATGTTGAGGAAGATTGTAGCAGTTGCAGCTTTATATAGCATTCATTTTGCATTCTGCACAATGATGCTGTTTGTATGGACTCAACCAAACAATTTGTATTTGTTGAATTTTATTGCTTTACTGATTTAACCTTCTGCAATGCTATGTATGTTTTAATGACTGGAAGCCATTTGAAAGGTAGAAGAGTATTTATTTCCTTTCATGTGCTAAGAAGAGGCATTACATCAATTCAGATTTTCTTGTAGAATCTCTATTTACCACACTGATATCAAGAAACTGGGCACAAAAAATTGTCCAGTATATTAACTTCCATCCCCTGTCAATTCATTATTATATTCTGATATGCATCTAGGCATTTGAATTGTCACATGTTCATTTTCTCTCCCTTGTAGAAGAGGCATTTAACTCTAACTGTAATAAGCAAGAACTTTTGAGCAATTTTCATAAATTGATCCTGTGGCCTTTATTTTCCTGCCTTCTGTTTCATTAGTTGTCAAAAACACTCAGAGTTTTCAGTTTCTTTGGATGGCATAACTTCAGTCAATTTGTGATTTTCATACTTAACAAATCATTACTTTTGTCCTTCTTTTTCCTACAGTAAAGACCAAAGTTGAACAAAGCAGTACAAATTCCAAAACAAAAAAATTATTGGTTTAATGCATGGGAACATTTTTGCTAGATGCATTTCAAAATATTTGACCGTCATTTTGTTTGATAATAGATATGATTCAGAACTTTTAAATTACAGGTAATTGCTTTAAATTTTTTCTAAATATGATCTTCTAGTATTTTATTTGTTTGATTGCTATCTACAGATACCAAGGTGTGCTGAAAAATTCTCAGTTCAACCCATTTCCTAAAATCTGACTATATGACTAAAAAGCAAAATACTTGGAAACCTACTTAGTCAGGCTGATAAATACTTATTTACTTCTCAAGACCTCTATTTTTTTTAAACAGTTGATATTCTACCATCATGAAGCTGCCCCTAACATGTGTATTCTTGTGGATCTTTAATTCATTGAATATCAAAATGCCTGTGAGCACTTTTAGTTCATATCTATCAAGTATGAATATCTGATTTATTTATTCATTTACTCTTTTTTTCTCCTCACTTAGAAGTGCATTAATTTTTTTTTGTTCTTTGGAAATACTTCAGGACATATATTCCTCACTTTGGTTCAATGATTCAAATAAATTTCCTTTGTTTTCAAGAAGACATAAACAATGATGACACAACAGGTTCAGCAATGACATTTTAATCTCTTCTCATTTTTTATCATGAATTTCATAAGACCTGACTACTCCATCAATGGAATTGTTCTAAATTTAATTTTCATTCAAATCATTTTCATTAATCTTTTGATGGAGGAGGAATTATGATGACTTCCATGTTGTCCTCCATAATGCTTGTCATCACTTCTTCAAGAGTTCTCCTCATCTCTTCCATTGCTAAGTTGTTCTTTCATTGTGAAAATTTTCAATTGAATCAGAATCTTTTAAGCATTGAATAAAAGACAAAGATGGTTGCAATTACCAACAGAATTTCCTGTCGGCAGAAGAAATATATCTGCTGAATAAGAAACTAAACAAAAGCAACAGATGAAACATCTGTTACTCTCGAGCTAACATCATTTACTTCAAGTCTTAAGTTGAATCTCCAGCTTAAGCAATCAAGGAAGGAGAGTGCCAAAATAAGACACATAAATAAATATCTTTTTATCAGTATTTCTGAAAAATAGTTTGGTTGCATTTATGTCATAAAATCGAAATGTATTCAGAAATGAAATTATTCCAAAGATTCAAATAAAAGAAAAGGTCATTTTTAAATTGTGCAACATTTTATACTTGCATGCTTGTTACTAATGAATGACTAATGGATAAACACGAGTGCCTTAGGGTTATTCTACAAGTATACCTAACACTTTGTACTAAAAGTATGCTTATTACTAATATTTGTTCTAATACTAGTGAGCAGTTTAAAAGCCATTTTCCTGCTTTGGGATTGTAACATTTAATCTGAACATAAACACTAGCTTTGACAGTGTACAGTCACAAGATTTTTTGACCAACAGAAATCTTACCATTCAAAAAAAAAAAGAATTTCCAATCTCTTTCCACAGTTTCAGAGCTGATTTTGTGTTTAATGTATTTTAATAAGCAATTTGAAATTGGGAAACATTTTATACTTCATGTTTGTAATGTATCACTTAGAAATTTTCTATTGAAAAGCAAAATTGGAGAGAAATCAGTGGAGAAATTAGTGAATAGAATTAATGATTAGTAACATTTGATCATTTCTTAATTTAACTTTAACTGTACAATCATTTTCACTTTGACTTTTTTAAAAATGAAATCCATTTTTCTTTCTTTTTTTTCTAAAAGTCATTTCAATAATTAATGATTGATTGCATCAGAAATAGTCTTGACTATTTTCAATGTAATTTATAAATTGCAAATTGAAATTGGTGTGGAACACTGTGAGAAATTATTATTTGTTACCTTACACTTTTCCTTGATATTTTATCAAGATATAAATCAAAGGAGTGCAAAAGTTTTTCATCATTTTTATTTTAAAAAGGTTTTCTCCATAACTTTTCAAAAAAGAGTATATACAAAGACCTTGACTATATTTTTTATATATATAATTTCATATGCAAAATGCTTAAGTTATGTTAGATACTGTTAAATTCCAAGAGGATATTGATGTTCTTTGGATCTACTAATTCTCTGGATATAGAATAAGCAGCATCTCAGATACAGGGGATATCTATCTGTGTATCCTTTGACTAAAAGAATAAAACAACAAATCTACTTTAAGAATTGAGGTAGAAATCTCTTTAAACTCATCTAAAAACTTCTCACAGAAAGAAGATTCCAAGTTTTCTTTCAACTTGAGATTCTTGTTTTCTTATTTCCAAAAATGAAGGAAAATAAGACTGAAAAATCTTCTTATGCTAGATTAATGAAGTTAACTTAAACTACAAGAAGTCTTGTTAGGAAATTATTGGAACATCTATTGAGTTAAATGGACAAGATAGATGCTAGAAACGTAAAATAGCAAAGTTTAAAATGTCATAGTACTTATAATTTTTAGCCTCTAGCCACTTTAAACATTTTATAATATTGCATTATGATTGGTATTTACAGTGGCATCATAATATTGCCTGGTAGCATTGTGTAAAATAAACCATTGTGAATTGTTCTCCTTTGTTGGTAAAGAAACAAAATTACCAAGCTTATGCAGTTATAAGCAATAATAATGAAAGTAGATAGAGATTAGTCCAGGGTTATTGCTCTTCAGAATTCAAACTTGAATCTTTTCTTGCCGGTTATATCTTTCCATTCTACCCAGAAATATTCCAACTTGCTTTAAACTCATGTTGTAAAATTTTCAAACTATTATTACAGCATAATATAAAATTATATTAGACTATATCTATATAAATAAGATATGTATCCACTTATATGCTTAAATATAATTTTAAGATATGCTATATTTATGGGTTAAAGTGCTTAATATCAGGGATAGAGCATACGTAAACATAAAAGTGGACATTGAAGTCAACACTAAGAGACAACATTCTGTTTCATGCTAAACACAATCACCAAGACATGGTCTGATTATTGTGTTTAACATGAAACAAATTGTTGCTTCTAGGCATTGACTTCAGTGCATATATATATATATATATATATAGGAAAAACTACTAAAAAGTTGTAAGTTTAAAAATGTATTTTTTTGACAGTATTTGTTTATTTCTATTATTATATTTTATATTTCAGACCATCCTCCTTGGTCCTTCATCAGAAACAAATGATTTTAAAATTTAAATTAGAAACGTCCATGGAGAGAGATTGTTTACATCACGTGACACAGAAAGTGACAGATATTTTAAAAAATATTTGTAAATGTAAACCTATTTTTAATAATACATATAAATTTTTTTTAGAGAAAATTTTTTTAATTGTATCTAAAAAATGTTTGGCTATTGAAATATTTGTAAAGATTAATAATACCTATCTATGCATTGTTCATTCAGTAATGAATTCGAACACTCTCAGCCACTGGCAAGTGTACATTGTACATAACATGCTAAAAGTCTGCTTTCTTTTACCAAGCGCCCATAGCTCAGAGATAGAATTGCCGACTAATGTCAATTCGGTTATGTTTCAATCCTGGCTAAAAGCAATTGGATGTCTAACTGTACTGATGAGCTGTGATACAGTAAAACTGTGGATTACTATATATATATACATATATATAACTCTATTATTATTATCTATTGTTTTCCTATGTCTGCCTTATCTTCAAATGTCATGTGTGTGTTAAATTCCCAAAGCCCTCTTTCATCATTATGGCTGAGACTTATTTTGCACTATGACACTTGGAAAAGGCATTAATCCACTGTTCTTTGTGTTCTGTTCTATTGGCAGCTATCTTGACAAAGATTTTCATCCCTGATAGTTTTTCATCCTGTAACAGTATAAAATTGTTGCTCTGATTTATTTTATTTACCTGTTTTTATATTATTAGTGTTCTTCCATCACCAAAATTTTTATGATATTTCTCTTGTTTAACGCATCATTTTCTTTCATCAACAATTATCTATTGACATTTTTTGTCTCCTAATTATATTGAAAATTGATCTCATCAGTTCAGAGGTTTTCTAGTTAAGATTTAGGTTTCAATATTTTAAAGTCATTTAAAGCTTTTGTGAGAAACTGTTGCATTTTGTATATATTATTTGATCAAACAAATTAAATGATAAAAATGAATTCTCAGTTAAGAATATAAATATAATGAATGTTATAAAACTAAAAGGAATCAGCAAATTTAATATACAGAATTTATCATCAGGCTTCATGGGCAATCAGCAGTTTATTACTGTAAACAGAACTGATCTACAGTTTTATCCCTATAAAATTAACTTAAAATAAGAATTTTAATCATAATTTTTCTAATGTATCTTTTTAATACAAATGCTCAGTATATAGAAAAACTAAGATCCACTCAAGGCAGGACTTACTGTGTAGTGTTGTTATGAGCCTAAGAAAACATCAAGAAGTGAAGTTCATGGGGTTAGGCAGGAAAAATAACAGTTAACCCTAGACTTGAAGAGGTTAAGATTGTAGTGATTGGGAAAACATCTTATTGGAAGTCTGCCCCATAAAGTGGCAGTTCTTAGGAAGAAGATGTTCAAGTAGAACTTTAAGCTTCCAATTGGAATATGAAGGAAATCGGGATGATTCACACTTGTGTCAGTGGCATGGCAGGTCCCAGATGTAAGGATCTGGGCTGATGAATCTTTTACTTCTAAAAAATCAAATGAGTTCATTGTTGATTAAAAATACCATCATATTTGGTCATCTTGTCAGCTTTTGGTAAGCGAGTTAGCCTGAGAACTTTTCACCACTTCATTTTTCATGACACAAACACACTGATATTTCTATATCCTTCTAAATTTTAAATGAAAATGTCCAAATTTTTAAAGAACAATAATGTAGGAATGTCTCTTGAGAATTCTATCTGCATTTGTTTCAAGTTTTGTAGCAAGTAGACACAGATCATGTTACATCAGGGTTTTATTTTAATAAAAAGAAATAGTTATTTTGCACTCATCAAACATATTAGTTATAAAAAGAAAGGATGTGAAACTGGCAAAATTGATAAAGGGCAGTGAATTATTAGATCAAAATCAAAGATTACTGAGTTTTATGAAACCAAAATTAAATTGTCAATTTGTACTGGTATGAAATTATACTCCACATACTTTTATATTATTCCATTTTATGAACAGTTTTTATTGATTTTTGGTGAACAGAAAATTGCTTTTACAATCAAAAGGCTATGGGTAACAAGTCAAAACACAGGTTACATTTTTTTGCAAATGATTTTTTTCTTTTTCTTTTAATTGATTAGTGAAGAATATGGTTTTGTAAAATAGAATAAAGAAACAATATTACTATTTAAATTTTTGCTTAACAATTAACCTTAAATGTTTAATTATTCATGATAGTCTATAAATATTTTTATAAGCTCAAATGCAGCAATGCAGCTAAAATTTTAGCAGGTGCATCAAGTGTAGAAAAATGCATGAGAGTTATTTTCTTTTTGGTTTCTGAAATTAAAGAAATAAACAGTGTTTACTCATTGCTTGTGTTATATAAATTGTTATGCATATAGAAAAAATTTTAGCATGCATTCAAATTCAGTTTCAATATTACTGCATATGTGTAAATGTAAGTTTTAATGAATAAAATAGATTTATGTTGTTGTTGAATGAGGCTGCAAATATATAATTATAGTGAGTAATTTCTGTCATGGGTAGACACTGTGTAGGTGGTATAACACTTATGAGCCTAGACAATGAAAATGGAACAATAAAACTTGATCAAGATTTTTTAAATTTGTATTAAATCCCTTGGGAAAGGCAGGGCTTTATCTTTTTTCTTTACTATCTGCATATAAAACAGCAGAGTTGACTTGGGCTCTCTAGAATTGGTTGATATCCACTTTACATGAAGTATGAGTGTAAATTCAAACTTTGTACCAGTACGAGCCAGGTTATGACCTATTAGAAAATTAGGAGAACTAGGCAATGGCCTGAGAAAATAGCTAAATTTTCTATTTCTCAATGTTCTCAAGTACTTTCAATCTTTTTTGAGATCATCTTCAGAAGATTAAGTTGTAGTAATAAAAAAATAACCGTAAAACTGTGTTGCTAAAAATTATTGTAATTTTTTTTTTTGCTTGAAAAGTAACAGTTGACAGTTATGCTTAGCATTCATTAAAATGTGAAAATTATTCACTATGAAATTTTTTATGTTGTAATGTCATTGTCATGCACATATTAAAGCATGAAAAAGCTGTTCTTTTAGAACATTACTACAGTATTTATATCTGATTTTATTAAGTGTGTTTTGGGAAGTCCTTATTAATGAGAGTTTGCTTTTTATATATTTTTTTTCGTTTAGAGTAAAACAACCTTTTTGTGGGTGAGTTAATTTGCACTCAGTTAATTAAATTGAGTATAAGTCCTATTTTATAGTAATTAGAACATTCACTCTTAAAGCTGAGAGTGCAAGAGTTTCTACTGTTTGTTTTTTTTATATGGGGAGGTAGTAAATGTGTTATTTGTGTTAATTAAAATGTTATCTTTGTTAAGTCTGTATGTGAACTTGAGAACAGTTTTTTTAGAAAGTTTTTTGAGTCCTATTATTACTTTTATGTTTTTAACTAATATAAGAATAGCATCTATATATTGTAGGTAGATAGAGGGTTTCTTAGTGATGCTTAATATATTATTTTCTAGGTTGGCTATGTAAAAGTTGCTGAAGGTTTTACACAAAACTGAACCCATTAAACACCATCCCTTTGCACATATACATTATTTCTGTGATGATAGAATGAGACTTCAGTCGTACAGGTTAAAAGTAGTCTTTTTAGTATTTTAGGTTTTATTTTTAATGGGGACAGAGAATTATTATTATGCATATTTTTTATAATAATGTCAATGGTTTCTCTAACAGTGACGTTAGTGAAAAAAATTTCAGTGTTAAGTGATGCTATAGTTTCATTATTAGGTTTTTCAGTTTTCAATATTTGTATAAGTTCAAGAGATGATTTAATGCTGTATTTGTTAGGTATGTATGGTGTAATTAATTGGTTAAGCACTTTAGTGAGTTAGTATATAGAGAATTTGTGATATAATAGCATGGAGTGGAAAATTAGGCTTGTGTGTTTTAATAGAACCATAAATGTATTCTGGTTTATAGTCTCCAATTATTTTGGTAAGTTTTAGATTGTTTTGTTCCGCATTATTAGCTGTGATTAATTTATTAATTTTCACTTTTAGCTGAGTGGTATGATTATTGGTGAGGTCTTTTTTTTTAACTTAGTGTGATTATCAAGTAACTGTTCTATTTTTTGAGTAATAGTCAAACTGGTTTAAAGCAGCAAAGATGTTAGCTTTATCAGCTTTTTTAATTACTATTTCTGGATGGTTGCATAACACTTTTGCAGCAAACTTTAGTGATTTATTTATGAGTTTAGATGAATTTATTTGTTTATCATGTCTGTCTTTTATAGATGCTGCCTTAAGTAGATCACAAAGTTCTGGTTCTGTAGTAATTAGCTGCTGTTCTTGGAGTTAAATTATATTTTGTTATATTATTTCAATCTCAACTTTTTTATGTAGTCCATTATGTTCTATGTGTATATGGCAGTTAGGTCCAAGGTTAAGTCGTTCTATTTTGTTGTCAGTTAAATCATAATCAGAATTGTTTAAATCTCTCAAAGTTATTCAAGAGGCATATAGTTCTTTTATAAAATGTATTAAGTTTTCTTTGAGTTTTTAACCTATGTTTACATTCCAATCTGTTATTAATTTCTTTTTGTCTATTTAGAATTTGTTTAAGGTATTCAGAGTTAGTAGTTCTTATTAGTATTTTATGTATTTCTTGCTTCTGTTTGTTGAGAATTGCATCATTTATGTCAATCTGACTTTTTACAAGGCCACATTTAAATTGCCAGGTGATGTTGTTATGATGAGCTACTGGATTATATAGTTTAAAATTTGTGTATTTAGGCAGCAAATTCTCTTTTAGGCATGTCAGATTAAATAAACTGGAAACATTATGTCTGATTATTTTTAATAAAACCCATTTGTATTTACGGAAAACCTTTCATGTATTATATTTGAAAGATGTAAGAAATGCAATGTAACTTTTACAGTTTATTTTATTTTCCATTTCTCAATGTTCCCAATTACTTTCAATCCACTTTAGAGATAATCTTCATGAGTGTAAGCTGTAGTAACAAAAAATAATCACAAAACTATGTTGTTAAATATTACTGTAATTTTTTTCTTTTTTTGTTTTTTTAGTTGGTTTGTTCTTGGCTTTTAGGTTGACATTTTTTTGTACTGAAATCTTTTTATAGACTTGGCCATTTTCTTACTGTGTTGGTATATTTGTCTGCTGGACAAATATACCAACATGGTAAGAAAAAGATCAAGCCAATTTAGAGAAGTCAGTGCAAAAATAGGTTAACCAAAATGACATGAACAAACCAACTAAAAAGCAACAATTGAACACCTATTCAATATAAAGCAATTAAGTGGACACCCATTCAGTTGTACATTCTTCTTTTATGTGCCCTGTTCTTTCAGGACGTAGGCGATCATGGCTTTCCACATCTCCCTATCCCTGGTGGCTCTTAGCACACCTTCTCCTGTTACACCATGCAACCCTCATTCCATCATCCACCTGATTATGTCCTTCGAATATGTTATCCGTTGCTCTCCCCATCTCTCCTTCCCTGTATCTGGCCTGTTAGTATCAAGTTCTCCAAACCCTCCTTCCTCATTGCATGTCCCAGAAACTTCAGCTGTCTCTTCCTGATGCTCAGTATATTTCCTTTTTGTTTCCATCATTTCTAGGACCAATCATCATTGCTCGCATGCTTGATCCATGATATTTGCAGCATCCTTCTGTAGAGCCACATTTCAGTTGCTTCCAGTTTTTCCTTCATCTTTGATGATATTGTCCAGCATTCACTGCCATATTGAAGAACTGACAACACATAGCAATCCAGTACTCTCTTCCTTGTTTCGAGCGAAATTGTCCTGTTTCTTAATACTTTACTCAACTTCTGGAATGCTTCCTTCACCATGCCAATTCACTTTCAAATCTCTGTGTTACACTTTCCATCTGCTGTTATAACACTTTCCAGATATTTAAATTTTTGTACCTGCTTGATTTTAGTATCCTTGACCTGTATTTGGCATATTGGGCTGCCATTTTTACTGATGACCATGCATTCAGTTTTCTTGCAGTTTATTTGTAGTCCTTTTTTATCACTCTCTTCAGCTACCTTCTGTAGGAGTTCTTGTAGTTTCCTTTCTGTGTCTGCTATCAGCACTGTATCATCTACGTATCTTGGGTTGTTTAAATTGTGGCCCCTGATGACAAATCCTGGCATAACTTCTAGGGTCCTCAAAATATTCTTGCTGTACAAGTTGAACAGATCCGGTGAAATGACAAATCCTTGTCTTACGTCCCTTTTTATCTTTGTATATTTTCTGAATTCGTTATACAAGCAGTTTACTGCCAGTAAAGATTCCCGATTACTCTTAAGTCTTTCCTAAATATGTCAAGCTGCCAAGCATCTCCATCAATTCTTTCTGGCGTATTTTGTCAAACGCCTTCGCATAATCAATAAAGCACAGGTATAAGTCCTTCTTCATTTGTATTGCCCTTTCAGAGAGCATCCTAATCATAAATATGGCATTCCTTCTTCCAGTGTCTTTGACGAAACCACAGTGTTCTTGTACAGTGTTCTTGTCCTATCTCTGGCCTGATTCTGCTTCCCGCTCTGTTCATCAGGATTCGAACGATCACTTTTGTTATATGGCTCATTAAACTGATGATTCTGTGGAGTTTGCACTCATTTGCTCTTGGCTTCTTAGGTAGTACTATGAAGATAGACTTGCTGAGGTCATGTGGGATTATACCATTATTATTAATTTCATTTATTATTTCTGTAATTTTCTCTATACCAAATTATTCCAAGGCTATCGGCAGCTCTATGACTATGCCATCTGGTCCAGCTGCTTTGTTTCTATTCAGTTTGGCTATTGCAGATTCCATTTCCCACTTTAATATTTCCGGTCCGTCCTCATCTTTGCGTATTATCGGTTGCTCTCTCTTGTCATGGAAAAGATCTTTCACATATTCTTCCCATAATTGCAGTATTTCTTCTTTCTCCAATATAGTTGTTCTATACTTGAATTTTATACATCCCATTGAAGAGCAGGTTTTTTGTGCTGTCATTTCTTTTATTTCTTTCTGCATGTCTGCTTTATTATTCCTACTCAATCTCTCTACTTCTGCACATTTGTCATTGAGCCATGTCTGTATTTTCTTCTTATTTCCTTGTGTAGTTCCCTGTACTCCATTCCATATCTTGATATCATTTTCTGCCTCCTTTGCATCATGTCCAGAATCTCTTCAGTCATCCACTCATTTTTTTTTTTCTCTGCCTAATTTTCTTTGGGGCAATGTTGTTTGCTGATGTCAGTATTGCTTCCTTTAGTGAGTTCCATTTTGAGTGTCCTTTTCCAATTTGATTTTTGTATTTGATTTTCATGCTGTTAGTGTATTCTTTCTGAAGGTTGAGGTCACTCACTAGTATGTTGTATTTCAGTTTTGGTGCTGCACTAGGCTTCTTCAATCTCCGGAGTTTCACCTTTAGTGTGCAGATGACTGGGATGTGGTCACTTCCACAGTCAGTGCCTGGATAGTCTTTGCTTTGAACCTCTGCATTTCTGAATCTGCTGTTTATGGTTATGTAGTCTATTTGATTTTTTGTATCACCTCCTGGGCTTCTCCATGTCCATAGATGTCATGGGTGTTCTTGAAACCAGGTGTTAGTTATTACCTAGTCATTTGCTATGCATCACTGGACCCATTTTTCTCCTCATTTGTTGCGGATTCCTAAACAAAAGTTGCCAGTTAGAATACCTTCCCTCTCCTTTCCTACTTTGGCATTCAAATCTCCCATGATGATCCTGATTTCTTGGCTTTTACATTGATCTTTGGCATTGTCTAGAGTGGAGTAAAAAGATTCTATTTCTTCTGCGGTGCTGTTGTTGGTGCATAGAATACTACAATTGCTATGTTGAACAGTTTGACCAAGAGAACTCTTTTGGAGAACAAAGGGTGGAGGAACTCTTGATGAGTCAACGGCCAGCTAACTAGAGGTGGTGTCTCAATAAATCACCATGGAGAAGGCAACAGGATACCACTCCACTATCTATCTATCCTGCGTACAATCATGGCTATACAACAAAAATATATTAAACCTAACAATGAAAGAGGTTGCTTCCAAAGAGAGCAATTCCTCATTTGGCAACAGGTGTCACCTGACCATTATCTGGCAACTGTTAGCAACAACAACATAAAGGGGACAGCTTTTCCCAAAATCTGTCCCTTACCCGGGAAGGAACGACATGAGCAACAGGTGTCTCTGGACCATTACCCTGCGACTGTACGCAACAAAGAAAGGATTACCTTGCGGACAACTATAGAATGTCAAGCAGGAAATGAACAGAATAAATGGAGACTTCAGCAGCGACAACCATAGGATAATATATGCAGGAGGCAAAAATAACAAAAAAGAAGTTGGCTTAATACTGGACAAAGAAATGAAGATATGTGTTTTGGGATACTGCCAGTTGTACATTAACAAGCAACAAAAATAAATCAAACACCTGTACAATAAAAAGAATACCAACCCATTACCAATAAGATCACTCATAAAAAATATAAAAAACATCAAGTTCCATATAAATAAGAAGAAACCAGGACATGACAGCAGATAAAAAAAAAAAACCCTGATGAGTGATAACTTCATAACGGTGTCCTCACAAAACTTCAAAGTCAGCAAAAACTTGCTCAGTTAAAGTGAAAATTTCTTTGCATTAAACCTATATATATATATATATATATATATATAAATTCAAAACCAAATATAATAATTGCAGGTAAAAAATATTATATCACTGCAAGACAGTTTTAAATACCAATTTTGTTGGCAAAAAGAAAAAATATAATCATTAGCACAAGTCCATTATTTTTTATTAAATTTTTCTTTGTTTATTTGTTTCTTGGCTTATTATCTGTTATTCACCATCTTTTATTATTGTTTTTGCATAAAACAGACATGTTAAAAAATAATGACATTCTTGTTGGTTTACTGAATTGTTTGAATTTCCAATGCATGGCAAATTGACAGGTGTTTAAAAAGAAATTGTTCTAATTTTTCTGTGAATAGCTAAGTTAAAATTGTTCAGTCCCAAAATATATTAATTTAAAAGTAAGAAAGAACATTTTAGAAAACTTAAGCCAGTTGTAGTTACATAAATATCATGTATCCAATAAATATACAGAGACTATCTCTTTCTTGCAAATATGCTCTAATATGTATGCACAAGTTTGCTTTATACAGTTTTACAAAATTTCATTCTGAGTTTTTAAGTAATGATTTATGAGTGGAAATTGCATACAGTTTTCATATTGCATTTATTCATTAATAATGTTTTGATCTGTTTGGTAATTTTTTTTCTGTTGGGTTAAAATCTTGCCTAGGATTATTGTATCTCTTTTGTTTTTGTTGATAGTATTTTTTATGGAAAATGGCTTTAAACTTTTAAACATTCTAATGAGAAAAGAAAAATGTTGAAATAAGAATTAATTTAAAAATGTGACATATTTTCATCAAATATTCATGAATATGATTTACAACATGCAAATCATATTTGAGATAAAATATTTTTCACCATATTAAGACACTTTCGGTCATATATTAGGTAGACGTTGGGTTTATATGTACAAATTTATATATATTTTTATTGCTATAAACATTAATTTAATTGTTAATTTTATTAAGCAAATGAATGTTTTCACAAGATAATTGACATTAACCAATGGATATTGGTAAAAGTTTCAGGATATATTTGTGATAAACCTGTGGATTTATAATGTTTGCTTTTATTAGAAATGTAAAGTTTTTGAATAAGAAAGAGGAACAAAATCAAAGAAAAAGGCATTGAATAAATTGCCTTCATAGTGTCTTGTCAGTCATCTTCAATGAAACTTATATACACACATGCAATAAAGGTAACAAATCAAAATATTTCAGAACCTTTATTTTTAAATTTACTAAACATTGTAATTAGAGAGTACTTACATCTTTTTTACACATTTAATAGTTTATAGCTATAGAATAACTTACATCTACAAGTAGGAATAGAAAAAAGAATGTGGAATATTTGGTATAATATTCAATTATTGTGTTTTGTTAAACAAAATAAATATAAGCTGAACTTTCTCCTTTGTACAAATGTCATAAAGATTTTGAAGGTTCTTCATTGCCCATGCTACACAATGATTTTTTTCTGGGAATGTCCAGTGATGACAGTCCTGGATTCAAAAACTTTTTTACTAGTTAATATTTTTTGTGAACTTGCAAGCTGTTGCCTAGATTCTGATAATCTTCCACATTTGGTCAGTAAATCAATGGTTTTCCCATCTGTAAAAGATGAATGTACAAATTTTGAGTAACAAGTCTCTTTTCTCTGTTAGAGGAATAAATTCTAGTTAAATTCAAGTTAAATGCTGTTTCAGTAATCTCTTTTTTACCATTCTTTAAATTCTTCTTGAACTGTTTGTAGTTATTTACAAGTTTACAGAAATTTGATGTTAGGTGATGTGTTGTTTCCTTCATGATTGTCATCCATTTCTACATGAAGCACTTTGGCAAGAACATGATGTTGGCAACCAATCATTTCTGATTCTCCCAGTTTCTGTTGTACAAATTGTCTTTGACAATCACATTCACAGTGTTTGCAACAGCCATCTTTATGCTTTTTAAATAAACTGTATTCATCCAGAACAACTATTATTTCTTTGACAACAGTATCTATTTTTCCATTTTGGTAATGCTGCTAACGTAACTTCTTTCTTTTTTTTGTCCTTCAAAACGTACTTGATATTCTGGGTTATCAATTCATTTACCATCAAAATGTTATGACCAATTTTCTAAGTGTAGTATTTTGTTCATTTCTTCATTTTTTTCTTTAAGTTTAATAGATTCTTTAATAGTGGATCTGTAAATAGCAGGTTCAGATGATGTCTCAATGTCAATCTCTTCTTCAGATAACTTCTGACAAATATTTGCTGCTTTGCTGTTGCTAATTTAGTTGCAGTTTTAATTTTTCTATCCTTCTTTCTTTTCCTCATGGATAGTTCTTTAGAACTTTTGGACTCTTCATACTATGCTTTGGAAGTTGTTGTAGTTGTTACTATTGTTGAAGTTTGTTCAAAGTCACTTTTCTTCTTTTGAATGGATGAGTAGTTTTGGAATTCACAGTCTTTCCAGTTGTATATCCAACATATCCTTTGCTTTTGATCTGAAGATGATATAACTGTCTGTTCTCACTACATGGCCATTTAACATTTCCTTTTTGATGTCAAACATTTAATTCAGTAGATCAAATATTTTTCATTTCACACATTCATTATAAGATTTCAGCATTTGATCTACTTTTGCTTGTATGACTTGTGTTGATAAATTTCAGAAACTAAATTTCTTTTGTCATAAACTTGTTGCTTCTTTAGAGATTTCCTTTATACATTCATTTCTTCCATTGATGGATGTTCCAAGAAACAAATAGTGACCAACAATTTGGATTTTAAGTAGTATCCAGCCTTTATTTTCAAGTGATTGTTCTAGTGGAACAGTTCTTCTTTTATGTAGTTCTTGAAATTTTAGATTCTTTGTTCAGATCTTTTTGTTTCTTTCAGTAGTAGAAATACTTTCTTTTATAAGACAATAAGGTTAAAAATGAATACTTGCATTTCTTTCAGAAAATCAATCAGCTTTGCTGAATCAGGAAGCTTATATACTTTGAAACAAAAAAGAATATAGCACACATTTCCCGTTCTGCTCTGAGAGTACACATCTGCGTCATACATGAGCAATCTCGAAGGCAGCATGATAAATGTCTTAAGGCAACTAAAACTTTGAAGAAGATGAGGTCCCATATATCAGCAGGTTTATTAAGTACCAAAAGAGTAAAACTAGAAGAGAAATAAATGCATATAAATAAGACAAGTTAGTCTGAAAATACAAACAAACAAGGGTAACAAGAAATAACAAAAGCAGCTGGAAGTTTGAACTTAAAACTAAAATCCTTTGTCAAATAAAGGAATAAAAGAAGCTTACAAGTGCTTTGTTTACATGAATGTGTATACAGTTTGCTATGGGAATACCTTCCAATGTTATAGTGAGTTTGCAAAAAAAAAAGATAGAAGAAGGTTACATTTTGCAACAGTGTACATGGACAGTGAATACATGTTGAAAGGGTTGTATGCAGAGAGATCCTAGCATAAAAAATAAATGTATGAAATAAGGCTACATTAAACAAATGTTCAAACAATAACAGAGAAATAAAATAGACAAATGTAGAGTTAACAAAACTACAGACCAATCGAGGTTAACTTTTATAGTGAAATCAGAAGGATAAAACTGCTGACCACATGACTGGTATTATGGCTTTATTGTGTCAAGTTTCTTATACTAAGGGCTAACTGAAAATGTTCAAAATGGTGGCCAATTTAAAAAGTATCTTAACTAAAAAAGAGACAAACAAAAGAGGAAATATACAATGAGATTTCTGTACTGTGTAACAAAACATTTCCATTTACCTTATCTAAATGACAACCCAACCAGCATTCACACTTATATAGTCCTACAAAATGCACATCATAAATTTCTAGAAAATCATTGAACTGCTGTACTTATGTGGAAAGAAAGAGATGGATTTAATTTTTAATCTAACAAATTTTTATTACTTAAACATTATTTTTAACAGATACTAATATTTGATATAGGTTCTCCAGCATATTTTTCTTTGAGATTTTCTTGAATATTCAGGCCAGTAGACTAAAATAAATAAATATATTGTATAATAAATAAATGACACATCTACTCAAATTCAAGTATCTACTAAAAATGGCATTTCAGTAATACTATACTTTTAAATCAGTTTAGAAATTTTGTGTTGGGGATAACATTTAAAAAAAATAAACTGAAATAAACCTTTTTCAATACATTTTTAACAAAATTCATACATATATATATAAGGATGCGATGGGTAAATTGTGGCCATTCAATATCTTTTATTTCATACATACTCGTTATTTGTTTTTCACTTTGTCCACATACATTATAGGCAGTTAGGTACCATCTGTGAGAATAAGAGCACACAATTCACTTTACTAGAAATTTGGAAATGGCATGCTGTACTGCTTGGTATTCATTCCAGAAGCTTGAATACAAACATTTCAGAGTGTTTGGGTGTCAATTTGAGGACAGTGCAGAGGATTTGGAAAAAGTTGGATTAGTCTAATGATGATTACAAAGGTGTTTGAAGTGATCACTAGTTATGCCTCTATTCATCTTCCCACAGAGCCTCAAACTCAACACAGAAGTCTACATCAAGTGCCTTGAGAAAATAGTACTGCCCTTGGTCAAGAGAGTGGCTGCTGGACACCCTACATCTGGCAAAAGTACTCTGCACCATGTCACACAAGCAGAAGAACACAGACATGGCTTGTAGACAATTTCTGCAAAGACATTACTCCCTTACATCTGGCCATCTAACTCTCCAGACTGCAACCTCCTTGATTATTATGTATGAGGCACAGTTTTGTGATAGACTAAGAAAACTCTTTGTAACACCAAAAAATGAATTGAAGGAAAGGATTATGGCAGCATTCCTCAACTAAATGAGATTATCCAGAAGAATTGCAGGAGATTCTAAAGTTGCCTAAAGGCTGCAGTTGAAGCCAATGGTGATTTTATTGAATAAATTTACTTTTTAGTATTTGAAGATATTTTGCGTAATTTTGGTAAATATATCTGTTAAAATGAGATGATCGTGTTATTTTTATTTTTTGCATAATTTAGATGACAAATTATCCATCTTACCCTGAATATAATGGTTATATTTAGTAGGTTTAAGTAAACTTTTCAGTTGGTTTTTCATTTTTT
Source organism: Ascarosepion bandense (assembly GCA_037127315.1). Classification (NCBI taxonomy): domain Eukaryota; kingdom Metazoa; phylum Mollusca; class Cephalopoda; order Sepiida; family Sepiidae; genus Ascarosepion; species Ascarosepion bandense. The sequence goes on along the minus strand of JBBBDQ010000954.1, from coordinate 2,105,089 downwards.
AAAAAACTAGAATTTGCCTACATTGGCCTAAAATAATTTCTCTGTTTAAGAAAATAAAAGCAGTGATGTTAACTCAAACATTAATTGAAAAAAAGGCCCACTAAAAATTATATTGCATATCTATTTTGATGGAAGGTACAACAGATTCAAAGAGCACAATAAAAGCATTGGGTAGAGCAAATTGTTAGCTACAAAATAATATTTTACCTATAGTCATCACCTTTAGCCATGAAAAAGAGGCTGCATTTCATGTTCAAAACATTTCCTGCATATCAGTCACAACTACTGAAATTCATTGCCCACCAACTGTGCATATGTTCATAAAATATTGATGCTTATCATTGGAGACAGTTTTACGTGTGTAAAACAAAGATATTTGCATCTGCTTCATACAACATTTTTCCAGATTGCTACCCAGTTCCAGTCTTCAAAAAGGCATAAAAAATTGTTTGCCACAAACGTTCAACATCTACTCTCATGTCACCAAAATATGCCTCTGACATAATTGACCAACATCACAACTAGTGTGTGTGTGTGTGTGTGTGTGTGTGTGTGTAAAAAAAAAAAATGTATATATATATATATATATATAATATAGATGAAAGTGGACATTGAAGTAATAACTCAGCAGTGACAATCTGTTCCATGCTTAAGCACAATTATCAGGCCATGTGTGTTGTATTTTTGACTGACGATATATGTTCATTGGTGGTGCATCATGTGTATGCCTATTGTATTATTTTAATGATTATTTGGATGAGAGATAACAGTCATATTTCGAATTATTCTAGGGGGTCATTGAGTGGAAATAATTGTAAATCCATATGCAGTTTTGTGCCTGTTTTATAATATTATTTGTTAACTTTTTTATTCATATATTTATTATTCATTATTTTATTATTTGTTGTTGGCAGTTGTTATTATGTTTAATCATGTTTATGGTTAACTTGTTTATTCTTTAGTTAATTCATTTAGATATTTATTGGTTTGGATTAATTTATTTTACTTATTTTTTATTCTATATTTAATTATTTTAGTCCTTGTTCATTTACAGTTTTTGAGTTTTAAGTAATGTAGTAAAAATTTGTTTTTATGCCTGCATTTTGAGATGAGTTTTGATCATTTTATTTAGTAATTTGTATTGGTCTTGGAAAGTAATTATATCTATTTTCTCCACCAGACAGAGTTTACAGTTTTTAGATTTATTGTTGGAGGCTGATTCTGTCTTCTTTATTTTGCATGTTATTTTTTATGTGATTTGATTTTTGTTTTTAATTTCCCAGATATGTTTAGAAAAGATTGTGCATTTATATAGGAAGTTTTGTATACATCATTTCTTTGTTTTCAGGGTCCTTCAGTTAATCATAGGTATATTTTTTCTTTGTTATCTACTGAATTTATGGTGGTTTGGTATATGTTGTGGTGAAACTTCACTGCAAAGTTGTAGTGACCAGTTTGTGTCAAAAGTAAAACACGGAACAAGAAGGTAGGTTCAAAACAGTGTATTAGTATAACAAAGAAACAAAATATTCAAAAGAAGTGTTAATAATAAGTAATATAGAAATAAGTAAGTCCAAAAGTATTATCATACTGCCTGACTAGTAGCTGTTGTTAACTGCTCTCATTAACTTCTGTACTTGACTGCCAACTTGACTGCTTTTTAACTGCTCTCTAGAAGTTATGCAGATAATTTATATATAGCAAGAGGAAAAGTTCATTCCTTATAGGAGGGCACCATAACAGTATATTAGATTGTTCTACAAGCAATTAATGTTTTATATAGACTGCTGTATGTTGCCTTATGGTCATGTTACTTGCTCTAGCTAGAAATGAATAATTATAACACACATGAAATGTCATTAGCTAATAATTGTTGCAATAGAAAATATACTAAAAATCAAAAGAAAATGCATAAAACAGCAAAAGAATTAAATATATAATTTTTGATTATATTGAAAATTCAACAATGAATGATAATATTAACCAGAAAACTACCAAATTATTGGATGTATGAGTTATAGAGACCAGCAGTACTACCAACCCTTTTTTGCAAAAGTTTCCTTATCAACTTCCTACTGTCAGTAATATACCATCTTCTCTCTTTGCTAGAATAGATTTATTTGTAGGACCATAAGGAGCCAAGAATATTTGGCTATATCAACAATATAATACTGTTTCCACTGTCCAGTACAGAGTTGAGAGACCATCTTCGAAGAAGACATGATGATAATTCCTGACCAGCAGAAAAAAAGACTGTTATTAGTCAAAGTCTCTTTCCAGTGCTGATTCTTATGTCCACATGATTGATATCTATAAAACACATTATTTTCATAATTAAACACTCTTTCTCCATACTTACGAAAATATGAAACAAAACACATTTTGCTTAGCCCAGTTGATATTAATTTCAACTAACAGGGAGGTTTACTCAAATAATATTTATAGTAGTAAGAAATTACTTTGTTTATATTTTTGGTATAAAAACATTTACAAACTTTTAGAAAATTCTCACAAAAGATGTGCCTTTTCTTAAATTGGGAATTCAGCCTTGTTTTATCATGATGGTTTTTTGTGGCCTAATTGGTAGTGGACACTTGGCTTAAAAGTGATTTACCTGATGGTATGTTTCCTCTCAGGGACCACATTCATTTTCTTTAATGGGACTTTTAAGGCTCGATGCTGGTTAGCAAAACTAACTTTTATTGTTTTAATAAAGCAGGAATGGCTACTCAAATATATGTACTCACAAAATATATAATGTTTATAGTAGATAGATAGATAGATAGAAGTTTGAGCCTGCTTTCTAAAGTAGAGTTCTTGCTACACTCAAGAACAGTTATTGATCACATAAATTTGAATGTTGTTATATTTAAGATTCTATTTCACACAGGAAAGAGTTTATACTTATAGTTCACATTTGCTAATATAAATATAGCAGTATTTTTAAATCAATGTTTTAAATTTATTCAGTGACTTTATAAAATACAAACTAAGAATACAAGTAAAAAATGTTAAAGTAAGATTTGAATTTTTTTTAATAGCAAAAGGAAAGGTAGCTCTTCTTATTTAAAACCTTGCATAAATTTTTGTGTCCATTTTTATTAAAAACACAATTGAGATATCCACAGATGTGCAGTCAAGATTAGCTAACAATATACACTATTGGGAAATTCAGTATTGAAACCTGATGATGCAGTGGATAGTGTTGAATGTCATAGATTTTCATTTGCTTTTTTTTGGCTTTGACATATGGCTTTCAGTTAATATGAGAGTGGGCTGACTATGAAGGTGTGAAATCTTGCATACATTAATTTGAAATATTCTTCTGAATAACTGCATTATTTCTTTCTAGGTAAATTTACAAGTGACAGTTTAAAGAATCATTCAAAAGTAACTAGTAACAACTTGAAAATACACAAAATTTGTTATTATAGTTCCTGCATCAAAAGAATTTAGTACCCAAAGACATTCATGCTACATTAGGGGATGACACTGTTGCTTTATCAACAATACTGTTGGAATATGTAAATCTACATGATTTCTCCTTCTGCTGGTGCCTGTGGTTTACTCTATTTATGCATGTATTTCATTTGCATACCAGACTACACCTCCCTGGACCTGAGAGGTTTGGTGCCCTTAGTTGCTCTATTGCTCTTATGAATATTCTGGATAGTCTGCATCACTCTTCTATTTGTTTTTCTTGTGTCCTCTTTAATGGAGATCTTTGTCTAGATTCATCTTCCTCTTCTAGGTCTGTTAACTCATTTTCGCTTGCCTTCATGTTTTGTTTGGTTATGGTTTCCCCATCCTCTGTCTTCTCCAGTTCCTTGTTTTGCATTTCTACATCTTCAGACTCAAATCTGATTCTAAATTGATCAACACGAGATAATACTGGTTGCCCACTTTTTTCTAGTACAGATGTGTTCTGTCCTTTTTGTAAGACAAACCTTGCTCTTTCTGGCTCTGTTTCCTTATTTTTTTGTACAAGATTCTCCTCTGTAGTGAATGACATTATTATTGGGGCTCTAATTTGCCTGCTCATTAAAACTGATAGGCTTTCCTTTTTATCCACATAAAGAACTGTTCAATAGCTTAAAAGTTAATTAGGAGATATGCCTCTATATGTTCATTAAAAGGTGAAAACACCTTCAGTCCATCCTTTCCGCTATGCCATTTGGTTGTTGGGGATACGGTGAGGTTTTATATGGTATACATCCTATTTTTTTAATCCAGGCACTAAATTTTCATCTCAGAATTCTGGTGCATTGTCAGTGACAATGATCTTAGGTATACAATTTCTAGCAAATATTGATCCTAATATTTGTTTAACAGTGGCAACTTTTCTATCCATCACTTTTATTGCTTCTGGCTGGCCTGAGAATGAGTCTAATGAGATTAAAAATAAACCAATATCTCTAATCTCTCTGTCTTTAGAGTATGTGTATAATTTGGTTTTTTTAAATGTTTTAATTTGTGTACATTTGGGGCATCTTATGTGTTCTTCAATATAAGGAATGGCGTTTCCTTTAACATACATAATGTCAAAATCAAACACCATGATTTTAATGGCCGACCTTCAAATTTTTGATGGCATTACTCTTGGCAACTACTTTCATGCGTTGAATAAGAATTCCAAGGTATTGTGATCTGATTTTAACAGGATATTTTTACTCAACAAGAAATTCTGTGCTCTCTCTATACTCCAGTCTATGGCCAATGATTTGTTTTCTATATTAGAGTAATTACATTCTGCCAACAACAATTTTCTGGAATGATACATCATTGGGTGGGTAACCCTCTTGTGCTACACTAGCTGCTGTGGCATGTTCACTTACATCAGTCATTAAAGTAACTTCTTTTTTCAGGTTAAAGATTTTTATTACTGGCTTATTTGTCAAAGCCTTTTTTAATACTTTGAAAACACTACTTTGCTTCTGCATCTCTGTGAATTTCTATTTTTTTTTTACACAATATAACAAATGGTTCAGTGATTTTGCTATATCCAGGAAGATATCTGTTGTAGAAATTAATTTATGTTTGCAAATTTTCTTTGCAAATAATAGACTTGATGATGTCGAGATTTAATTAGTAAATAAATTTCAAAGATCAGGCATAGACATTAGAAATACAGTGTTGAATAGACTTTAGAAGAAACTAGAAACCCATTCCTGAAAAAAAACAAAGGATAAACCTTGACACTTGTTCAAAAAACAGACAAGAGTATGAACCAAATGAATTCTATATTCATATATATATATATGTGTGTGTGTGTGTGTGTGTGTGTGTGTGTGTGTGATGAAGTGAAAGAAAATAAACGTTACAGAAAGATAGACAAACAAGGTATAAAAATGTTTACTTACTGTTGAGTTTGAATTTGATATTCTGTTTGAATCTAGGTGCTAAAATAAAATTGTCAGTGCTTCTTAAATACTAGAGAATAAAAAATTAGGGGAAAAAAAATTTCCAAGCAATACAATTTAATGCATTAAAACATTAGAAATATTTAAAGGCAAATACAAAAATAATGTCGGCTCTTTGTCATAGAACTTTATTTTTATCTAGTTGCCCTAGATTGCTGATAAATCAATAAAAATGTTTTTAGTCGATGTCAGTAACTTACAAGAGAAATGTAAAGATGAAGTTTAATCCTAGCGAAAAAAAAAGTTCTCATGTTTTTATATCTATGGGCCTGTAACAATTTACACAATTCTTCAGTAGCAAAGATTTCTTTGGATTTTAAGTTATTTTTCTTTTAACTTATAAAAAATCATTTCTGATGGAAATATGAATTTATAGTATAAAAATAAATCTTATATAAGTATAAAGATTTGTGTACTGTACTAAGTCTATAAGATACACTTACAGATATCACTTACTATCAAGGTATATATTTATGTATTTGTATATACAGATTTCTACTGTTTCATGCAGTTAAACTATTTGGGGAGTGTTTTAAAAATTGATGGAAAATGTTGCATTGGAATTGCAAAAGATTCTTTTCAGAAACTAAAGAAAGTATTGTCATGCGCATAAAATATAAATAATAATTATAGTATCAAAACAATAATTAAAATAATTATGATTATCATTAATTCACTCATTCTATACCAATGAAAATCGACCCAACTTTTCTACTCTACAAACACTTGACATTCTCTCTAGTGGACAAGCCATTTACACAGACAGGTCGTTAAAACATATGCCAACAAAAATTTTATCTCCTCACTTTCCTAATGAGCTTCTCTAAATAGACATCACAGGAGAGAGGGAGAGGGATAGTAAAAAGATCAGCATGTTTAAGAGCTAAAAAAAGTAGGAACCATTATCACCCACATTCTGAAAGGACATGGTATATAGAAGAATATAGTGCATGAGCTTGAAACACAATCTGTTATGTTCAACCCTAAAATGATAAACATTACTGATGTACGTAAAAATAATTACAGTAATAATTAATATAGAATGAATAATGATAGTTGATAAACATGAGCATAAGTAATCTTGGAGAAAACATGGATGTTAAAAGACCCAAATATTAATGAAGACATAATGAAAGTATGTTTAATGCTCAGCTGTCCAATCCAAATTCACTTCAAACTGAGCAGATTATAATAGTCAGAAAAATAGAAACATAAAAGAGAAATAAATTCCCTCAGGCCATGAGAAATTCACTGCAGAAGCATTAAGGATTCACATTATCAAAATCTTCCAGAGAAGAAAGTGTAACAAGTAAAAAAAGGATTAAATAAATTTTAAGTATATCATGTATCTATTTTTATATCTGTCTCTATTTTTATGTGGGATTGAAAAGATATCAGTTTAAACCACTTCCCAAAATCTAAACAAATGACAAAGCACCAAAATTTTGAATTATTTTTTTAAATTAGGGCAAAGAACTTTTTTTAATCCACTCTGTCTTTTGCCTAAAATAATTATACTCTTGTGAAAATTAATTGAAACAACCCAAATAATGTCTTCCTAGAATCTTTCACACTTTCCCTGATTATGGATACATCATCAATTGATGTTGTTTTTCTCTTCCAACCACATTTTCCTTTATATTTTGCAATGATGGATCCAGTTTGTTTCTTCACTTTGATGACACAACTGACAGTTGAAAAGCTTACATCAACAATATCCACAGTCCCTCTGTATCTGTAAGGCTTGGCAGTGTGTTTGTGCAATGTTACAATTTTCATACACTTCCTTGGAGTAACATCCATCACAGACAATGGCCACAGTCCAGATGGATGATGCAATATTTTTTAAGACCAAACAAATTTCATCATACACCCCAAAAATAGACAAAGATATTACTGTACATCATTGCAAATAACATAATCTGAGGAAAAATAGAAATTGATGACACCCTGTCATTCCAGTAGGTCTAATAACTGACTGTATGGTAAATGAATGGAAACTAAAGTAGTTGTTTCAATTAATTTACACAAGTGTGTATGATAATTTATGGGAATGTATTTGTGTATATAAATCCCACTTAACACCTGATTTGAATTTACTTGTATGTAAAAATATTTACATATATATACAATATATATTTGGTAAACATTTATCCAATTATTCCCTTT